>CANSZD010004301.1:845000-1262456 GCA_947648045.1 Beta corolliflora
ACGAGAAATTTGGTTAATACACCTTATTAAGGTACATTCTTGAATACCCCTTCTTAATGTTGTTTTGCTACAATGTATTGTTATATTAACCTTTTTAGATAAAACTAATAGTAATAGTTTTGCCTTAATAGTAAAGGTATATTGTGGTTTGCAAATAATGTGTTTATAATGCAAATGGTATTTGTCACATTATGATTTATATACAAGGTGATTCTAAAGATACTATCATATGTGGTAATAATGATGTTATATAAAGATGTTACTATGATAAAATGAAATGGAGGTTCGTGGTATTATAAAATGGAGGTTCGTGGTATTATAAAATGGAGGTTCGTGGTTTGTGTTGGAGGAATGAATTATATATGGATTGACGTACGTCATTGTAGGGGTGTGCACACGGAAGTATCAGGAGGGGCTAAAGGCCTGAAAATATTATCCGGAGTGACGTACGTCATTGTAGGGGTGTGCACACGAGATTTGTTGGGAGAAACTATAACAAATGATTTTATATAATCGTAATCGATTATTTTATATAATTATCCGCAAAGTGTTTTTTTACATGGTATTGGCAATGTACTGAACCCTTTTGGGTTGACTGTTATATAATGTTTTGCTTTCAGGTACCAGTGATGGGAATGGGCAGGAGTGAGGAATATAAAATATTAGGACTAATATACTATATGTTGTTATCTTGTTTTTTTTTTTAATTTGTTATATTAGTATCATGTTTTATTTTATTTTCGCCTAGTATTTCTATTATTAGGAATACGGCAGTAATGTCCTGTAAACTCTATACTATATATAATAATAAATAAAAGATGTAATATTTGGTTCGATCCTGGTACTATCATGTAGTGTTTCATTATTAGAATTATATTAAAATTACGGGCGTTACAAGTTTGGTATCCGAGCCACTTTTAAAAATAATATAATATTACAAATAAAAAGTGAATGTAATAAAATCTTAATAATTATATTAGTAACCTATTTGAGAGAAAGGGTTGGGGTATTTATGGTTTATTTCTTATTGATGTTATTTCATGATATTTATCATGTGATTTTATTATCTTAAGATGGCAGGGCCAATTGCTCCACGAGCACTAACGATGGATCCTGACTATAGTGTCATGGATCATATCAATCGTTTAGCGAGAGCTATCGATGCGTTTAATACTCACTTCCCTGAATGTGGAATGACTACGCCTTATTTTACTTTTGCTTTAATTGAAACTCTTCCAGTGAATGCTCCGTGGGACTCCTTTAAGAATAAGTATAGTGACCTACATGTTAATGGTTTTCCAAATTAGGAGAAATATTTAAGGTTTGGATTAGGGAGGCCAAGATGGACCCCGATTTTTGAAGAACTGTCGGAGAAGCGCTAGCCTATGAGAGGGATCACATGGTATTTGTCTCGATGATGAGACGGAATCATGTGGAAGTATTGATCTCAATAAGCACCCAGATGCACCAGGAGATGATGATGACGAGTAAGGAAGATATCAAGTTGAAGAAACCCTTTCATATGTTAGGTGTCAACCATTTTTGTACGTATATATATGTTGACACTCGGCTTAAGGTGATGTAGGGTGTATATTTTGTTGTTTTCACCCTATCGAATGGTTGATTAGGAATAGGTTTAATTTATGTACTAAGCGTGCTATGTATAATTCCATGTGTATATATATATATATATATATATATATATATATATATATATATATATATATATATAGGTGTGTGTTTGTTTGTTTATTATGCTTCTATTCATTTCACAAATGCTATACTAACCTAACTACAATTCGATTTTAACTTCAATCTTTTATGTATTTAGGATAATGGAATCTCGCAATTAATCAATCTACACAAGAGAACCAACCAAGTCCCAAACCATGATAACGGAGAGGGAAATGTTAAGGCGGTCACATCACTTTTATTTGAAATGCTTAAAAACAACAAAAACCATGAAGAAGAAGAAAGTGCAAGGTATTTTAGAAAAATGACTAGTTATAATCCTAAAACCTATGATGGAAAACCTAACCCTGTAGAGTTTGAGGATTGGGTAAGAAGTATGGATAAATTGTTTGATGCTATAAGTTGTCCTGAAAAATGAAAAGTAGGATTTTTTGTTTATTATCTAGTTGGACAGGCAGATCTGTGGTGGGAAACTGTGAAGGAAAGGAGAAATAATGAAGATTTTGGATGGACTCAGTTGAAAGATCTTATGAGAGCAAAATTTTACCCATCGCCCACGAAAAGACAGAAAAGAGGAAGAATTTAATCAATTAGAGTAAGGTAATAGGTCTGTTATGGAGTATGCAGCAAAGTTTATGGAATTGTCTCGATTTGCACCACACCTGGTAGCAACTGAGGAGTTAAGAACGAATAAGTTTGAGAGGGGTCTTAATTGGGAACTCCGTGACCGACTTTCTACCCATAGTTGTCATAGCTACCAAGAGATGTATGATAAGGCAGCAAACGCTGAGAGAATAATTAAAGAAAGAGATATAGAAGATGCAGTGCATAAAAGGAAGTGGGAAGGAACACATACTATAAATAGGAATTTTCAAAAAAGGCCTAACATCGGGAATGCAAAATCATTTGTACCTCCAATTCACTATCAAAAACCCCTTGTGCCAAATGTGGATATTTCAACCACCCAACCGAAAAGTGTAGGTTTGCAAATAACCGTTGCTATACTTGTGGGAGTACAAGTCACTTAAGAAAGAATTGCCCTTTAGAGAGAAGTAGAATGTCAAATACAAAAGTAACTACACCTAATCCCTATACCTCAAAACCTACCTCTAAACATCAAAGTGGAGCTATCCAACGTCAAAATCCAACCTCTGGTCGTGTGTTTATGATAAATCCACAAGAGGTCGAAAACTCAAGTGAAGTGGTTACGGGTAACATTTCTATACACTCTTTCCCGATACATGTTTTATTTGATACAGGAGCATCCCATTCGTTTATATCCATTACCATGTCTAAAAATCTGCATTTGAATCCTAGTGAGTCAAATTTAGAATTTTGCATTAGCCTCCCTACAGGAAATATTATCCAGTGTCAAACCATATATAAAAATTGTCCTTTAAGCATAGAGGGAAATAAATTTCATGCTGACCTAATTCAATTTGACCTTAAGGGATTTGATGTTATCTTAGGAATGGATTGGATGAATAAACACCGTGCCATAGTAGGCTATCAAAAGCAATCTGTAACCTTCGTAAATTTCGAAGAAAAGATAGTCACATTTCGGAATAATAAGACAACACCGAATCTAGAATCATTTCTTTTCTTCAAGCACAAAAGATGTTGAGACAAGGTTGTGAAGGATACCTTTGTGATGTTATTAGTATTGAAAAATCTGAACCCAAAATCTCTGACATCCCTGTTGTTAGAAAATTCCAAGATGTTTTTCCTGAGGAAATTGTAAATATGCCTCCGCAAAGAGAATTTGATTTCACCATTGAGTTAGTACTTGGGGTAGCACCTATCTCAAAAGCACCATATAGAATGGCACCGATCCGCAGAATTAAAGGAATTAAAGATACAACTTGATGAGTTATTAGAAAAAGGATATATTAGACCAAGTCTATCACCATGGGGAGCACCCGTTTTATTTGTAAAGAAAAAGATGGAACCCTAAGGTTATGTATAGACTACGAGAGAACTTAACAAGATAACCATTAAAAACAAATATCCTTTGCCTCGTATTGATGACCTTTTTAACCAATTACAAGGTGCGTCGGTATTTTCAAAGATAGACTTACGATCTGGATACCATCAATTAAGAATCGGACCTTTTGATATTCCAAAACCGCTTTTAGAACGAGGTACGGACATTATGAGTTTCTTGTTATGCCTTTTGGTCTTACCAACGCCCCAACTGTATTTATGGACCTTATGAATAGAGTTTTCAGACCTTATCTAGATCATTTTGTTATTGTGTTTATTGATGATATTTTAGTGTATTCCAAAGATAAGAAAGAGCACGAGGAACATTTGAGAATAGTTCTGGAAACTCTGAGAAAGAACCAGTTATTTGCAAAATTTAGAAAGTGTGAATTTTGGTTAGATTAAATAGCATTTCTAGGGCATGTTGTGTCTAGAGAAGGTGTGCAAGTAGATTCCCAGAAAGTAGAAGCAATCATTAATTGGCCTCGACCCACCAATGTGTCAGAAGTACGAAATTTCCTGGGGTTAGCAGGATATTACCGTCGATTTGTGGAAAACTTTTCCCGAATTGCTCAACCTATCACAAACCTCATAAGAAAAACTACAAAGTTTGAGTGGAGTGACAAGTGTGAAGTAGCATTCCAAGAACTGAAATTTCGTCTTACCACACGCTCCAATTCTTACTCTTCCTAGTGGTACCGAAGGTTTAGAAATATATAGTGATGCCTCTAGACAAGGGTTGGGATGTGTGTTGATGCAACATGGGAAAGTGATAGCTTATGCATCTCGTCAGTTATAACCTCACGAGCAGAATTATCCTACCCATGACCTTGACTTGCCGCCATTATTTTTGCATTGAAAATTTGGAGACATTATCTATATGGGGTTAAGTGTAAAATTTACCTACGATCATAAAAGCCTTAAATACATTTTCACCCGTAAAGATATAAATATGAGACAACGAAGGTGGTTAGAATTTATAAAGGATTATGAATTGGATATTCAATATCACCCTGGAAAGGCCAATGTGGTAGCCGATGCTCTTAGTCGGAAAAATTACGCAACCCTTAACTCACTTACCATTCAGCCTGTTACCCAAAGAGAACTTGAGAGGTTAGAAATTGAGTTGATTGTAGGTGATCCGGAAGGATATTTAGCCGACCTTAGAAATCAAACCGACCTTGAGTGAAGAAATTAAGGAGTTGTAGAAAACGGATCCACAATTAGAAAAGATTCATGAAAGAGTGTTGATTGGGAAAGAGACTGGTTTTGTGATACAAGATGATGGATCACTTCGTTTTCAAGGACGATTGTGTGTACCGAATCAGATAGATTTAAAAAGGAGAATCATGAATGAAGCACATAATACCCTTTACTCGGTACATCCAGTGGAAATAAGATGTATAAAGATCTTTGTGGTATGTTTTAGTGAAGTTACATGAAGCAAGAAATTGCAGAATTCGTTGCCAAATGTCTGACTTGCCAACAAGTAAAAATAGAACATCAGTGCCCTTCAGGACTTTTGCAGCCTTTGGATATACCCACTTGGAAATGGGAGTCAATAGCAATGGATTTTGTTATGGGGTTGCCAACAACTCCTCAAGGAATGAATTCTATATGGGTTATAGTGGATAGGCTTACAAAAAGTTCTCATTTCTTAGCAATTCATAATACTTGGGATCTTGAGCGATTAGCAAGAAAGTATGTTGAAGAGATTATTAGACTTCATGGAGTACCTAGCTCTATTGTGTCTGATCGAGATTCCCGGTATGTGTCTAAGTTTTGGCAAAAGCTACGTAAAGCATTAGGTACACAATCGAACATTAGCTACGGTCTTTCACCCGACTACGAGATGGCCGGACCGAGAGAACAATTCAAACTTTAGAAGACTTGTTACGAGCTTGTGTTTTAGAATTCAAAGGTTCATGGGAAAAGTATTTGCCATTAATAGAATTCTCTTATAACAATAGTTACCATGCTAGCATTGATATGGCACCTTATGAAGCTCTATATGGACGTAAATGTAGAACCCCTTTATGTTGGAACGATATAGATGAATCGAAGATAATCGGACCTGAAATGATACAAGAAACATCTGACAAGGTTCGAATCATTCAGGAGAAAATGGGAAGCGCACAGAGTCGTCAGAAAAGTTATGCCGACCTTAAACTAAGACATGAAGAATTTTTCGTAGGTGAGTCGGTATTTCTAAAAGTTTCCCCCACCGGAGGAGTAGTGAGGTTTGGCAAAGCAAGAAAAACTTCGTCCTAGATACATTGGGCCATTTAAGATTATCGAGAAAATTGGAAACGTAGCTTACCGATTAGTACTCCCTAGTGAATTTTCTCGAATACACGATGTGTTTCACGTTTCACTTTTACGTCGATATATACCTGGACCCAACCCATGTCATTAATATACCCCCTGTTCGAGTTGGAGAAGATTTGACTTATGAAGAACAACACTGTTCAAATTCTAGATCATAAAGATAAGGTACTACGCAACAAAGTAATTCCGTTAGTAAAGGTGTCATGGTCTAATCACGTCGAAACGAAGCTACATGGGAAGTCGAACGGGATATGCGAGACAAGTACCCACACTTATTTTAAGGTAATTTAACTTTAAGTTTCGAGGACGAAACTTCTTTTAAAGAGGGGATAATGTAATAACCAGGAAAATATAAAATATAAAATATATATATATATATATATATATATATATATATATATATATATATATATATATATATATATATATATATATATATATATATAGGTTAAAGTATTATTATAAGATAAACTAGTCCCTAAGATCTTATATACGTTATTTTGTCGTTTATATGATTATTTTAGATGGAGTTATGTGTTTCCTTGGCTTTTTCGCATTTGCTCGGGGCAAGTTATATGTGCATACATATATCATTTATATTAACATTATAGTTTATAAAGTACTTTAAGGGTCAAAGATTAATAAAATTATCAATTACTAGTTTATGAGCTTATAAATATATCTAGTAGGATTTTTAGTAGGTACTGCATAAACCTACAATGCTCCTAACTTATAAACGGTGAAGCTAATGACCAACGTAATTTAGTGTTTAGAATCGTCACTAATGACTTTACCCAGGGACGGACAGTCGCTACCCGTATTAACTATTAAGACAATACACAAAATATAATATTGGTAGGTTTCGGATTGAGTGAAATTGTAACACTTGGCAGTAGCTAAGTGAGTTGTGATTAACATTAGCCATGCATCTACGTAGAACAAGATTACCAACTTGTAATAGTTGACTTTGCCAACAATACTTAGCATACATAGCCTAGCTCACTAGGTATGCTTGATTGTAATTCATAGAAAAAAAGAAAAAGAAGCATGTATATCCTAACACCATTACCTAATGTATTGTGGTCAACTAAAAAGTTGAATTACTTCTCTAAATCATGTAGGCTGCCCAGCTCATAAATATCAAGATGATAAACTTTCATCTTACGTGAGATACTCAAAGTATGCGCCGACTTAACATGCAACAAACCAAATTGATGTTTCCTTCCAAACACTATAAATACCAGCCACCATTCAATATTTTTGGACAGGCCACAACAAGAAAAATAAAAATAAAAAAGATACAAAAAAAAGAGTGAGAAACAGGGTTGTGAGAAAATTATACGATAAATTTGGTTAATACACCTTATTAAGGTACATTCTTGAATACCCCTTCTTAATGTTGTTTTGCTACAATGTATTGTTATATTAACCTTTTTAGATAAAACTAATAGTAATAGTTTTGCCTTAATAGTAAAGGTATATTGTGGTTTGCAAATAATGTGTTTATAATGCAAATGGTATTTGTCACATTATGATTTATATACAAGGTGATTCTAAAGATACTATCATATGTGGTAATAATGATGTTATATAAAGATGTTACTATGATAAAATGAAATGGAGGTTCGTGGTATTATAAAATGGAGGTTCGTGGTATTATAAAATGGAGGTTCGTGGTTTGTGTTGGAGGAATGAATTATATATGGATTGACGTACGTCATTGTAGGGAGTGTGCACACGTAAGTATCGGGAGGGGCTAAAGGCCCGAAAATATTATCCGGAGTGACGTACGTCATTGTAGGGAGTGTCACACGAGATTTGTTGGGAGAAACTATAACAAATGATTTTATATAATCGTAATCGATTATTTTATATAATTATCCGCAAAGTGTTTTTTTTACATGGTATTGTAATGCATCTTGAACCTTTTGGGTTGACTGTTATATAATGTTTTGCTTTCAGGTACTAGTGATGGGAATGGGCAGGAGTGAGGAATATAAAATATTAGGACTAATATACTATATGTTGTTATCTTGTTTTTTTTTTTTAATTTGTTATATTAGTATCATGTTTTATTTTATTTTCGCCTAGTATTTCTATTATTAGGAATACGGCAGTAATGTCCTGTAAACTCTATATTATATATAATAATAAATAAAAGATGTAATATTTGGTTCGATCCTGGTACTATCATGTAGTGTTTCATTATTAGAATTATATTAAAATTACAGGGCGTTACAGATAGTCTTGGAATTAAATCAATAACATCATTCGGAGGGCACCATTCATTGAGATCAGGCTTATTGACATAAAAAATTCCCGCGAAGTGATCCACAATTATTTTCCGGATTTCTTCTGCTTCAGTCTTCCATTGTCCTTCTTCATTTTTTAACATATTTTCCGGATTTCTTCTGCTTCAGTCTTCCATTGTCCTTCTTCATTTTTTAACATTAGAATCTCGTTTCTTTTTTCCTTGACTTGACCTTCTTGTAAAACCATTTTGTATTCGAATCATCAAATGTTATTCTGCATCATTTTGCTCTTTGCCTCCAAAATTCAAGCTGGATCTCCGCTTTGTGTAATTGTACTTTCCTCACTATTTCTTCCATTTGCCAATTTCCATCTTCTTCAAGGTTACTTTGTATTTTGTCGCATACCTCCACTATATCTTCCCACCCACTTTATGCTTTTCTCTATGATCTTTACACCATTTAAAATGGTTAAATCTCACTTGTGCACACTTGCCTTTAACTTGAAAAATCGGGGATCCATCTATTTTCGTACTCCATTGCTGGTTTATTATTTCCTTCATTTCAACCTCCCCCAACACACTTTGCTTTAAATGATAACTACTACCTCCGTCCCAGAAAGATCTGAACACTTGTTGGGACACGTAGTTTAAGGTGATAAGTTGTAGTGTAGTTATCAAATGTTATTTTATTTAAAAAGTAGATGTGATAGGAGTTGGTGGGGTATTTTTATAAGAGGAGAGAAAATTGGGCGCAACTTTTTATTGATAAAAGGTAGAGTGTGGGCCAAATATGTGTAAAAGAAATAATATATTAATAGTGGGACCAATGCCAAAAATGGAAGTGTTCAAACTAATTTGGGACAAACATAAAAAGGAAAGTGTTGGTAACTATTTTGGGACGGAGGAGTAGTATTTTGACCCGGACGATACCGTCGATTCGCACAATTATCAAATATATTATTATTCATAAATTTCATATGTTATAACGGATTGGGGAGAACACAAGGGAGAGAAACCCAGAAGCCCACAAACCAGAGCCCACAGTGAGTTTCCATCCCAAAACCAATTGGCAATAGGAGGAGTAGCCCACTTGGGTTATAAACTGAAAAGCTCTTTGCTTACTTTTTCAAATGTGGGACAAATACTACTCACACTTGCACCTAACAATCTCCCCCTTAAGTGTGAGCCTATACACTCCCCTTGAACGATTCATACCCGGAACCTACAGAGCTCGGCTCTAAGGCAAGGCGACACTCACGGACCGACCTTAATGCCATAAGACCTAACATAGATCGTGTCCCTATCCGATGGTGCGACAAGATCGAACCCGACTGCGGTACCACTTGTTATAACGGATTGGGGAGAACACAAGGGAGAGAAACCCAAAAGCCCACAAACCAGAGCCCAGGCGAGGTTTCATCCCAAAACCAATTGACATAGGAGGAGTAGTCTTGGGTTATAAACCGAAAGCTCTTTGCTTAATTTTTCAAATGTGGGACAAATACTACTCACACCTGCACCTAACATCATAATTGATTTTATTAGCTTTTCATAATATCCTGTCTAGCTAGTGTGAAATTAGAAAATGGACGTTATAGCATGATAAGTTGTTTTAAAAGAACTTCTAAGGAATTGGGGATAAGAATAACAATTTCAATGGAATTGGGGAAAGAGAATGCTATTACTTAATAATAGAGATCAAAAGGCTTGTCTATGTCTTTGTAATTACATATAATCATAAGACTTTATTATGTTTTACTTTGAAACACTAAACATTGAAATTGTAGTGGATTAGTGGTTAGACTCTCACATTTCATTTCAAAGGTCATGTGTTCAAATCCTAGTAACTACATATTGTCAAAATATTTTTAAATGAGATTATAACCATGTGTGTATTAGAAGAGTTGGCAGGAAGAGTGTCGCACCTTTCTTTGATAGGAACACCTTTTAATATATTTGTATAGATAAGGCGATCCGTACAACAAAAGCAAGCTCCATTCATACATATTACCATTTTTTACATCTGCTACATTGCAGAACAAAAGATTTTCAGAACTACTACATACATACAAATTTATATTACAATCCCAAAATAGAGCCAACCCCCCTGCATTACCCTTACTATCTACACAAAACATATTAGTAAACCCCAACCAGTTGGCAATTTTCTTAATCATCACAACATCCGATTTAGTCTACGAGAGGAACAGAATCTGAGGAGCAGTTTTGTGGACTATCCAGCATAGAAATGGAATTGTAGGGGAGTCCGCCGAGTTTAGACCCCTACAATTCCAAGCCATTATCTGCATTTGCTTCCTTGGGACTGATTTGGCCGAGTCTCCAAGCCAATTTCAGCATTTGAAATCATCATCCTGAATTTCTTATATTTTTCTTCAAGTTCTTTTTTCCTTTTTTCAAGAGCCATAAATTCTCCTTCCAACTGCAGTGCAAAATTTTCTAGATCTGGTAATATTTCCTCAAGCTTCTTCTTTTTTCTATTATTCCTAACATTCACTGCCCCCCTCAATTTTCGGCTTAGGAGGCCTTCCCTCTGAACACTTCTTAAGTTTGGGATTGTAAAATGCCACATCACCAGCAACAAAATTAGATTCAATCATATACGAGCCTGCTCTTCTTCATTTGTTAAATTTTTTTCTGATGCAAACGGTATTGTCATCTTATTTACCGTCCGTATTTATATGGTATTGTTTTCTCTTTTTTTCCCTCCTCTCACTAGTAGAATAAATGCTTATTGCTGCGGTGGTATAGCTGTGGTTTTACCCATACGCAGCAATATATCACGATAAAAGAAAAGGTAAACTATAAAATAACCGTATTTATTCAAATGGTTTTCTTCTTTTTTTTTTTTTTTTTTTTTTTTTTTTTTTTCTTTTTCCTTCTTCCAAATGACCAAGTCGTCCCACTTTATTAATCGACTCTCTCTCCTTCTTCCTCTCATTCTCCTCGCTCTTTTAAGTCAGTAGTCAGTTCTCTTTCACCCTCCTCACTCTCTCAAGCTCTATCAGAAAAGAATACAAAATTAGCAAAAAAAAAAAACCTTCCATCCGACTCGAACTTCAAATTTCACAAAAAAATTAACACACCCATGAAAACTACTATTTTCTAAATCACAAAATTACAAAAAAAAACCTTCGATCAACTCGCAAGAAAAGCTCTGGGGAGGGTCAAGGACCTCGTTGCGACACCACCGTCATTTAGGACTTGAATTGCATTGAGAATGGCCGATGATTTCATTCCATTTATTTCAAGTTGAAGAACTGGACGAGTTAATTGGAAGGAAGAGGAAGACGAGGAGTAGAAAATAAAGGATTCGATCGAGGGCTAGTTGTTAAGTCTAATTTCTTTGTTTAAGATTATTGAATTAATTGGTTCAAGTTTTTTTTCTTAGGGATATAGAGCGAGTCAGGAGTTCTAGATTTAAATTTCATTTTGTGATTTTCTGGGGGGATTTTGTTTTTTGTTTTTATATTTATATATACTTTTAGATTCAAATTTTACTTTTCATTATTTTTCATAGATTCGTTGTTTCAATACAGTTATACAGTTCACTAATGAAAGTGAACTAGTGAACTGTGAAGGAGATGGATTGGTAGGAGACTTTCAAAGAAATTATTCTCTTCGCCTACTTTTAATTAATTTTGTTGTTGCATAAACTGTTAGTATTAGTATTATTGTTGCATAATGCAGTTCACCAATTCTGAGAGAATGCTTCAATATTTGTTTCATTTGATTTTTAAATTCTATTATAATAGTATTATATAAGAGTATTTATTTGTTATGAACAAATATTTTCATTTTGCTTTAAAACACAAAGACAACTAGGTATGTGGATCATAATTTTTCTTTTTTAAATAAATATAACAACAAAGAGAATCATTGGAATTTGGAGGGGTTTATGATAAAAATAGCAAAGAGAACGCGAGACATTTTACGAAAATATTTATCATACACTCCGAAGATACTGTGACGAAGAGCAAGACGCTAAACTATTTTTTTTTTTTTTTCTCTTCATTTGAAATCATTCACATGAACAAAATATACTTAAAACAAAAAGAGTTTTAATTCCAAATGGGCAAAAATTAGTCTTGACACATGGTATACCCGGTTGTATGATCAATGAACTCCATTTTACATTTTACATTTTACATTTTACATTTTACATTTTACATTTTACATTTTACATTTTACATTTAAGAGAACTGTTTTATTTATAGGTGTGTTTTCTTTGTTGTACCAAACAAAACCAACCCAGCAGTTCTCTTGACCGGTTATCCCAATAGTACTCTGACTTAGAGAAGTGTTCAAAGGCGTTCTCTTAAGCCCTATGTAGTAGTAATAAGTCTTCATAGTATGTAGAGCTTCATCGCCTTTAACCAAGTGAGTCGGCTACCTACAATTTATTTAGAGTTGTATTGTAATTTGTAATGAACATTGAATTAAAATTATATATATATATATATATATATATATATATATATATATATATATATATATATATATATATATATATATATATATATATATATATATTACCAAGCTTGCTTGGTGGAGGTGGTGGGGAACTCACCTTGTGAAAAGAAAAATTAAATTAATTAATAAAATTCAGTTTTAATAAGGAAAAAACATTTTCAAATTATATAAACAAGTTTAAACTAAAAATAATTTCAGATGTGTAAATATAAAAGGAATTAGTAGGCTCTTTGACATAGATTTTCACTAACATCAATATTATTACGTGAGATCTTTGTTCTTAAGAGCATGCCCAGCCATAAGGATTTACCCATCCTCATTATGTTTCTCTCTCCTCTCCTCCTTCTTACACCTCACTTTCCCTTTCTCTCTCCTTCTTACATCCTCTTTCCTTAAGGATTTTCTAACCTTTTCCCCATCCATGAGGATCATTACTCACTATCTCCAATCACAAACATACACCGCCACAAATTAAAATAAGATTTTTCTCCATATGGGCCCACAACTAATAGGTATTTACAATTAAAAGAAAAAAGAAAAAAATCCACATGGCCCACCTTTTGGCACAAAGGCCGAGCAATACAAATCCTCTAAAAATGAAGGATCCTCCATCTTCTCTCCTCCATCCTCATGAAATGAGGATCCTTATCAACTCTCCCCCATCCATAGGGAGCTCCTCATAGAGGAGAGAGAGTGCCATGAGGATGGTAAATCCTCATGGCTGGGCATGCTCTAAGTTTACTTTCGAATGCATTATTTTGAAAAAAAGATTTTTATATTATTACTACTAAATACTAATACAACATTAAATAGATTAATTGTGAAATGTGTATCTGATAGATCAAAACATCAAGTTTAATTGTAGAACGATAGTGATTGAGTATACTACTACTTTTTTTATGGTACATGAGGAAAGTTAGGACACCTTTTTTTTAATGAAAAGCACTCTAGGAATTATCGGGGCTTAATTTGTAACGGATACGGACAAACATTTGTGCCATACCTTTGATCGGTTGATGCCTTCTCTTTGTTCACACGGATGAAGAAAGGCACTTTTATAGGCGAATCGGGATAATCAATGTTCTTGTAAAAGGTGATTTCATCATTTTCACGCAATTCATTCTCCTTAATAAACCCGTTTTTGTCATCATAATTTGAATGCATGCTTATATGTTAGTACGTATATACAATGCGTTATGTTCTTAAAATTAACATACACTACAACAACTTCAAAGGCAGAAACATTCCAAAACTCTCTCTAAAACTCTCTCTTACCAAACACCCCTTTTAGAGTTTTTGACTAGTCAAAACTCTAAAAGTGGTCCAAAACTCTCTTTTTGCTCCAAAACTCGAATTGACAAACACCCCCTATAGTGTTTGTATTCTATTTTGGGTGTTTTAAAATCTTGTTTCTCATATTTCTATTTTTAAATACTTTATTCCTATAATACCTTCATTAAACAACTCTTATTCTTGTCTTATGCTCATTTTAACTTGGAAAGTTGTAGCTATATTTAATATTTGTATCTTTTCAATGTAAATACTTATCTTTCCAACATAAATATTTGCAGATATACATTTCTTAATTCTCATGCAAACTAAGAAGCAAGCACTATAAATTGGGACGGAGGGGGTAATTATAATCATTCAATCAATTTTCATATCAAATAATTAGCTAGCTGCTCTCTAAACCAAAGTTTTACCATTTTACAAATTTTAACTACCAAGGCTAGCTTGATCAATGGTAAGACTAACTCTTGGTTAAGATAATTTAATCATTTTGAAAAAAAAAAGTTAACTTAAGTTATGCTAATTAAATTAATCATACCTAAAATTAATAAATAATGGCTTAATTAGGAGGATATTAAATAATGTTGGGTAGGTAAATCTGATTAGAGAGAAAAATAGGTAGAGAATAAGTTTTATAAGATATATCAAATTTAGACTCATTTTATAACAAAAAATATTTTATAGCAGTTGGTGTAATTTTTTTTCAAAAATTTTGAACTAAATTTTTTCTTATTACTGCTACAAGTTTATTGTACCTAAAATTGTATATATTGAAGATGAATAATAGAAGACAAATGACTGCCAGCTTCCTGCAAACGTGGAACTGTCAATTCGCACGTCACTGACGCTTGATATCTTTACTCTTCTGCCCGTTATTTCTTCAGCAAAGCACACAACTTTCCTTGGCTCTCTTGGTCCTTTTTGTCAAATCACATTAACCTTGACAGTGTTTCTTTTTTTCTTTAAAAAAATAATGGTGGGTCACGTGACCCACCATGACCATACATGCCTCCGCCACTATAATCATAACTAACCAAACTGCATTACTGCAACATAAGAGTTTGCTTTTGGTGCAAAACTTTAAATTCATGTTGTAAAAGAAAAACAACACATCATCTAACATAAGCATTTTTATCAAAAAATATAATGTACAACTTTTTCATTAAATGTCCCGAGTTTTCATGAAATTCAATATATATCCTCCAAGTTTTGGAAATCATTAAATACCCCCGACTTTAACACAAATGCCACAATATGCCCTTCTTACTAATGGAAGCCTAACTCTGCTAATAAATAACCTTTGATTTGCATTAAAATCTAATTAACCGCAGTTAATCTAACTATATTTCCTAATTAACCCTATAACTTTCTCTTCCCCATAAACCCTCTCCCCTCTTCTTTCTCTCTCCACCTTGCCCCTCCCCTTCCACCACCCTAGCTACTAAAACCACACCCCAGCCTCCTCGAAAACTACCAGCCACCCAAAAACCACCCCACTACCACTCCTATGCACATTATAATCGATGAAAATAAAAGGAAAATTGAAGAGTTAACCCAAGATAGCAAACCTTATTGTTGGGGACCCAACAGTTTCCATAAATATCTATAATTTTTGGGCATATATTCTTCTACCCAGAAAAAGAAGATGAAGAAGGGAAGTGAAGTGTGATGGGAGCTTCTAGAACAAAAATGAAGAAGCAACGAGAAGGTATGAAATATGTGATAAGGAAAAAGGGGGGCAACAAAAGGAAGTGGTAAACAAAAAGAAGCGGCAGAAAAATGCATATACAGGAGAGTACTCCAACAATATAGGTTTAGAGGTTTACACTAGGACCTAGGTATTAGGTAATACCTGCCTGGATCTTAGACAGGTTTACACTAGGTAACTGAAACTCATATGTCTTCTCTGTTTTGTCTGGAAAGTTACATAATTTTAAACTGAATTATGGCGGACCAAGACCCAGATAGGCCTCATACTCGTATATATATAGTCTTCCTGTCTCAAAATATAGTTTATGTTTTTATTTTGAGAAGTCAAATTTAAAAACTTTCACCAAATATTCTCATTAATATATACAAATAAACATACTCACGTTTGGCCTTGTTAGATTCGCCCCAATGTGTACATTCATAATATCAACTTTTTATATTGTTTTTACCGATATAAAATAAAAGATATCGTAGGCCAAATATACGTCTTGGAGCCAAGCGTGAAAGAAATAAAACTATATTTTGGAACGGATTGAAATACAAGAAGTAGCGAAAAGCTAAGCTAAATCAACATCAAAGTAAAGAGAGGAGAAAACCTGGTCCAGCCTCGAGAGATGACAGGCTTAAGATATTGGTTGTTCCTAGCTGTGCAACCAAAATTCCAAATATTGCCTGAATCAATGTCGCAGACCTGAAAATTTACCATGTTGTCCGGAAGAGAGCGACTGATTGGAGGGATCTCATTTAGGTCAACTTCGGGGCAGAATAACAAATTATAATGCTCAGTAGGCCAAGATAGTCGAGCTGAAACATCTGTTCGAGTCAGCCTCTTTGTGAAAACTATTTTCATACTTGATTCAAGTATATTTTTTTCTTCTTCTTCTCTCTCTTTATTTATTTTCTCTCTTTTTTTTCTTTCTATCTCCTATCTTTCTTTCTATATTTCGGGTGGGCTCACTATAACCAACGTAGTGATCTACTATTTGTAGATCTTGTTGTATGCTAAATTCAGAAAGATCCTTACTTTCTAGAAGTACTTTCTTAGTTTGTTTGTTATGAGATTGGACGGCTTGACTTTGCTACGCAAGCCCTACATAGTTGTACTTCTGAAAAGAAAAATAACTCAAAGTTATGATATTCATTATCTTTTAAATAAACAATTAGCAAAGTTATAAAAGACTAGAGAATCTTTTCTTAAATGAAAGAAAATGCATTTTGCGGTTCAAGTTTAGAATATACCTCCTCCGTTTTTTTTGTTGTCCTATTTGAAATCTTTTTGTGAGAGAAAATTGGTCAAAGTAGGAAGAACTTTTGGAAACTGGAGGGAATCTTGAAGCAAATAACAATGCTCGATTGTAATTTACTTATATATGCATATAAGTATATTGAAGCAACTCGGGACATATTGAGATAAGCTCATAAGCTTGTAGACTTTCAATGGCATGTTGAGTTGGAATAGCCAATCTATGTATATTGAGATAAACTCAAAATGTAACAATATAATTAATTTAGCGGATAGTTGTTAGTTGTTAGGCGATTGTATTAACCTGGTTTAACTATGTTAGTTGTTTGTTTAAAAGTGTTTGGTAAGTAGTAATAGCTCATTTTAAGTGGTTCTCACCATAGGTGGGTTCTCACTAAAACCTAGCCCTATATACATTTGCTTTAATAGATGCAATTGTCGTGGCTCATCAATAATTCATCTTTTAATCATTCTCACTCTTTCTTTACCCCCATAAAGATATTGAATAAAAATAACTTTTTTTCCACTACAATTTTTTTATAAAAAGATTGAAATGTCCGTTAAACCTAATTAAAGAGATTCGCGACATATAAAATACGGTTAATCCAGCCGTGAAATAAATAATTATTGCGAAAAATGGAATTATGTCGATAGATGATAATTTCAATTTAAAATTAGCTGACAAAAGCTCTCTTTTTAGATGTTGTCGAAGAGAAATGATAAACATCTATCTCTTTTTAGATGTTTACAAACATCTATCAAGGGTAAAACTATCAATGTATATGGGAAAAAATTGTCGACCAAACAAAAAGTGATCTCGAAAATTGCAAACCGTCGGTCAAAACAAAAAGTGATATCGAAATCACCACCTTTTCACTTTTTATTATTTTTTATTCCCCGATAGATGTTTGCAAACATCTATTAGATAGATTTTTATCATTTCTCGTTGTCGAATGATACATGAAAAATGAGACTAGTTCATATGGTCCTTTTTCACGTCAGCAGGGATACGTAGAGGCTTTTTGTCGTGATCTTATCATGGCACAATCATAGGAGTAGTATCTAAGATATAAATGGAATGTACATTGCTACACCAATCCACTGGGTAGACAACCCACTATTAATAGATCATTTAAAAAAGGAAAATTTATCAAAAAAAATCTTTTAAAAGTTCAATTTTGCGAAAAAAAACCTTTTAAAGCATTATTTGCAAAAATAAACCACAAACTTAAGTTTTATTGCAAGATGAAACCTATTCCCATTTTCCGGTGTGGTGTTTGAGATGCATAGGGGTAGTGCTGCAGTTAATGAAAATCGGGGGTTAAAAGAAGATAGGAGGGTCAACGTCAGAATTGAGAAAAACCACACCGGAAAATAGGAATAGGTTTTATTTTGCTAGTTTATTTAAGTTTGTGGTTTCTTTTTGCAAAGAATGCTTTAAAAGTTTTTTTTTTTTTTGAAAAATTGAACTTTTAAAAAGTTTTTTTTGACAAATTTTCCTTTAAAAAATAATCATTATGTTGAGTTGGATTCCATTACCACAACCCTCAATAAGTCTTTATTAATGGTGGGTAGTCTACCCGATGGATTGACAAAGTTTTTTCCTAATGGAATATCATTTATTAACGATTTGCAGCCATTTCGAGATGAAACTTCATTTTGTGTCAGTGGGCTCAGCGACTTAAAGAAAGCAACTTGATAACTAATTTAGTTATAAATAAATTATTCTTTTAATTTCTAAAAAATCTGCCACTTATTATGAACTATTTTTTCAAGTTTTTGAAGATTTGATAATGGTCAAACAAATAAATGGATAAAACTGTTTAAAAAATTGAAGGATTAAAGTTTAGAATAATTCAATTAGGTACAACTTCTTTGTAGTCATTGATGTTAGTATACTTAAACTTCTATGTGCTTTTATAAGTGTTATATTCCTCATTTATAATTTTACAGTTAAACTTTTAATTTGTTTACTCGGCCCCTAGCCCCCTGTAAAATAGTTGGTCAAGATCCGGCACTGATCATGTGCACGAGACAACCTAGTGTATATCACAAAATTGTAAGTTGATCAATATATAATTTTATCACATAATCGATGATAGATAGACACATTCATCAAAATTTATATTGTTAAATTAGAGTAGTTTTTATCTAAAATAATATTTTGGTATCATGAAATGATATCTAGAGATTTATGTTTAGGGCCTGTTCTCTTCGGCATAAAACAACTGAACTGAATTGAATTGAACTGAACTGAACTGAATTTAATTATAACTAATTAATAGTAATGATTATCATTTATGAATTGAACTGAACTGAACTGAATTGAACTGAACTGAAAATATATTGGGGAGAACAGACCCTTATACTTAAATGTTTAGATTAAAATAAAATGTAGAGTAAGACATATAAAATTTAAGATCTAGTATCTAAAAAGGGAAGATCAAGAGATTATTTGATTACAACAGGGAGAAAGAGAAAAGTGAAAGGCAATAATTCAATTGGCAATTATAGCCTATAGGACTTCAACGTGATCAACTTGCAATAGTAAAACACAACTATATTAAAGACAAAATATGAGAGTAAAATGACTTAGATATAAAGGAGAAAAAATATGAAGAATTCAATTAGCTTGAAATCAATTAGCTTGCTATTGAGGACGGGGTCATGAATCAATTAGCTTGAAATCAATGCCTATAGTATGTTTGCTGTACTTTTTGTGTGGGCTGGAATTGAAATGAATAATGAAAGAGCATAAACCAAAACTATTTTCCGTCGTACAAGTATGACAATTAAAGTTTTTTAATTTTTTTTAATATGGTTAGAAAAAGATATTAGGATACCTTAGGAGTAATTCTAACGTATCATTTACAAGGATGGATTGAAGAGTAAAATTATTACATGGTTTAAAATAAAAAAAATGAGAATCGACTAGATGTCCTATAATAACTATCCAATTGGCTACTTTGTTTGCTTATCGGAAAATATGTTTTATGCTTCATCTTGTAAAAGTCTTGAAGAGTGACTGAATGTCTTCTATGATGTTGGTGCAAATATATTTAATTAAAAACAAGCATGTCATAAAACTTGGTAGTCGACATGAAAACATTAAAGTCAAATATTGTCTACTTTTTTTGGTTCCACAATTAGAATCTGTTGGAACACAAGGTGACACTCAAGAAGGGGGGTTTGAATTGAGTGGCTAAAACTAATCGATTTTCGCAAACACACTCTTATGGCACAGTGCCGTGCACTGTGTTATTCACTCGTAAATTCTCCGATTAATGTTTTTGCTCGAACAAAATTGTATCAAACAATAAAACAATGAAATCAAATAATAAGACACGAGAATTTAACGTGGTTCAATCTCACCCTCGAGATCTACGTCCACACAAACTACTCTTTTATTATTTGAATCGTAAAATACCAAACCCTTGATAAAATTCGATTCCCCACTACTAACTCTAGTAGTGCTCCCCAACACTTAACCCTAAGTGTTGCTACTCTATAATATGAAAGATTACGTAAAAGAAAAGATCCTCAAAAGCGTGCTTCTTATTCAAGCAAATTAGAGGACAATTACACACGTTGTTTAGTTTCCCGACCCGACTAGAACTTTATCTATACTGTGCTTAGGAAAGCAGTTTTCGGCTCTCGAAATCGCAATAATTTTCTCCGAAAACGTAAGTTATGAAACTGAGTTATAATCCCTTTTATGCTTATGGACTGATTGAAAATCCTTCTCAAAGATATGTTTATCTTTTACTCCTTAAATTAAGGGATAAAACTTTTCCTTGTTAAAAACAAATTCTATCTTTCATAAAAGCTGATTTTTCTTTTCAATCCTTATAAGATAAGAATTCTCCAAAGTCAACTAGTAATCACCTTTTATCTAAAAACGCGTTTTATCAAAATCAGTTTCCCCTTTTTTTCTTTATCTTTGTTTTCTTTATTAAAACTCCTTTTGTTTTCGAAATTCTTTTATAAAATATTTTTCTTTAAATCGGTTTTTACAAAATCCTTTTTAAATCGGTTTTTTACAAAATCCTTTTTCAAATCGATTTTTATAAAATCCTTTTTATTTTAAAACTAAACTTCCCTTTTTTATATAGATATATGAAATTAATATGATTATCTATTTTCTTAACTCTAAGAAAATAATAACCATTCTAATTTCACATTTCTATTTTTAGCACAGCACAAAGTTTATCACACATTTCTAATACTTTACATTTGCTGTTTTCTTACTAAGCATATAACAATGTCTAAACTTCCATTTCTTCAAAGTCTTCAATCTTTCATGAACTTCCATCTTGATAGCATTTCTTGAGATCATTGTTACATACATATACGTTATAAAGACAAAGTGTTTATCATCATCAAAATAACATCGATTTAGAATCATAACAGAATCTTATTGTCAAATATTCAAAACTTCGTCTATATTTGGAATAGTCTACAACATAGTTGTGGCATTTGCTTAAACTTCTATGTGCTTATATTAGTGTTATATTCCTCATTTATAGTTTTACGGTTAAAATTTTAATTTGTCTACTCGGTCCCCGGCTCCCGTAAAATAGTTGGTCAAGATCCGGCACAGATCTTGTGCATGATACAACCTAGTGTATACCAATATATAATTTTATCACATAATCAATGATGAAAAATTGAATGACAAATTCATCAAAATTTATATTGTTAAATTAGAGTAGCTTTTATCTAAAATAATATTTTGATATCATGTTTAAAAGAAATGATATCTAGAGATTTATGTTTAGACTAAAATAAAATGTAGAGTAAGACATAAAATATATATAAGATCTTGTTTCAAAAAAGAAAAGATCAAGAGATTATTGATAAGAGGGAGAAAGAGAAAAGTGAGAGGCAATAATCCAATTATAGGACTTCAACGTGATAAACTTGGAATAATAAAGCGCAACTATATTAAAGACAAAATATGGGAGTAAAATGACTTTTAGATAAGGAGAAAAAATATGAAGAAATCAAGTGGCTTGCTGTTGAGGACGGGTCATGAAGCATGATATATTTGCTGTACTTTTTGTGTGGTTTGGAATTGAAATGAAAAATGAAAGAGCATAAAGCAATGCTATTCCCGTACAAGTATGACAAATCAAGGTTTTTTTTTTTTTTTTTTTTTTTTAATATAGTTAGAAAAAAATATTAGGATACCCTAGGCATAATTCTAACATATTGTTTACAAGGATGGATTGAAGAGCAGAATTATTACATGGTTCAAATTAAAAATGAGAATCTACTAGATGTCCTATAATAATTATCCAATTAGCTGCTTTGTTTGTCTCTCGAAAGATATTGATAAAAGTCTTGAAGAGTGATTGAATGTCTTCTGTGATGTTAATTCAAATATATTCAATTAAAAACAAGCATGGCATGAAACTTGGCAATCGAGATGATAACTTTGAAGTCAAATGTAGTCCACTTTTTTTTTTTTGTTCCTTACAATTAGAATCTTATTGTCAAATATTCAAAAGTTGATCTATATTTGGAATAGTTTGCCAAACAGGGCCAACATAGTTTGCAAATTTGTTGACAAATGACGAGTACCCATATTCACATCCTTTTAAATTTGATGATCATTTATTATTTATACAAAAGGAAAAACATTGTAATTTCGGATTTTGTCAGGTCTGTCTTCACTTTTTTCAAACATCAAACTTATAAAATTTAAACTTATTGATAATGTGAGAAATGAATAGTGAGAGTGAGAGATAACTCAATTGGTTAGAGCTTTCCTTCCAATTACAGGAGATCCTGAGATCGATTCTCATCACCCGTTCCAATGACTCTCTAGCACAAAAAAGAAAAGAAAAGAAATGAATAGTCAAAATTCTGCATTAATAAAAATAAATATCAAATAGCATTGTAGGTTAATAATAGCAGTCCATCGATATCCCCTGTTCAACTTTTTTTTGTTTTGACAAGGGATGATAGATAAATATGATTCGAACGATGATACTATACCTATGGCTATAAGCCTATAACAATCAGCTTTCTTGATGTTTTTTTATTTGCTATTTGGCCATCATAAATATGTTTTTCTTAAAAAAGATTATTGCGGTAGTGTTCAACTTTACAATCCTTATATGATTAGATTTACAATTTTTTTTTAATTTTGTTGATTAAATAGAGTCCAAAGTTTTGATATTGGATTGCATCATGTTTTAGATTAGTGGAGTATTACTCTTATTTATGAGTGATGATATATCAGTTTAACATTATTGTAATTAGCAATTTAAATAATCTTTAATATGTGAAAACTAGGGTATGAAATATACCGTATATTTCATGTTTGACATATTGTATTCAATTTCAGTGACCAAATTGATTATTCTAATGTCTACACTTTCTTTAGATGACTAATTAGTTTTTTAGTTCAAACAACAAAGGCGGAGACCTTTACATTTTATAATTGTCTTTTGACACAAAAAATTGTAATATATCTAACTATCTAAGATCATGTCGATTCTCCCATAATATTTAGCCTGATAACTAAAAGAAAACAAACATAACTTATATTGTAAACGAGATTAATAAGAGAGTAAGAATTAAGGAAACCCAATCTAAGAAAAAAACACTAAGACTATTATAAGTTTATAACAATAAAATATGGGAAATCTATACTAATATATATATTAAAAGGCGTTCCTAAATAAGGAAGCGTGTCGCGCGCTCGCCTCTAAAAGTTAGAGTGTTTCTTAACGTACTCCACATGTAATTAAAAAATTAGAAAATGCATGATATATGATTTGATCCAACGACTTCAAACTTGTAATATATATTAAAGTCTTAACCACTAAATCAAATAGTGTTTGATGTTATAATTTTAAAGTAAAATATTTATAAATGTAAATTATAATTACCTAGTGCATAATATGTTAATTAATTGTTGATGACTTGATGGTAATCCAAAGAAGAAAAGTTTTAGGGTTTGAGAAAAGTTTTAGGGTTTGAGAAAAGTTTTATATCTTTTTAGGTTTTATTTTTATTGATTATACGTCTTCCCGGTATTAAAAAAGAAAAAAGAAAAGAGGGAAAAAACAGAGACGAGGAGGGCAGGTTTGAACACTAATCCAAAATGGACCGACAAATCATTGTAGTTTCGACCGCACATGCTTCCAACTTCATGCTGATTGCTCAATTATGATCCAATCGAAGAATAAAGTACAGAATATTCACCTTAACCCGTCATCTTTCATCAAGTGCACTAGTCAGTACTCCAACAGGATTTCACACATTAACTAAAAGAAACATAGAAAATATTGTTTAGATCTTTATTAGAACCTTTTGGATAAGTTTTGGTTTTTATATCATGTGCTTGTTTTGACTTCTGATCTGATTTCAATATTTGACTTGTTAACTTTGGAAATTTCAATATTGATTACCTTACATGTTAGGGGGCGTTTGGTTAGGGGTAATCTGGAAAGGGTAAGGGAATCAAGTAACTTGATTCCCTTACTTGTTGTTTGTTTGCTCCATTTAATGAAACCCTTTACCCCCTCCTTACCCCCAAAGTTCTCTACTTTCATACCCTCACCCCCCTAAGGTTTCACTTACCCTTTCTTCGACTTCACATCGACCATCTCCTCGACCACCCAAACACCACTGACCCAACAACTCGCCCACCGGTCCTCCCACCGAACCACCACGTGCCCATTCAACCACCACCATGTACCCACTCAACCACAACCACGTGCTCACCCAACCACCGCCTAACGCCTCCACTCCCACACCCCAACCAAGCAACCAACCTTTCAACCACCAAACCGTCTCTACCATCCACCACCCCATGACCCGAAAACCTTTCAACCACCGTAACCGCCTCTACCACCCAAACCCTACAAAAAAAAAACGGCACAGCCAACACGAAGGGGAGGGGGAGGCGTGACAGCCAACACGAAGGGGAGGGGGAGGCGCAACAGCCTACGAGAAGGGGAGGGGGAGGCGCGACAGCCAACGCGAAGGGGAGGGCGAGGCTCAACCGCCTACGCGAAGGGGAGGGGGAGGCGCGACAGCCTACGCGAAGGGAAGGGGGGAGGTGCAACAGCCAACGCGAAGGGGAGGGGAGGCGTGACGTACCCAACGCGAAGGGGAGGGGGAGTGCGGCGGCGCGCGACGCGATGGAATCGGGAGGGAGCGGCGCGGCGGCGCACCGGGGAGGGGAGGGGGTGGGGAGGGGATGGTGGGGGGGTGGTGCTATGGTGGAAGAATGGTAAGAGGGAGGAGAAAGAGAGTGACATTAAAACCAACCAAACAACACTTAAAATCTAAGGGTTTTGCTTTCCTTTCCCTCTCTACCCCTTTCTTGATTCCATTCCCTTTACCCCATGTCAACCAAACGCCCCCTTAGTATATTAGTCGAGTATTAGTATTTTTGAGTGATGATACGTATATGGCTTATTTTTTTTTAAAAAAAAATTGTTGTAATGAATTATCTAAACATTATGTTTTTTATATGAAAATATGGAGTGCATTCAACATTTTGCATTTAATTTCAACTACTTAGCTAGTTAGGAGCTTCATTCACTCCTTTTCAGTTTTCAGTTACATGTATTCCAATTCTCATATGTATGATCCTATACTCCTTATGATTAGAATCTAATTTATTTAAGTTAATACTTAATACTATTAGTAAACGAGTCAACAATGATTGGTTTGGTTGGTTGTGACTTAGGAGTATCTAATAATTTTTCGCTCCATTTAGATCTTAATTTGAAATCTTTCTTACGGTATATATGTACATACATGCTAATTTGAGATTTGTTATCTCAACTAGAATTTATGATCGTATCTAACAATTAGAGGGCGCTCATCAATGGAGTGAGCCCTTTAATTAGAGAAGCTAATATGGACTTGTAGACCGTCCGCACTTATGCCAGTATTTGGTCTATGAGTGACTATGACCCATCCAAAAACGAGAAGTTTGGTCAACAATGAGTCAATAATGAATGGTACCTCTAGAAACTACACATCACCAATCAGTGAAACATTAGATTATTGAAAGTATCTTCAAAAAGATTTATGGGGTGCATGTGATCTACTCAAATCAATGTAACTCTACTAAACGAACTATATAAACGGTTATGTTAGCTAAAGTTGTATAAGCTACAAACATAGAAGATTCACGTATATAATAATATCACCTTTAGAAATTGTACTAAAAGGTGTGGTGACATAAGTTCATTCTGGAACACACATAGTAAGGGAATTTTGGGAATAGAGTTATATTACCATAGACTTTTTCTGACTGCACAAGCACTCCATAAGTTATTGAAATTTTCCATCATTTGTTCATATAACTAGCATATTAAATGCTAAAGAAGTTTATGGTTCTTGGGTATTCTGGTGGTCTCTCTATGTAAGCTCAAGGTCGCAATTAAAAATTCAAACAGCTCGATCTAACAACGACCTTCAAGCAGGATAATATTAAGTGACACTCATACAAAAAGTTTAACATACGAAACTACGAATCAACGCCTAAATCCAAGATGAACTTTTATTAAATTTCAGACGCTATAGACAGTTTTACAGAATAAATCAATATATGATGATAACTTCATTCACATAACTTAATTAACAATTACATAACTCTCAACATTAAAAGGAAGTGATATGATTAAACAACTAACATCATACAGACATAATTTTAAAAATTAAAGTAAAAGACAATTCCTCCAAAAGGGGGTTTATTTTCAATCCGCTGAATGGTGAACGAAGCTTCAACTGTCTTAATAGCGCCAGCAAGGACTCAAATGTCTCCCTCTTTCACTTGAAGTGCTACCTGCAAAAATGCATCAAGTTAGAGCTAGGGCATGTATTATTATAAAACCTTAAAAAAAAATTATAAGCTAAGAATAACGTCTAAAACCCTGTTCTTTTAGGCTGCACTAAAACGAGTTGAACTGAACTGAAACTGTGCCCAAAAGAACAGAGTGTAAGTATGTGTAGCGAGGTCCGAGGTGTATGTCAAATAATAATAGTGAGAGTAGAAAGGATATTAAAAAAAACATCTTACACTTTTATGTAATGCTAATTTCTCCTCACTCTGACAATGATAGGTGCTTCGGAATGATGAAGGTTATCATTCTTGTAAAATATGACAGAATCTTGATTAGCACGCAGGTTTTTGTCACGAACAAATTAAGATCAGCTTGTAGGCTTTCAATGACATCAATGTGCGGAGTTGGAATAGCTAATCTATGCATCACGTCTGAGTTTGATAACCTCTTCATAAAAATTAAACTAGCTTCTGGATAATTCATATTGAAATTTGAAGTAAGTAATAAATTTAGATTGCTTACTTAAACTGTGACAATGTGCTTAATATATTTGCTTAACGTTTGATCACTATATAAGTATATATAGAGATGTAGAGTAATGCTAAGAATTTCAATTCGACAATAAGCTGACAAAAGCTTACTTTATATATGTTGTTATATGATACAATGATTTAAAGTACTATGTTGACAAAATATTGGTGCACTAGTTCATATCTTAGTTGCTAACTACTTACACGTCAGCAGGGTTACATCAAGGCTTTTTGTCTTAAAGAGTGATATAGTCCTCAGATCTTTTCACGCTTATGTTTCATTTCATATAGATTATACTAAATAAACTCCTATCCAACCTTTTTCTTCTTTTATTTCTACATTTCTATATTTGATAATCATGGCCCCAAAAAAAGTATCAATGTTTCCCTTTATTTTAAACTTTCAAATATTTGTCATTTTTCTATAAGTGTATGGTCCTTACTACACTTTTTACCCCTCCTAAATACTTGTCGCCCATAATAATGGGCCCGTTGCATCACCCCAATTACAATCCTTATCAGGAAAAATAAGTTTAAATAAGTTTATATAAAGACTAATAAGGTCTAATAAGTTCAGATAAATTAAGTTCAACAAAAATAAAGTATGAAACTCTCATAAGATAAGGTTTGATAAGTTCTAATAAGTTTTAATAAGCACTAATAAGATTTAATGGTTCAAATACGTCCAGTTAAGTTTAGATAATTTAAAATAAGTTGAATACACGTATAAAACACGCCCAATGTAATAATTAAATACTTTAGAAGTAAACCTAAATTATATCATGTGCAAATGTTGTGATAAAATTCAAGAGCTCTTGACGTGACTGTGATCGCTACCCAATCATAAGGTTAAAATCAACCAAATAATAAAATAAGATTAACACGACAATTCTAATTGGCTTATTTTCGTTTAGTTGTTTTCATGATCCCTTTTGACCGACAATTACGAAAAAGAGGCACTTGCAAAAAAAATTGTGGTGATTAATAATCCCGAAGAGTATCTAAATGCTGATGGCATCTTCTAGAAGACAACTTTTTTGTCAAAGACATTAAAAGATCTCCTTAAGGGGTCGTTTGGTTTAAGATTTGGAATGAAAAGGGAATAAAGGGGAGAAATGGTAATAAAAATGATTATATTTATTGGGCGTTTGGTTCAAGACATGGAATAGTAACCATTACCACCAACTAATGGATTTTGTTACTTGAGGGGGAGGGGGATGTAACAAATTGGGGGAGTCCATCACCACCAAGTAATGGTAATGAATTGGTGAGGGCTTGAACCAAACATGAAGAAATGAAATCGGTAATTGATTCCATTTCTTGGACCCTAAAAATAGTGAACAAAACGGGCTCTAAGTTCGGATCACGGATAACCTTAATGACGCTAATCATGCTTAGCTATCCGCAACATGTTTGCAATCGTCAATTATCAAACTGAGGAATGCATTAACGGCCCGTTTGTTTAGTGGTCATAAATAGTGGTAATGGTAATGAAATTTAGTGTAAATTTGTAAAGAAATACTCATGTCAATGACCATGGGAATGAAACTTTATCACAAAACATGGGTTTCACTTTACAAATTTCCATTACCATCCAATACCACCTTCCCAAGTGGTAATGGATGGTAATGAGATTTTAGGAAGAAAATGGATATCTTGTGATGGAGTAGCATTAAAATAGGTAATGACATTGGAATTCTAGTACAAATTTACACTATAATGCATTACCATTCCCACCATTTATGGCCTCTTACCAAACGGGCGTAAGTGATACAATAATAAGCATTTATGTTTTTATTTCCATTTGAGGGTAGTTATCGTAGTTGATATAATATGTCATGAGATCGTAAATAAGTGTTTCTCCATTGGAATAGCACGTGGCAGATAGAGTATGATTTTACAAACTCCATAATCGGCCTACCTTTATTTGAATTTTATTCGGATTGGGTTCGAAATAGGATTTTTTTTTTCGGGTTTATATCAAACTATTTTGCCTTAACTTGTATCGGATTGAGTTGAATTTGAACTAATCACTTAAGATCCCAAAAATCAACGTTTTAGTAAAAAAAAATTATATTACACTTTACTTATTATTAATTATACAAATATGATTGTCATATTATAATACAGATTCGGTTTATAAGTTGATGAGGTAGAAGTAGTAGTTGGATTTGGATCAAATTTGTGGGATTTTACTTAGGCTTCACCTCCTATAGGATTTGAAATGAACTTTTACATTTTCAGATTTGGATAGGATTTTTTGGTTGGATCGAGTTGAACTCACATTGTATTCAAACTGGATTGCCATCTCACTTTCTCTGTCTTAATTAACAAAGGAGCGAAAGTTCTTGTTCAATAGGAATTGTAAAAGCTTTGTACTTATTATATATTGCCAATGAAAGTATCTGAAGAAAAGTAGCCTCTTCGAATATGATGTTGAACCCCTTGTTTGTGGTGCACGTGTGAACTGTCCCATATTTAGGAAAGAGGAGAGAAAGTATCACCCTTTATAAGCTAGAGCAATATTATTATCAATTGGATTTAGTATGGAACCTCATATGGGCTTGTAAGTGCACTTAGTTCTCCTCCTTGGGGTTGCCCATGCATATTTTTTAGTTCTATCTAATTTAACACACGATGTAATTAGAGGGACTACATATATAAAACTATATTACATACAAAATAGAACTATCCAACTCGTGCACCGCAAGTAATAATTGATATTAGATATAACTATATGTTTATATTACATGTATAAATATAACTATGTAAACTAGCTGGTGATAGTTGGTATTGGAGGGCCATTTGTCGTGTTAAAGATCTAGTGAAGCAACATTGTACTGAGAATCAGTTGAGTAACTTACCTAGATTTTCTATCAAGCAAGCTTACTGCAGCTTAGTTCCTAATACCAGAAGCATATACTGGTCCAGAGCAATTTGGAACAGATTGAGTCAACCAAAACATAGGTTCATTACATGGTTGGCAATACTGGAGAGGCTAAATACAAAAACAAGATTCTTTGCAAATGGGTATAACTCCGGGATAATACTTGTTTGTTGTGTGGCATGACCGAGGAGAGTCATAAACATCTCTTTTTTGAATGTTATTTCAGCCTGAAATGTCTTCAACAGATTGCCATGTGGCTTGGCATGGCTAGATGTCCCAAGGATCTTCATACTATGATCAAATGGGTTTACAGAAGAAGAATTAGCAAATTTAGGAAAGAAGTCCATTACTCTATCATGTTGTGTATAGTATACTGTATATTGAAAGAGAGGAATAATGCTCTTTGGCATAATACTGTTAAGTGTATAGATACAGTAGTCAGATCAATTCAAAAGGATGTGTATAAGAGAATTAATAGTGTTCTCCCTAGGACCCTTTGTAATGGGGATAGGTCATGGTATGTTGCTCTGTTTGAGAATGTGTATTAGGCTACCTGTAGCCTGACGTTTGTTGTCTTGGCAGTGGAGGCTTGTCTCCATGCCTTGAATCATTTTGTATCTTGTTTTTGATGCAATATATTCTTACTTGCCGATCAAAAAAAAAATAACTATGTAAACTAACGAGTTATAAAAGGAGTAAGAAGTCTAAATTCCTGAATTCATATTTGATACAAATTTGGCCGATAGTCGATAGGATAAAGTAATATAAGCCGTCTATAATTGATGGGCAACGCTTATCAAAATATCCTAAAATTTACAGCAATTCAAACCCTTATTTTGTTACAGAGCAATTTAAACTATAAATTTTTACAAGTATAGGCTATGTACAGATTTTTCATAATTGTTTTGATTAGGGAACAAAAACTTTGCTTGATTGGGCTTCCAAATTGAAACATGGAAAGTCCAAGAGCGTGATCCAGAATTAATACATTTCAAAGCAGGATAAATAACCAAGCTCAGGGTCCAGCCCATTGTTTTCCAAATTCCGCTGGTTGAATGGGTTAGTAATGGATTATGATACTTCTAAGGGCGCATTTGGTTCATATGATTCTGGTATGAGGTATGTGTTTAGAATGAGTAAAATCCATACCTAGTGTTTGTTTAATAAATTAATAGATTTAAAACCAATACCTCAAACCCATAAAGTATGGGGTTTAGAAACCCAAGGAGGAGGTGGGGTATGACTCCTACCAATACCTCTAGGTATCAAATAAGAAAAAAAATTAATTCCCATATAAAACCAAACACATGGTATTAGGTATCAAGTTCCAAACCTATTCCACCTTGGTTTCATTTCTGATTCCAAACCCATACCACTATATGAACCAAACGCCCCCTAAATAATCGCTGATATTCTGTTACTCTCGCAAGTTGCAACATACAACTTACAAGTGGTAAATTGATTTACATAGTTTAACTTTATAAATACAAATTATTAAACTAGGTGGTCTAATTTTAACATAAAATTAGACAGATATAAGCCTACATTCTTCTAATAAGTCAATTCCATCTAACTCTAATCCAACACTTTTCCTAGACATTTCGCACCAATTTAGTCGTCCCTTCTCTTCTCTTACAACAGACAATTTTAAAACAAATAACCTGCCAGTCTTACCGAATCGATTAACTAGTCAATAAATGGATTAAACAAATACTCACTTCTTTTAAGATTATTCCAATTTCTTTTTTGATTTGTCCCCTAGAGTTTGCCACATACTAAAGATGGCTATGGGAAATCACAAGGTTACTCTGACATTCCCTTTATGTAGTCGTATTTGCTTAAGTACATACTAATTAAGGATAATCCAAAAAAGTCCCATTGTACCAAGCTTGCTTGGTGGAGGTGGTGGGGAACTCACCTTATGACTTTAAGGTTACAATGCAAGTTCGAACCCCACTACCTACTTGTGCTTGGGAGTAGGGATTCTCTTATATCCCCCTACTCTCAAGAGTTGACCTGTATAGCTGGTCCAATATGATCCTTCTTCTTACCAAAGGATTCCCTGGTGGGGGCTCAAAGAAAAATTATTTTTGTCCTTCATGAACTCAATCCAACCCAAAACTATAAAAGTGAACAAAGTTCAATGGGGCAAACAAAACAAGATGAAGGGAGTAACACTTGAAAAAAGGATCCAACTCATGTGAGACTTTGCACGCAAAGGCCGTCTAAAATATTTTAGAGGCCATGCGCAAATTTTAAAATTAAGTCGTACAACTAAAAATATTATACATTATATAATTCTTAAAAAATAAAAGCATATTTTATAAAACATTTATATTAACTCGTTTTTACAACAAAAGAAAAAAACACTTAAATCATGATCCCTTCATACTTGAAAGATCTTCTCTTTTTGTTAACCTAGTCAAAGTTTCTTTTAAAAAATGACCGCAATTAGTCATTTATATATGAGAAAAAAATTATTTTTGAGGACATTAAATTGTTAGATTTGTTTCAATGTTTATTTTAGTAATTTTTTTTCAAAAAAAATATTGATACATGATTAAGATATTGATGGTGAAATATGTGCAACGGAAACCATCTAGAATATAAATAGCAAGATCTACGAGGAACGAAGAAACTAGGAGTTAAAACAATCCAAAAAGGTTATAATTTTCATTCTCATTCATATATATATATATTGTACTTTTGATTTGAGCTATAAGCATAGTACTATGTATATTAGGCATGAAAGATTTTATCTCCGAGCAAGTAGACATTATTTTTTTTTTCTTTTTCGGTAGCTAGACATGAGAACCGATTAAATACTTTACGCTAGGGATGATCATATTTTTCGAAGTTTACACATTGAATCTTAGTTCGTTGTTATTGTCTTTAACACATATTAAAATCGACTTCCTAAGGTTTGTCAGATCGCAACCTCCACGTCAGCGTATGGACTTACGTTAATTCCCCGCTGCCTGTGTCAAAGAATGGCAAAACTCCCGATGCAGGGTAGTACACGCAAAGCACTGGCTGTCCTCTCGATCGACAATAATTAACCCGGGGTTTACCCCCTAGATCACAACCTAGGTGGTTGGCATGTTCTTCATCGGGGACTACGTCTATCCCACCCGATGTTCTTTTCTCAAATAAAAATCATAAATAACATAAAATTATCATTCATCTCAATAATATTCGTCAAAAAGGATGCCACATGACCTTATACCCACAATGCCCCACAAATCATAAAATGATAGCAAAATCTCTTCAAAACTTCTCCACACGTTCTCAAAGGAATAGCTCATAAGCTTTTTGATAATCACTTAATACAACAAATACTTTTGTACACATTTTAAGCACAAGTAATAACATATGAAGAGTTATACAACACTAAGTAGCATCAAACAAAATAAATTCCCAATCAATAATAATCACTAACAAACATAACATTACGCATCATTTGAATTCGTTCGAAAAAAAATACCACAACATAATACGCACAACAACCAGCAGTCCAGAATAACAAGCGCTCAACGTAAGAACTTGCACTCCACGCAATTGTTGTGCGTCTAACGCATCAGATTGAGTCTGACGGTACTGAATGAACATCATTAAATTAACCGATTAATCATTAACTCAAATAAACGTAAATAATTGTTCATTTGTTACAATAACCAAACGTAAAAATAATGACAAATAATCATGAAAATAAAAATATAACCATCAGCCTTCAAAAGAATGCATAAAGTCTCATTTTAAGCTGATTATTATTCTCAAAATAATTAAAAGAATAAACTTAGTCCTTTAGCAAATAACACAATAAAAATTATTTAAAAATTAAAACAAAACCATAAATTCTTACAAAAATTAACATAAAACCTTCATAGCCTTACTGTCACATTAATAATTTTATTTCTAAATTTCAATCCTCAAAAGTAATTTTTAACAATAATTTCCAGATTACTCAATAAAGCAAATAAAATACTTAAAAATAAATGCACAAAAATCACCAAACATTCACACAACCTATAAAACTCATGGTTCAACTGATTATGCAAATAAATATATTTTTAGGCCTTAAATTATAATATTCACGAATTATTTACTAACACTCAGAAAAATGCAAAAATGGAGAATTTAATTAGTTAAACATGAAAAGTAAGAAAAAATTATTCTAAGACATGAAAAACATACTAAACACATAACATGCCTCAAAAAAAAAATTTCGGTAATTATAAAACTCATACATTAATTATTTAATAATTAATCCATAAGCAAACAAAAAACCGGTTTAATTATTAAAATAGGAAAACTCAAGCAAAAATTATCTTACTACACATAATATATACACAGCACACACAATGAACGTTCTCATATTTTTCTTCAATAGTTTCATATAAAAATATAATTAAAATAATTTTCCTAACGAATTAATCTACTACCGAAATATACTCTAATATCTAGCGTTCTAAGATAACTACTAGTTACCTAGAACGTTGGAGCAGAGCTAATTCTACTGAGATATTCCTGTGCTATGCGTGCAATCCACGTCCTCTTCAAACCCCATGGCACCACAAAGGATAATTAGACAAGTAGAAAATATTAAGAACAATTTGATGAGAATGAAAAAGAAGTAGAAAACTTTAGAGAGAAAATGATGATGGCCGAATGAAATGAAGTAGGATGGAAACAATATTATTCAGAGTTTAATCAGAATTTTCGGTGGTTTAAAAGGATAATTAAAGGGGTTTAAATGATGATTTATGATGGAGGTTATGGGGGATTAAAGAAATGTGAAAAGACAACATCTCAAAGGAAGAAATATCTTCTATACTCCACCATAAGGCCGGCTATCCCATTGCCCAAGCCGACACAAATTTCGGCCCATTTCATCAACAACCCAAGTGACAAAAGGTCCGTTACACGATAAATTCCTAAATCGCGCCTAAACTTAAAAATAATTAATAACGAAAAATAATATTAACAAACTATATTATAAATATAAATATAATTTACATAATAAGCACATCAAATAATTAAAGTATTTCGGTTCCCATTAATTTGTAAAAATCGAAATCATTAATTTAAAGAAAATAATAGTTTTAGGGAAAACTTTTGCTAAAAAACTAGGAGCAAAATTATGGAGGTGTTACATAAGGTCTAGTTGGCAAACGCAAAAACATGCACAGGGAGTAGTTTTAGTATTCCTCCTATCTTTTTTCTACGTTTTAGATGAATTTGATCTCTAATATATATATGACACTTCTTTGTATTTTTTTCTTGTTTGGTGTGTAAAACTGTCAATATGTAAGGGACAAATTTGTTATTTTTGTTGGGTAGATATGGAAGGTATAATCTACTGAATTTTATATTGTTGAAATGATGAAACTGGATCTTCTTGCCTAATTGTGTAAAACTCTAATTAGAGGAAGGTGGGAGGCTAAGAGTTTTGGTTGATATTTGACTTCATATACAACATTGCATTTCTTAAATTAATCTCCCCGTTCGCGTCAGGCGTGAGCTTTGTGTCTTGACTATACAAACTTATCTTTTTAGAACTTCTTTTTTTCGGCTCTTGCTCCAACCAAACAAATGCTTTAGTTTCAAAGCCATTCCCTTTCATATCAAAAGTATATAGTATATTGTTTTTTTAATTGGATTTGAACACATAGACTACGAGTTATTTATGTTTCTGTTGTACTACCTCCGCTTCATATTAATAGTTACACTTTTACCTTTGATAATATTCACAAATTTCCTTTGACTATCATATGTGAATTATGGTTAAGAGAAAATATAGTCATGTGGGGTCTTGTTTCATTCGTCTCGATATGTAGTTTTAGAATATCGACTTTTTATATTTTTTACAAATACAAAATTAGAGATATAAAGGCTCAAAGTAGTGCAATGGCATGCGTGAAAAGTGTAAGTGTGTAGATTAATATGAAACGGAGGTAGTATTAGATACTCATTATGCTTAGAAGTGAAATGAATTGGACATATTAGACTAGATATGAGAAGTTGAGAGCATTGGGGAGGTCCCATATTACTTAGTTCGCCCAAGGTCTTTAAAATGTCATAAACGGGCCTACAGTTCAGTACTGTTCTATTGCTTTTTTCAGTTCAGTTTAACTACTTTTCGGTTTCTTCTCATAGTTTTACTTTAATTTAGTTTAGCACAAAAGTTAGGGTCTCATGCCTAGTACTTTTGAACCGAACTGATTAGAACTGAACTACCCTAAAATAAATTAAATTAAAGTGAAACTGTAAGAGGAAAGAAGGTGAATTAGGTTAAACTGAGTGTACGGAAAAGAACATGTCCTAAATAAGCCCTAGTCTTTATCTTCTAAAACCAAGTGAATTCCTTTGATATGGCAATAATATTCTTTCTCCCACTGATTAAAAAAATAAAACAGAATCTTTCATTAATCATTACCTAATGAAAAGTAGCTTGGTTTTCAGTTGATATCTAAATAAAGTAGTGTAGTTTATTAGTGACTTATCTTTGTTCACATGAATTACTAGCAGCTTAATGATGACGATGATTAGGGTTTCGTTGTATTAGCCAGTTAAGGGGCTTGACCAGTTCCCGATAATTATGACAATTTTTTATTTTATTTTTTTGAAAAAGAAGATTCTGCTTTCAGCTCATCAGCTGAGGTTGAAGAAGCGCACAGAGTAGCTCAAAAGTCTGTTTTCCTGTTCCATAAAAAAGCAAACAGAAAACAAGGAAAACCTTTATAAAAAGAGAATAAGGGTTCTGGTTAAACTAATAATAAACCACAAAAAGGGAAGACATTGTCTTGTTACTGTTGAAAATGGGGTGGCAAATCAGATCTCCAGTACCCTCAGCTTCCCCTGCGAGATTCTGTTTCTCTAAGAAACCCTAGCTTCCCCTGCGGCGGCGCAGTCACATTTCACTCTTCCGGGCATGCGTTGCCGCAGGGTCAGCCTCCCTTCGATGCTCCCTTCACCTCTTTCTCTCACTTATCTACTTTTATCTTGGTTTTAATTTTCAAAAATCCCCTCTCAATCAGTTGTATCAAATTGTTGCTCTCTAGTATTCCGTCTCAGTGTCTTCCCTTCTTCAGGCTGTTTGGTTTGTTGCTGTCGGATTTCACGGGCTTCCAAGGGAGGTAGTCGATTGAAGTTTGAATATGAGAATTCAAATCAAAGGTAAAGCTTTTCAATTGGAGTTGAGTAATGGTTTCTTAAAAATTGGTGACTTCTATAACAATCGTAAACGGTGGATTATTTTTCCGATTAAGTTGATTGAATGGGTTTATCCTGAAAGATTGTTGAAAGTTGATTGAATTTTAGCATTCTAAACGATTTGGTTGCCTTTGGTGCAAAATTCAATCTGGTTGTAATCAATGAGGTGGCTTTTGAAGTTAAGTGTGAAGATTAAGGGTTTATGGTATTCAGTTTTTGTCCCTGCTTTAAGTAATGCAAATCCTCGGAGGATTTTTGTCCATTCTTTTTTATATGTTGCTCAAGAGGAATCGAAGGTTGTTGCTATTGATGGTGACTGCCATAATGCTTGTTTGGATTCTTTTCCTATTATCCGGCAAGGCAATTCGCCCCTCTCACAATAGTGAGCTCAAGTTAAAAGTGGATGTTTTGCTTAACTTAGAAAATTTGCAGATTGACTCTAGTCATCCTAATTTAGAGGACAAGGTTCATCATGTTAAGGATCCTAGTATTAATTTGAAGAACAGTGACCCTTTAATGTTATCAAGGAGAAGATGTCGGCAAATCCAGAGAGGTTATTGGAAAGTGTTGGTTTGAGTGGCAATGCAAGTGTCCTTTCATTTGCAAATGAGATGTGTATCAAGGGAAGTTCAGCTTGTGTTGATGGAGATGAGGATTCTACTTGTGCTTAAGAAAATGGCACACAATTAGATTCAGTTGGGGTTGTTAGTGAGGGTTCAGTTTTGTCGCCTAATTCAATTATGAGCAATGCTGTGCCAAGTTCTACTTTCGAAGGCCAACAAAGAAAAATCAATGTCAATTGCTTATTAGCATCTTGGGTTCAATTGTAATATGGGAAAGAAAATGGGGTTCAAGTAACAAAGAGGCGGTGTAGTGAGGGTTATCCCAATGATTAATATGGTGTCATTGCTTCGCAAAATCATCTTGTTTTGTTTGATGTTGTATAGTTTTGATAGAATATAAAAATATTATGTTAAATATTTTTGTATTAGGATATACTTTGCATACTTAGAATCCTATTCTAGTTAGGCTTTCCTATTATACTTAGGATATGCTTTAGGGTGTAACATATATATTTGTGATCGGAGTGTATGCATTGGTCACAAATATATATGTTACACCCTAAAGCATATCCTAAGTATAATAGGAAAGCTAACTATAATAGGATTCTAAGTATGCAAAGTATCTCCTAATACAAAAACATTTAACATAATATTTTTATATGCTATCAAGTTTGTTGTTTTTCAGTCGGTAAGCTTGGTGTTGTTGTTGAGCGGTTCTTGTTGTATATGGAGCGTTTTGCTTCTGGCGTTTTTTGGTATTTGTCTTTCTGTTCAAGGTGTTGTAGTCTTGGCATTTGGATGTATGCCTTCAACCATTTTATGAGTTTTAATGAAATAAACTAAATTATAAAAAAAAAGGAAAATATGCCATAAAAACAAACTATTAAATGTTTGGAAAAGGGTCTGTTCTAATCTCTATTCTCTAGTAACTACTAGCTCGTACTCCGCTCGTACGTATTCATGCAAAAAGTAAGCTAGCAGTAGTATATTAATTATTTATAAGCCAATGGGAAATAACTGAACGTGGTCTTAAGATGATATTTTAGTGGTGACCTATATCATGAATTCAGGACAAGCTTTATAAACTAGTATTTGGTCTATATCATGGAGCATATTAATTAGGTGGCATTATCAGCCACCCAAGAAAACCAGCTCACTAAAACTATATGAGGATTCCATTATTTAGCGTCCAAGTAAATCAGAAATAACAACTAAAGACTTGATGAAAATAACTTCGAAAGCCCAAATGACATTAACTAAAGGACGTGTATACAATAAAGTCTTTTTTATTACACGCAAAAGCTTCTCTTTAGTAGAGAACTAAAATCACGTAGTAAGGTACCACTAATAAAGCATTACAAGATAGAATCATGATGCAATAATATGCATCATGTTACAAGTTAGGGGCGTTGAAAAGAACAATTAGCGTTGAAGGGGCCTTCAAAATAAATTCCAGTAGTCTTTATAGTAGGTAGAGTTTCGTCGCCTTTAACCATGTGAGCCGGCTACCTGCAATTTATTTAGGGTTGTATTGTGATGAACATTGAATTAAAATTATATACATACATATATACGTATATATATGTGTAATTATATACATTTATATTGTAATGGACAATTTATAGGAGTCAAAAGTGATTGTGACCGGTTCTTTTGGACTTATTTTCAGTTCAGTTCATTAATATTATTGTTATGGTTATTATTATTATTGTTATTGTTATTATTATTATTATTATTATTATTATTATTATTATTATTATTACTACTACTACTGTTATTGTTATTATTATTATTATTATTATTATTATTATTATTACTGTTATTGTTATTATTATTGTTATTATTATTATTCTTCTTATTATTGTTATTTTTATTATTATTGGTATTGTTATTATTATTATTACAGTTAATCTATGACAGATAATACGTTAATATTTTCAAGTGATCCGACTGTGAGAAGTAGTTGACTATTGAAGTAATAAGCAAAGACGCTTATAAAACATACAAGGGTCCCCATTTTCTAGTTGAACTGTTGAAGTAGTAGTAAGCAAAGAATCTTATAAAACATACTGGGCTCCATTTTCTACCCTTTGCCTTTTTGTGTAGAGTTGTTGACCATGTTTATACTGCCGCTGACTGCCGCTTAAAAATTAAAAATATATTTATGTTTAAAATCAGTTTTACTCAAGCTAAAATTAGCTTCAATCAGGAAAGTCGATAAATTGTGAAAAGAAAAACTACAATAATTAATAAAATTTATTTTCATTAAGAAAAAAAAATTCAAATTATATAAACTAGTTTAAACAAAAAAAATTCAGATCTGTAAATATCAAAGGAATTAGTAGCTAGGCTCTTTGCCATAGATTTCCACTAACAACAATATTATCACGTGAGATATTCGTTCTAAAATTTGCTTTCCAATGTATTATTTTAAATAAATATATCTATATTATTACTAATACATCATTAAATAGATTAATTGTGAAATGTGTATCTGATAGATAAAAAAACATCAAGTTTAATTATAGAACGATGGTGAAGCCTGAAGGAGTATAGTACTAGTATACTACTATAGTCTACTACTCTACTCTAGGCATTATCTGGCCTTAATTTGTAATTAACGCATACAAATAATCATTTTCGCCATACCTTCTCTTGTTCACACCGGATGAAAAAAAGGCACTTTCATAGGCGAATCGGGATAATCAATGTTCTTGTAAAAGGTGATTTCATCATTCTCATGCAATTCATTCTCCTTAATAAACCTGCTTTTGTCATCATAATTTGAATGAATTAATGCAATCCTCTAAGTCATGAAGGATAACATGTTCAAAATATGAAAATCTTGACTGAACTTGTAAGTGGTGATCGCTTTACTAGATCCAAAAAGGGGAGACAAAGATAGTTAGATCTATTAATTAATGAGAACATTAAGATTCTAGCCTCTTTTTAAAATTCCCTTACTTGTATAAAGTACCTAAAATAGTCCCCTAAAAAAAATACCTAGAATAGGAGTACAAAAATCTTATTTACTAAAAGAGAGGAGAAAACCTGGTCCAGCCTCTAGAGATGACAGGCTTAGGATATTGGCCGCTCCTAGCTGTGCAACCAAAATTCCAAACATTGCCTGCATCAATGTCGCAGACCTGAAAATTCACCATGTTGTGAGGAAGAGATCGATTGATTGGAGGGATCTCATTTAGGTCAATTTCAGGGCAGAATAACAAATTATAATGCTCAGTGGGCCAAGATAGTCGATCTGAAACATCTGTTTTAGTCAGGATCTTTGTGAAAACTATTTTCATTTTTTACGAGGATCAAATTAAAGTATCTTTTTCTTTTGTTTGCTCTCTTTAATCTCTTCTCTCTTCTGTATCTCTGAGTTTCTTTCACGACAAGCTACCCTATTTATATAGATTTACAAAGGGCTGGAGATCGTGTTTAGAGAATTGTCAAGCTGAAAAGTGTACATGCTAGACTGAAGTTTCTTTTTAATGGTTACGCATACAAGACAATAACGAATTTAACGATAACGACAAACCGACAGTAGAATACTGAACAACATCAGTATTCAGTTGTACTTGCTATTTGTCCCGCTACTAAAACTGGTGGATCTTCTCTGTAGTGGGAGTAGTATTTCTCTCCGTCAACAAAATAGCGTCATGAAAAATTGAAAATGAAAACCTAAATCTCGAGAACGAGATTTTACATCTGATATCGTATAGAAACTCAGAGTAGTGTTTTCATAAAGAAAGAAAATGAGAGGTGGAGTTTTCAACTTTACACTCCTTATATGATTAGATTTACAATTTTTTTTCTTTTTGTTGATAAAATTGAGTCCAAAGTTTTGATATTGGATTGCATCGATCATCTTTTAGATTAGTGGAGTATTATTCTTATTTATCAGTGATGGTATATCAGTTTAACATTATTGTAATTAGCCATTTAAATAATTTTTTTATATGTGATAATCTAGGGTATATATCATGTTTGACGTATTGTATTCAATTTCAATGACCAAATTCGTTATTCTAATGTCTACCTGAAGAATTACACAATAACGGCTTGACCTCTCATTAATCACTTGGCACAATATATATGTTACAATATTCCCTAAACCTGGGAAATAAGATAGACTAGATATTTTAGGGAAATAACCATAAATAAGATAATTACACAAATCAAGGATATTCACAAAATATTCCCATATAATTATCCCAATACCCCCCTCAAGTTGGAGCATGAGGATCAATAATGCCCAACTTGGAGAGTAACAAGTCGAAGCGAGTTTTGCCAAGTGCCTTGGTAAATATGTCGGCCAATTGAGACGATGTAGACACATGAGCCGGAGAAATTAAACCTTCATTAATGGCATCACGAACGAAATGACAATCCACCTCAATATGTTTTGTTCATTCATGATAAAATGGATTCTTTGCGATATGCAAAGCGATTGACTGTCACAAAACAACTTAATAGCCTTCGGGTGATTCACACCCAAACTTAACAACAAAGCCTTTAACCATTTCAACTCACAAGTTACCATGACCATAGACTCCGTATTCGGCCTGCGAAGAACGAGACACGGTATCTTTGTTTCTTGGTTTTCCAAGAAATAGGAGAATGTCCCAAAAACACAAGCCAACCGGTAAGTGACCTTCGAGTAATGGGGCAAGCCGCCCAATCGGAATCACACCACCCCTGCAGAGTTAAGTCACAATCTACACTCAACAAAATACCCTGACCCGGAGTACCCTTAAGATAACGAACCACTCTCAAAGCAGCCTCCCAATGTTCAGTTCGTGGTTCCTGCATAAATTGGGATAAAATATGCACTGAGTAGGCTAAATCCGGCCTAGTCACTGCAAGATAAATCAGACGACCAACTAATCGACGATAAGATTCCGGATCAGTGAGAAGCTCTCCGTCAGCCAAGCCAAGCTTATTATTTTGTTCTATAGGGAAACCACTCGGCTTGGCTCCTAATAAGCCAGCCTCAGAAACAATGTCTAAGGTATACTTCCTTTGACACAAAAACAAACCTGCAGAACTACGAGCTACTTCAATGCCCAAAAAATACTTCAAAGTACCTAAGTCCTTCATCTTAAAACAGTCACTGAGATAAGATTTGAAAGTACACAATGCAGCGGAATCATTCCCAGAAAGAATAAGATCATCGACATATACTAAGACATTAATCTGGATATTTGCCTTAGTAAATGTAAAAAGAGAATAATCAGAGTAAGATTGTAGAAAACCATACTCTGTCAAAGCCGTGACTAGCTTGGCAAACCAACATCTGGGAGCCTGTTTGAGACCATACAGTGACTTACGCAAGAGACACACCAAGGAAGGATCCGAGGCTTCAAACCCGGGGGGCAACTTCAGATATACTTCTTCAGCAAGATCACCATGTAAGAAGGCATTATGAACATCCATTTGATGAAGCTCCCAATTCTTGGATGCAGCAATGGCCAAAAAAGTCCGAGCTGTTGTCATTTTAGCCACCGGAGCAAACGTTTCATTATAGTCAATGCCTTCCTGTTGATGATTTCCTAAGACCACGAGCCTGGATTTGAGCCGTTCTACCTCACCGTTTGACAAATATTTAGTCTTGTAGACCCATTGACTCCCAAGTGCTCTTTTACCGGGAGGAAGTGGTTCCAAAGTCCATGTACCATTAGCCTGAATTTCATCCTGCATAGATTTCTGCCAACCAACACTCTTCATTGCTTCTTTAAAGGATTTTGGATCAGTACCATTAACAATGGCGGCAAGAAAATTACGATAATTTACAGAAAAATTGTCACAATGAATGTAATGTGCTAAGGGATACGGAGTACCTGAAGGATGATCGGAAGACGGAGCCGGGAGAGAGGAAGACTGACTTTTAGCAAACACAGTATTATTAACATGATTACGAAGTTTGACTGACGGAAACTTCTTACGGAAGCCACGTCCCATGGCTTCAAGTGACGGATCATCATCATCGGCCACAATAGGTGGTCGTTGTTGCCCGGAGCACCGGCTGCCGGAAATCCAATGGGCCGGGCGAGGCAAGGTAAACGCCGTGGTTCCGACCCAGCCGGCCGCGCGTTCCAAGGCGTGCACGTCGGTTTGGGCCGGCTCGGACGGCTGCGGCGGCCGGGCCGACCACCGGGCCGCTGCTGTCGGCTGGGGGATGCCGCACTGTGTCACGACCACCTACACCCTCATCACTCACACACCCGTGCCCCGAAACAAAGACAATCATCATCACACACACCAAAGTCCAAAAATCCTCATGAACATCCACATTTTCTACAACATTAGGATCAATATTCACGACCTCAGGACAACCAAACGGAAAAACATCCTCAATAAACTTAACATCACGAGACACAAAAAACTCTTTGGAATCAAGATCATACACATTCCACCCTTTTTCCCGAAAGGATACCCCATGAAGACACATTTCCGACTTCTGCTAGCAAATTTATCACCATTGGTCTTTTGGTTGTGAGCAAAACAAAGGCATCCAAAGGTACGAATAGCATCAAATGCGGGTGGTTTATGAAAAAGGATTTCAAAGGGTGTTTTATTTTGTAGGATAGGTGTAGGAGTTCGGTTGATTAAATGAGCTGCGGCAAGTACACACTCCCCCCAAAAATAGATAGGCAATTTAGCTTGAAATCTCAAGGCTCTCGCCACACTCAAAATGTGTTGGTGTTTTCGCTCTACCCTCCCGTTTTGTTGGGGAGTACCCACACAAGAGGTTTGAAAAAGAATACCTGTAGCCTTAAAATAATCAAGCAAGCATTTAAATTCTGTACCATTGTCACTTTGAACAATTTTAACAGTTTGAGAAAATTGCCTATCAACCATAGCAAAAAAAGTCATAAACATCGGAAAAACTTCTTGTTTATCAAGTAACAAATAGATCCACACAGCTCTAGAAAAGTCATCAACAATCGTCAAAAAATAACGAGCCCCACAAGAAGACTCATGTCTGTAAGGCCCCCACAAATCACAATGTATTTTTTCAAAAAATCTAGAACATTTATTGTCACTTAAAGGAAAACTATCTCTATGATGCTTAGCACGAAAACATACTTCACAGCCTTTCTCTAGACTTCCCTTATTACTACCAACATGGGGAAGCAACTTAACTACTTGCTCGGAAGGATGACCAAGTCGCCGATGTCAAAGCTCCAAAGATGAAGTAGCTTCAATTGCGGACACCACCTCAGGTTTGCTAAAATAGTACAATCCATCCCTCCTAGCGCCCGTTCCAATCAGCGCCTTCATTTGGTCCTGTATAACACACATGTGAGAATTAAAAGTGACAATAGTTTGTAAAGTATCATTAAGTTGCGAGACAGAGAGTAAGTTGCAACTCAAATTAGGTACATAGAGAACATGATGGAGTGTAATCGACTCAGATAAATAAACCGACCCCTCCATAGTAGCAAACACTGTTTCGCCATTAGGCAAGCCAACGGGACAATGAGTTTGATGAATGTCAAACAACCATGACGTATCACCTGTAACATGATGAGTAGCACCTGTATCTATTATCCAAGAAGATGCATCAAACTTACCATTTAGGCGATTTTCCGGTATTGTAGCATTACCAAAAAATCCCGTAATAGCCTTCCATTGTTCAGATGTGAAGACTTGACCATTTGAAGCCGGCACGGGTGGCATAGAGGCGTAGCGATGACAGCGGTGGGGGTCTTCTTAGGCAGCAAAGATTGGCACGTACACCCCCCCTTGAGAGACCAGTGGGTTTCACACCCCTTGCACCTTCGTTCCGGCCCTCGGGATACCCTACGATGTCGAAGCAACGTGTAACATCGTGCCCCTTCTTCTTACAATAGGTGCGAGACTTGCAAAAAGAAACAATTAGAAGCCAAATGCCCCGGCTTCTTGCGGTGAGAACACACAACAGGAGGGCCGCGGCCGCGACCAACCCCTGCTGTCGAACGAGCAGCGAATCCCACAGTAGACTTGAGCTCCTCCTTCCCACGATCAAGCCCACGCACAAGTTCATCTTGTGAGACCTGTTGATACGCCTTATTCAGCGTGGGTAGAGGGTCTTGGCCAAGAATATTAGATCTAGTTTGTGCATAATAATCAGAACACAACCCTAGTGAAAATTGTTGCAACCTATCATCCTCACGCCTTTTCTCGTGTTGTTTACCAACATTACAACTACACTTCCCACACTTACAACAAATCAAAGGTTCAAGTTTTGCAAGTTCATCCCACAAAACCTTTAATTTGCTAAAATAAACTAAGAACAATCATGGTGGTAGATTGTTCACAACGATTAATTTGAGACTTTAAGTGTTGGATACGAGGACCATTAACTACACAAAAACGTTCATGTAAATCATCCCATAAACGTTTAGCATTATCATAGTTAGATAACATACCCTTAACCTCCGTATCAATGGTATTCATAAGCCATGAAACGAGCATACAATGGATAACAACCCAATCCTCCTTCGTCGCTGGTGGAACACATTCGGTGATGGTGCCATCAAGGAAACCAAATTTGCGTCGAGAGGAAAGAGCCACGTAAATAGCGTGCGCCCAAGAATCGAAATTATCGAGTTTTAGACGAACAGGAGTAATGAAGTCCCCTGGCCTGTCATGGGCGCCGAGGTAGAAAGGAGAGGTGGGTTCGATTTTTTGTGGTGGTGGTGGTGGCGGTGTTTCATCATCACCGGCCATTACAAATTTCGGGGAGAGAAAAAAAATTAAAAACCTGCTCTTGATACCATGAAGAATTACACAATAACGGCTTGACCTCTCATTAATCACTTGGCACAATATATATGTTACAATATTCCCTAAACCTGGAAAATAAGATAGACTAGATATTTTAGGGAAATAACCATAAATAAGATAATTACACAAATCAAGGATATTCACAAAATATTCCCATATAATTATCCCAATACTACCCTTTCTTTAGATGATTAATTAGTTTTTGAGTTCAAACAACAAACCCATAGACCTTTACATTTAATAATTGTCGCTTGACACAAAAAATTGTAATATACCTAAGATCATGTCGATTGTCCCACAATATTTAGCTTGATATATATATAACTAAAACAAAACAAACATAACTTATATTGTTCACGATATTAATAAAAGAGTAAGAGTTAAGGAAACTCGTCTAAGAAGAAACTAAAACTATTATAACAATAAATATAATCTATTAAAGGAGAGACTTGCTACTCCTCTCGTCCCACAATATAGTGTTTCTTTCTTTCACAAGGTTTTAAGGAGAATGGTGAGAGTGGTAGGATTCTCAAAGATAAATATTTAATGAAGTACTTTTGTCTTGGAACTACTTTTTTATTATTTTTTTCCTTCCAAAAAAAAATAATCAAAAAGCAACAATTTTTCCTTGGGATGGTGCAAATCAATAAATAGGAGAACGTATTTTGAAAGAAAGGTAAGCATATTTTGCAAAGTTTGTGTAAAAATTGAGGATAATTTAGTCAAAGCAAATTAATAAGAAATGAAGTAGGCACAATATTTTGGACACCCAAAATATAATGTAAATGGGACGGTGGGAGAATTAATTGTTGATGTCCTGATGGTATATTGGTAATCCAATGAAGAAACATTCACTAGTAGAGAAATGACAATTTACGTCGGACTGGGACCTCCATTTGCGTCGGACCTTGGTCCGACTAGGCACAGTCTCGTCGCGAGATGGAAGACGACCATCTGCGTCGGATAAGACACGACGCAATTAATCAAATATTTGCGTCGGACACAACAAGCATGCGACGCACATGCCCATCCCCCCCATGCACCCGCGGCCCAGGGAGCCTCATGCGTCGCATGCGGTGCCATATGCGACGGAAATGGTGCTTCATCTGCGTCGCATATGGCACCGCATGCGACGCGAGATGAGGCTCCCCGGGCCGCTGGGCCGCGCGCACACACCCATCTGCGTTGCATGCAGTGCCATATGCGACGCAGAAGAAGCACCATTTGCGTCGCATATGGCACTGCATGCGACGCAGATGCTATATTTTTTTGTTTTTTTTTCCAGCTTTTTTTTGTTTTTGTTTTCAGCTATTTTTTTTTATTTTCAAAACTAAGCAAACATTTTGTTAATAATTATGAGCAGAAAATTCGGTAGAGTCTCCTTTGTAATTTGGACAACCCAAGAAATCGTTGGGAAATTTTTGCATATATATAACCAAAACCCTGTTTCAAGACATCTCAATCAAGCAACCAATGTTGCAATCAATCAACCAACAAGGTTCAAGCAACCAATGTTGCAATCAATCAACCAACAAGGTTCAAGTAACAAAATATTATTCTAACCTACAAATACATACACTAACCATCAAACTTAGTACGCCGTTAACGCACCCGTACAAAGTATTCCGTAAAAAAGTTCTTTGAGGTCGTTGATCTCATATATGGAGTATGGCTCAAGACTTGACGAAAAATCCTAGAAATATATTAAACTAGTTAATATACTTTAAAATTCTATAAGTATAAATAATGAATTTACAACATACATATACCTCATACAAATTCTCTGATTCATAGTATAAGCGGATGATTAGAAACATGTATCTCATCACGAAATAGCCGCATTCCACTCCTCCCGATTGTTGAGCACACTACACCAAATTTAAGATATATATTAGAATCGGAAAAAAAAATCCTAAATAGAATTATAAAGTATCAAATACAAAACCATAAGAGTTTTACCCGCATATATGTCCAAGACAATTTAGTTCCTTTATTTGATCCTTCAAGCCGCGTGTATTTTGTATATGCACTAAATATAGAGATTTTGTAACAATTAATTACTATAAACATTTATAAATTATTTAAAATATCATAAAATGCATGTAAACTTATTAACATATATAACAACTATGAACTTACGTATTCAACGGTATCTTGATAGCTAAGGATCTATCTTTCTTCATCGAATCAAATATATATACCGTTCTCTTAGATAGACAAATGACAAGAAGAATCCAATGATCCCTAAGGCATGAAGCAAAATGTGATGTTTTATATATATAACCACAAGTTCATAAATATAAAACAAAGTAAAGATTAGTTTAACTAACATACTTTTCAATATACGGACATAGGATGTAACGCATATATTGATTCGCTTTCATTGAACTTGCCATGTAGTTGATCACGGCATCTAAGTGATTGCGTATCATGGTCGCTGAAATCATACTTGGACACATGAAACCAATATTATTTTCTCTGAAAACGTAAGTTATGAAACTGAGTTATAATCCCTTTTATGCTTATGGACTGATTGAAAATCCTTCTCAAAGATATGTTTATCTTTTACTCCTTAAATTAAGGGATAAAACTTTTCCTTGTTAAAAACAAATTCTATCTTTCATAAAAGCTGATTTTTCTTTTCAATCCTTATAAGATAAGAATTCTCCAAAGTCAACTAGTAATCACCTTTTATCTAAAAAACGTTTTATCAAAATCAGTTTCCCCTTTTTTTTCTTTATCTTTGTTTTCTTTATTAAAACTCCTTTTGTTTTCGAAATTCTTTTATAAAATATTTTTCTTTAAATCGGTTTTTACAAAATCCTTTTTTAAATCGGTTTTTTACAAAATCCTTTTTCAAATCGATTTTTATAAAATCCTTTTTATTTTAAAACTAAACTTCCCTTTTTTATATAGATATATGAAATTAATATGATTATCTATTTTCTTAACTCTAAGAAAATAAGAACCATTCTAATTTCACATTTCTATTTTTAGCACAGCACAAAGTTTATCACACAGTTCTAATACTTTACATTTGCTGTTTTCTTACTAAGCATATAACAATGTCTAAACTTCCATTTCTTCAAAGTCTTCAATCTTTCATGAACTTCCAATCTTGATAGCTTTCTTAGATCACTGTTACATACATACATGTTATAGCACAAAGTGTTTATCATCATCAAAATAACATTGACTTAGAATCATAACATAATCTTATTGTCAAATATTCAAAACTTCGTCTATATTTGGAATAGTCTACAACATAGTTGTGGCATTTGCTTAAACTTCTATGTGCTTATATTAGTGTTATATTCCTCATTTATAGTTTTACAGTTAAAATTTTAATTTGTCTACTCGGTCCCTGGCTCCCTGTAAAATAGTTGGTCAAGATCCGACACTGATCTTGTGCATGATACAACCTAGTGTATACCAATATATAATTTTATCACATAATCAATGATGAAAAATTGAATGACAAATTCATCAAAATTTATATTATTAAATTAGAGTAGCTTTTATCTAAAATAATATTTTGATATCATGTTTAAAAGAAATGATATCTAGAGATTTATGTTTAGACTAAAATAAAATGTAGAGTAAGACATAAAATATATATAAGATCTAGTTTCAAAAAAGAAAAGATCAAGAGATTATTGATAAGAGGGAGAAAGAGAAAAGTGAGAGGCAATAATCCAATTATAGGACTTCAACGTGATAAACGTGGAATAATAAAGCGCAACAATATTAAAGACAAAATATGGGAGTAAAATGACTTTTAGATAAGGAGAAAAAATATGAAGAAATCAAGTGGCTTGCTGTTGAGGACGGGTCATGAAGCATGATATATTTGCTGTACTTTTTGTGTGGTTTGGAATTGAAATGAAAAATGAAAGAGCATAAAGCAAAGCTATTCCCGTAAAAGTATGACAATCAAGGTTTTTTTTTTTTTTAATATAGTTAGAAAAAAATATTAGGATACCCTAGGCATAATTCTAACATATTGTTTACAAGGATGGATTGAAGAGCAGAATTATTACATGGTTCAAATTAAAAATGAGAATCTACTAGATGTCCTATAATAATTATCCAATTAGCTGCTTTGTTTGTCTCTCGAAAGATATTGATAAAAGTCTTGAAGAGTGATTAAATGTCTTCTGTGATGTTAATTCAAATATATTCAATTAAAAACAAGCATGGCATGAAACTTGGCAATCGAGATGATAACTTTGAAGTCAAATGTAGTCCACTTTTTTTTTTGTTCCTTACAATTAGAATCTTATTGTCAAATATTCAAAAGTTGATCTATATTTGGAATAGTTTGCCAAACAGGGTCAACATAGTTTGCAAATTTGTTGACAAATGACGAGTACCCATATTCACATCCTTTTAAATTTGATGATCATTTATTATTTATACAAAAGGAAAAACATTGTAATTTCGGATTTTGTCAGGTCTGTCTTCACTTTTTTCAAAAATCAAACTTATAAAATTTAAACTTATTGATAATGTGAGAAATGAATAGTGAGAGTGAGAGATAACTCAATTGGTTAGAGTCTTCCTTCAAATTGCAGGAGATCCTGAGATCGATTCTCATCACCCGTTCCAATGACTCTCTAGCACAAAAAAGAAAAGAAAAGAAAAGAAATGAATAGTCAAAATTCTGCATTAATAAAAATAAATATCAAATAGCATTGTAGGTTAATAATAGCAGTCCATCGATATCCCCTGTTCAACTTTTTTTTGTTTTGACAAGGGATGATAGATAAATATGATTCGAACGATGATACTATACCTATGGCTATAAGCCTATAACAATCAGCTTTCTTGATGTTTTTTTATTTGCTATTTGGCCATCATAAATATGTTTTTCTTAAAAAAGATTATTGCGGTAGTGTTCAACTTTACAATCCTTATATGATTAGATTTACAATTTTTTTTTAATTTTGTTGATTAAATAGAGTCCAAAGTTTTGATATTGGATTGCATCATGTTTTAGATTAGTGGAGTATTACTCTTATTTATGAGTGATGATATATCAGTTTAACATTATTGTAATTAGCAATTTAAATAATCTTTAATATGTGAAAACTAGGGTATGAAATATACCGTATATTTCATGTTTGACATATTGTATTCAATTTCAGTGACCAAATTGATTATTCTAATGTCTACACTTTCTTTAGATGACTAATTAGTTTTTTAGTTCAAACAACAAAGGCGGAGACCTTTACATTTTATAATTGTCTTTTGACACAAAAAATTGTAATATATCTAACTATCTAAGATCATGTCGATTCTCCCATAATATTTAGCCTGATAACTAAAAGAAAACAAACATAACTTATATTGTAAACGAGATTAATAAGAGAGTAAGAATTAAGGAAACCCGATCTAAGAAAAAAACACTAAGACTATTATAAGTTTATAACAATAAAATATGGGAAATCTATACTAATATATTAAAAGGCGTTCCTAAATAAGGAACTGTGTCACGTGGCGCTCTGCCCTAAAATTAGAGTGTTTACTTAATGTATTCCACATAGAATTAAAAAAATTAGAAAATGCATGATATATGATTTGATCCAATGACTTCAAACTTGTAATATATAGTAATTTATGCACGTGATGCGTGCGTGAATTTAAAGTTTTCTGCTTTAGTGTTTAAATCTAAAGGTTACTTAATAATTTTTCATAAGGTTACAGTATATCATATCACTCATTTGCTTCCTATTAAAGAGTTATGCACGTGATACATATGTGAACTTGTTCATGATTAACACATACTTTTTCATGATATTTACACTGTAATTAAAAAAAAATTCGTACATGATGGATTAAATGCAATATGTATGGAGCAATAAATTGCCAATTTTTCGACTGTATTTCGACTTGAAATTGTTTGATAGTTGTTAGATACCCGATTTGCACAAAGTTGAACGAACTTGTTATAGGGATGGCGAATTATGATTGTATGTTATGTACGAATTTAATTTAATTTAAACTTAATTTCATATTTTAAGTAAAATAATAGTGTTTGTATTGTATGGAGTGATATATTTTTGAATTGTAGTTTCAAGGTTTTTTCCTTCAAATAACAACTTTCCTCATTATTCAAAGATTTGGAATCAATGTTAAATGTAATATTTTTTGGAATTTGTATTGATTGATAATTATGTCAAATAGATAATTATTTGACTTATTGAATATGGTTGATATTTTTTTTTAAATTTATTCTTAATTATTAAGTACATGATATATTGTGTGAGTAAGGGTAGGGGGGTCATTTCAAATGGGGACACCATTTGCTCCCCCCTTCCCTTATATAATAGAGATATTAAAGTCTTAACCACTAAATCAAATAGTGTTTGATGTTATAATTTTAAAGTAAAATATTTATAAATGTAAATTATAATTACCTAGTGCATAATATGTTAATTAATTGTTGATGACTTGATGGTAATCCAAAGAAGAAAAGTTTTAGGGTTTGAGAAAAGTTTTAGGGTTTGAGAAAAGTTTTATATCTTTTTAGGTTTTATTTTTATTGATTATAAGTCTTCCCGCTATTAAAAAGAAAAAAGAAAAGAGGGAAAAAACAGAGACGAGGAGGGCAGGTTTGAACACTAATCCAAAATGGACCGACAAATCATTGTAGTTTCGACCGCACATGCTTCCAACTTCATGCTGATTGCTCAATTATGATCCAATCGAAGAATAAAGTACAGAATATTCACCTTAACCCGTCATCTCTTCATCAAGTGCACTAGTCAGTACTCCAACAGGATTTCACACATTAACTAAAAGAAACATAGAAAATATTGTTTAGATCTTTATTAGAACCTTTTGGATAAGTTTAGGTTTTTATATCATGTGCTTGTTTTGACTTCTGATCTGATTTCAATATTTGACTTGTTAAGTTTGGAAATTTCAATATTGATTACCTCACATGTTAGTATATTAGTCGAGTATTAGTATTTTTGAGTGATGATACGTATGTGGCTTATTTTTTTTTTAAAAAAAATTGTTGTAATGAATTATCTAAACATTATGTTTTTTATATGAAAATATGGAGTGCATTCAACATTTTGCATTTAAATTCAACTACTTAGCTAGTTAGGAGCTTCATTCACTCCTTTTCAGTTTTCAGTTAGATGTATTCCAATTCTCATATGTATGATCCTATACTCCTTATGATTAGAATCTAATTTATTTAAGTTAATACTTAATACTATTAGTAAACGAGTCAACAATGATTGGTTTGGTTGGTTGTGACTTAGGAGTATCTAATAATTTTTCGCTCCATTTAGATCTTAATTTGAAATCTTTCTTACGGTATATATGTACATACATGCTAATTTGAGATTTGTTATATGGACTTGTTGACCGTCCGCACTTATGCCAGTATTTGATCTTAACTAGAATTTATGATCGTATCTAACAATTAGAGGGCGCTCATCAATGGAGTGAGCCCTTTAATTAGAGAAGCTAATATGGACTTGTAGACCGTCCGCACTTATGCCAGTATTTGGTCTATGAGTGACTATGACCCATCCAAAAACGAGAAGTTTGGTCAACAATGAGTCAATAATGAATGGTACCTCTAGAAACTACACATCACCAATCAGTGAAACATTAGATTATTGAAAGTATCTTCAAAAAGATTTATGGGGTGCATGTGATCTACTCAAATCAATGTAACTCTACTAAACGAACTATATAAACGGTTATGTTAGCTAAAGTTGTATAAGCTACAAACATAGAAGATTCACGTATATAATAATATCACCTTTAGAAATTGTACTAAAAGGTGTGGTGACATAAGTTCATTCTGGAACACACATAGTAAGGGAATTTTGGGAATAGAGTTATATTACCATAGACTTTTTCTGACTGCACAAGCACTCCATAAGTTATTGAAATTTTCCATCATTTGTTCATATAACTAGCATATTAAATGCTAAAGAAGTTTATGGTTCTTGGGTATTCTGGTGGTCTCTCTATGTAAGCTCAAGGTCGCAATTAAAAATTCAAACAGCTCGATCTAACAACGACCTTCAAGCAGGATAATATTAAGTGACACTCATACAAAAAGTTTAACATACGAAACTACGAATCAACGCCTAAATCCAAGATGAACTTTTATTAAATTTCAGACGCTATAGACAGTTTTACAGAATAAATCAATATATGATGATAACTTCATTCACATAACTTAATTAACAATTACATAACTCTCAACATTAAAAGGAAGTGATATGATTAAACAACTAACATCATACAGACATAATTTTAAAAATTAAAGTAAAAGACAATTCCTCCAAAAGGGGGTTTATTTTCAATCCGCTGAATGGTGAACGAAGCTTTCAACTGTCTTAATAGCGCCAGCAAGGACTCAAATGTCTCCCTCTTTCACTTGAAGTGCTACCTGCAAACATGCATCAAGTTAGAGCTAGGGCATGTATTATTATAAAACCTTAAAAAAAAAAATTATAAGCTAAGAATAACGTCTAAAACCCTGTTCTTTTAGGCTGCACTAAAACGAGTTGAACTGAAGTGAATTGAACTGAACTGAAACTGTGCCCAAAAGAACAGAGCGTAAGTATGTGTAGCGAGGTCCGAGGTGTATGTCAAATAATAATAGTGAGAGTAGAAAGGATATTAAAAAAAACATCTTACACTTTTATGTAATGCTAATTTCTCCTCACTCTGACAATGATAGGTGCTTCGGAATGATGAAGGTTATCATTCTTGTAAAATATGACAGAATCTTGATTAGCACGCAGGTTTTTGTCACGAACAAATTAAGATCAGCTTGTAGGCTTTCAATGACATCAATGTGCGGAGTTGGAATAGCTAATCTATGCATCACGTCTGAGTTTGATAACCTCTTCATAAAAATTAAACTAGCTTCTGGATAATTCATATTGAAATTTGAAGTAAGTAATAAATTTAGATTGCTTACTTAAACTGTGACAATGTGCTTAATATATTTGCTTAACGTTTGATCACTATATAAGTATATATAGAGATGTAGAGTAATGCTAAGAATTTCAATTCGACAATAAGCTGACAAAAGCTTACTTTATATATGTTGTTATATGATACAATGATTTAAAGTACTATGTTGACAAAATATTGGTGCACTAGTTCATATCTTAGTTGCTAACTACTTACACGTCAGCAGGGTTACATCAAGGCTTTTTGTCTTAAAGAGTGATATAGTCCTCAGATCTTTTCACGCTTATGTTTCATTTCATATAGATTATACTAAATAAACTCCTATCCAACCTTTTTCTTCTTTTATTTACTACATTTCTATATTTGATAATCATGACCCACAAAAAGTATCAATGTTTCCCTTTATTTTAAACTTTCAAATATTTGTCATTTTTCTATAAGTGTATGGTTCTTACTACACTTTTTACCCTCCTAAATACTTTGTGCCCACATGATAATGAACGTTGCGTTCACCTCAATTACAATCCTTATCAGAAAAAATAAGTTTAAATAAGTTTATATAAAGACTAATAAGGTCTAATAAGTTCAGATAAATTAAGTTCAACAAAAATAAAGTATGAAATTCTCATAAGATAAGGTTTGATAAGTTCTAATAAGTTTTAATAAGCACTAATAAGATTTAATGGTTCAAATACGTCCAGTTAAGTTTAGATAATTTAAAATAAGTTGAATACACGTATAAAACACGCCCAATGTAGTAATTAAATACTTTAGAAGTAAACCTAAATTATATCATGTGCAAATGTTGTGATAAAATTCAAGAGCTCTTGACGTGACTGTGATCGCTACCCAATCATAAGGTTAAAATCAACCAAATAATAAAATAAGATTAACACGACAATTCTAATTGGCTTATTTTCGTTTAGTTGTTTTCATGATCCCTTTTGACCGACAATTACGAAAAAGAGGCGCTTGCAAAAAAAATTGTGGTGATTAATAATCCCGAAGAGTATCTAAATGCTGATGGCATCTTCTAGAAGACAACTTTTTTGTCAAAGACATTAAAAGATCTCCTTAAAGGGTCGTTTGGTTTAAAATTTGGAATGAAAAGGGAATAAAGGGGAGAAATGGTAATAAAAATGATTATATTTATTGGGCGTTTGGCTCAAGACATTGGAATAAGAACCATTACCACCAACTAATGGATTTTGTTACTTGAGGGGAGGGGATGTAACAAATTGGGGAGTCCATCACCACCAAAGTAATGGTAATAAATTGGTGAGGGCTTGAACCAAACATGAAGAAATGAAATCGGTAATTGATTCCATTTCTTGGACCCTAAAAATAGTGAACAAAACGGGCTCTAAGTTCGGATCACGGATAACCTTAATGACGCTAATCATGCTTAGCTATCCGCAACATGTTTGCAATCGTCAATTATCAAACTGAGGAATGCATTAAGTGATACAATAATAAGCATTTATGTTTTTATTTCCATTTGAGGGTAGTTATCGTAGTTGATATAATATGTCATGAGATCGTAAATAAGTGTTTCTCCATTGGAATAGCACGTGGCAGATAGAGTATGATTTTACAAACTCCATAATCGGCCTACCTTTATTTGAATTTTATTCGGATTGGGTTCGAAGTAGGATTTTTTTTTTCGGGTTTATATCAAACTATTTTGCCTTAACTTGTATCGGATTGAGTTGAATTTGAACTAATCACTTAAGATCCCAAAAATCAATGTTTTAGTAAAAAAAAAATTATATTACACTTTACTTATTATTAATTATACAAATATGATTGTCATATTATAATACATATTCGGTTTATAAGTTGATGAGGTAGAAGTAGTAGTTGGATTTGGATCAAATTTGTGGGATTTTACTTAGGCTTCACCTCCTATAGGATTTGAAATGAACTTTTACATTTTCAGATTTGGATAGGATTTTTTGGTTGGATCGAGTTGAACTCACATTGTATTCAAAGCCGGATTGCCATCTCACTTTCTCTGTCTTAATTAACAAAGGAGCGAAAGTTCTTGTTCAATAGGAATTGTAAAAGCTTTGTACTTATTATATATTGCCAATGAAAGTATCTGAAGATAAGTAACCTCTTCGAATATGATGTTGAACCCCTTGTTTGTGGTGCACGTGTGAACTGTCCCATATTAGAGAAAGAGGAGAGAAAGTATCACCCTTTATAAGCTAGAGCAATATTATTATCAATTGGATTTAGTATGGAACCTCATATGGGCTTGTAAGTGCACTTAGTTCTCCTCCTTGGGGTTGCCCATGCATATTTTTTAGTTCTATCTAATTTAACACACGATGTAATTAGAGGGACTACATATATAAAACTATATTACATACAAAATAGAACTATCCAACTCGTGCACCGCAAGTAATAATTGATATTAGATATAACTATATGTTTATATTACATGTATAAATATAACTATGTAAACTAGCTGGTGATAGTTGGTATTGGAGGGCCATTTGTCGTGTTAAAGATCTAGTGAAGCAACATTGTACTGAGAATCAGTTGAGTAACTTACCTAGATTTTCTATCAAGCAAGCTTAATGCAGCTTAGTTCCTAATACCAGAAGCATATACTGGTCCAGAGCAATTTGGAACAGATTGAGTCAACCAAAACATAGGTTCATTACATGGTTGGCAATGTTGGAGAGGCTAAATACAAAAACAAGATTGCTGCAAATGGGTATAACTCAGGATAATACTTGTTTGTTGTGTGGCATGGCTGAGGAGAGTCATATACATCTCTTTTTTGAATGTTATTTCAGCCTGAAATGTCTTCAACAGATTGCCATGTGGCTTGGCATGGCTAGATGTCCCAAGGATCTTCATACTATGATCAAATGGGTTTACAGAAGAAGAATTAGCAAATTTAGGAAAGAAGTCCATTACTCTATCATGTTGTGTACAGTATACTGTATATTGAAAGAGAGGAATAATGCTCTTTGGCATAATACTGTTAAGTGTATAGATACAGTAGTCAGATCAATTCAAAAGGATGTGTATAAGAGAATTAATAGTGTTCTCCCTAGGACCCTTTGTAATGGGGATAGGTCATGGTATGTTACTCTGTTTGAGAATGTGTATTAGGCTACCTGTAGCCTGACGTTTGTTGTCTTGGCAGTGGAGGCTTGTCTCCATGCCTTGAATCATTTTGTATCTTATTTTTGATGCAATATATTCTTACTTGCCGATCAAAAAAAAAAAATAACTATGTAAACTAACGAGTTATAAAAGGAGTAAAGAAGTCTAAATTCCTGAATTCATATTTGATACAAATTTGGCCGATAGTCGATAGGATAAAGTAATATAAGCCGTCTATAATTGATGGGCAACGCTTATCAAAATATCCTAAAATTTACAGCAATTTAAACCGTTATTTTGTTACAGAGCAATTTAAACTATAAATTTTTACAAGTATAGGCTATGTACAGATTTTTCATAATTGTTTTGATTAGGGAACAAAAACTTTGCTTGATTGGGCTTCCAAATTGAAACATGGAAAGTCCAAGAGCGTGATCCAGAATTAATACATTTCAAAGCAGGATAAATAACCAAGCTCAGGGTCCAGCCCATTGTTTTCCAAATTCCGCTGGTTGAATGGGTTAGTAATGGATTATGATACTTCTAAGGCGCATTTTGGTTCATATGATTCGGTATGAGGTATGTGTTTAGAATGAGTAAAATCCATACCTAGTGTTTGTTTAATAAATTAATAGATTTAAAACCAATACCTCAAACCCATAAAGTATGGGGTTTAGAAACCCAAGGAGGAGGTGGGGTATGACTCCTACCAATACCTCTAGGTATCAAATAGAAGAAAAAAATTAATTCCCATATAAAACCAAACACATGGTATTAGGTATCAAGTTCCAAACCTATACCACCTTGGTTTCATTTCTGATTCCAAACCCATACCACTATATGAACCAAACGCCCCCTAAATAATCGCTGATATTCTGTTACTCCCGCAAGTTGCAACATACAACTTACAAGTGGTAAATTGATTTACATAGTTTAACTTTATAAATACAAATTATTAAACTAGGTGGTCTAATTTTAACATAAAATTAGACAGATATAAGCCTACATTCTTCTAATAAGTCAATTCCATCTAACTCTAATCCAACACTTTTCCTAGACATTTCGCACCAATTTAGTCGTCCCTTCTCTTCTCTTACAACAGACAATTTTAAAACAAATAACCTGCCAGTCTTACCGAATCGATTAACTAGTCAATAAATGGATTAAACAAATACTCACTTCTTTTAAGATTATTCCAATTTCTTTTTTGATTTGTCCCCTAGAGTTTGCCACATACTAAAGATGGCTATGGGAAATCACAAGGTTACTCTGACATTCCCTTTATGTAGTCGTATTTGCTTAAGTACATACTAATTAAGGATAATCCAAAAAAGTCCCATTGTACCAAGCTTGCTTGGTGGAGGTGGTGGGGAACTCACCTTATGACTTTAAGGTTACAATGCAAGTTCGAACCCCACTACCTACTTGTGCTTGGGAGTAGGGATTCTCTTATACCCCCTACTCTCAAGAGTTGACCTGTATAGCTGGTCCAATATGATCCTTCTTCTTATCAAAGGATTCCCTGGTGGGGGCTGAAAGAAAAATTATTTTTGTCCTTCATGAACTCAATCCAACCCAAAACTATAAAAGTGAACAAAGTTCAATGGGGCAAACAAAACAAGATGAAGGGAGCAACACTTGAAAAAAGGATCCAACTCATGTGAGACTTTGCACGTAAAGGCCGTCTAAAATATTTTAGAGGCCATGCGCAAATTTTAAAATTAAGTCGTACAACTAAAAATATTATACATTATATAATTCTTAAAAAATAAAAGCATATTTTATAAAACATTTATATTAACTCGTTTTTACAACAAAAGAAAAAAAACACTTAAATCATGATCCCTTCATGCTTGAAAGATCTTCTCTTTTTGTTAACCTAGTCAAAGTTTCTTTTAGAAAATGACCGCAATTAGTCATTTATATATGAGAAAAAAATTATTTTTGAGGACATTAAATTGTTAGATTTGTTTCAATGTTTATTTTAGTAATTTTTTTTCAAAAAAAATATTGATACATGATTAAGATATTGATGGTGAAATATGTGCAACGGAAACCATCTAGAATATAAATAGCAAGATCTACGAGGAACGAAGAAACTAGGAGTTAAAACAATCCAAAAAGGTTATAATTTTCATTCTCATTCATATATATATATATATATAGGATTTTTTGACTTTAACCACCTTATAAAATCACCATTTTTAAGATAACCACCTTATAAGTTAATTGTTTTAAATAACCACCTTATATGACCTAAATCCTTTTAAATACCTACCAATCAACAGATTTCGTCAAGGAAATCATCCTCAAAAAGGGTTTAAGAACGATTTCATCACCTCCACCTTTATTCACTAGAATGTATTTAAGGTTTAAACCCTAATTTAAGACCGATTTCTTGGACGAAATCTGCCAATTGGTATGTATTTAAAAGGATTTAGGTCATATAAGGTGGTTATTTAAAACAATTAACTTATAAGGTGGTTATCTTAAAAATGGTGATTTTAAAAGGTGGTAAAAATCAAAAAATCCATATATATATTGTACTTTTGATTTGAGCTATAAGCATAGTACTATGTATTTTAGGCATGAAAGATTTTATCTCCGAGCAAGTAGACATTATTTTTTTTTTCTTTTTTGGTAGCTAGACATGAGAACTGATTAAATACTTTACGCTAGGGATGATCATATTTTCTGAAGTTTACACATTGAATCTTAGTTCGTTGTTATTGTCTTTAACACATATTAAAATCGACTTCCTAAGGTTTGTCAGATCGCAACCTCCACGTCAGCGTATGGACTTACGTTCCCCGCTGCCTGTGTCAAAGAATGGCAAAACTCCCGATGCAGGGTAGTACACGCAGCACTGACTGTCCTCTCGATCGATAATAATTAACCCAGGTTTACCCCTAGATCACAACCTAGGTGGTTGGCATGTTCTTCATCGGGGACTACGTCTATCCCACCTGATGTTCTTTTCTCAAATAAAAATCATAAATAACATAAAATTATCATTCATCTCAATAATATTCGTCAAAAAGGATGCCACACAGCCTTATACCCACAATGCCCCACAAATCATAAAATGATAGCAAAATCTCTTCAAAACTTCTCCACACGTTCTCAAAGGAATAGCTCATAAGCTTTTTGATAATCACTTAATACAACAAATACTTTTGTACACATTTTAAGCACAAGTAATAACATATGAAGAGTTATACAACACTAAGTAGCATCAAACAAAATAAATTCCCAATCAATAATAATCACTAACAAACATAACATTACGCATCATTTGAATTCGTTCGAAAAAAAATACCACAACATAATACGCACAACAACCAGCAGTCCAGAATAACAAGCGCTCAACGTAAGAACTTGCACTCCACGCAATTGTTGTGCGTCTAACGCATCAGATTGAGTCTGACGGTACTGAATGAACATCATTAAATTAACCGATTAATCATTAACTCAAATAAACGTAAATAATTGTTCATTTGTTACAATAACCAAACGTAAAAATAATGACAAATAATCATGAAAATAAAAATATAACCATCAGCCTTCAAAAGAATGCATAAAGTCTCATTTTAAGCTGATTATTATTCTCAAAATAATTAAAAGAATAAACTTAGTCCTTTAACAAATAACACAATAAAAATTATTTAAAAATTAAAACAAAACCATAAATTCTTACAAAAATTAACATAAAACCTTCATAGCCTTACTGTCACAGTAATAATTTTATTTCTAAATTTCAATCCTCAAAAGTAATTTTTAACAATAATTTCCAGATTACTCAATAAAGCAAATAAAATACTTAAAAATAAATGCACAAAAATCACCAAACATTCACACAACCTATAAAACTCATGGTTCAACTGATTATGCAAATAAATATATTTTTAGGCCTTAAATTATAATATTCACGAATTATTTACTAACACTCAGAAAAATGCAAAAATAGAGAATTTAATTAGTTAAACATGAAAAGTAAGAAAAAATTATTCTAAGACATGAAAAACATACTAAACACATAACATGCCTCAAAAAAAAAATTTCGGTAATTATAAAACTCATACATTAATTATTTAATAATTAATCCATAAGCAAACAAAAAACCGGTTTAATTATTAAAATAGGAAAACTCAAGCAAAAATTATCTTACTACACATAACATATACACAGCACACACAATGAACGTTCTCATATTTTTCTTCAATAGTTTCATATAAAAATATAATTAAAATAATTTTCCTAACGAATTAATCTACTACCGAAATATACTATAATATCTAGCGTTCTAAGATAACTACTAGTTACCTAGAACGTTGGAGCAGAGCTAATTCTACTGAGATATTCCTGTGCTATGCGTGCAATCCACGTCCTCTTCAAACCCCATGGCACCACAAAGGATAATTAGACAAGTAGAAAATATTAAGAACAATTTGATGAGAATGAAAAAGAAGTAGAAAACTTTAGAGAGAAAATGATGATGGCCGAATGAAATGAAGTAGGATGGAAACAATATTATTCAGAGTTTAATCAGAATTTTCGGTGGTTTAAAAGGATAATTAAAGGGGTTTAAATGATGATTTATGATGGAGGTTATGGGGGATTAAAGAAATGTGAAAAGACAACATCTCAAAGGAAGAAATATCTTCTATACTCCACCATAAGGCCGGCTATCCCATTGCCCAAGCCGACACAAATTTCGGCCCATTTCATCAACAACCCAAGTGACAAAAGGTCCGTTACACGATAAATTCCTAAATCACGCCTAAACTTAAAAATAATTAATAACGAAAAATAATATTAACAAACTATATTATAAATATAAATATAATTTACATAATAAGCACATCAAATAATTAAAGTATTTCGGTTCCCATTAATTTGTAAAAATCGAAATCATCAATTTAAAGAAAATAATAGTTTTAGGGAAAACTTTTGCTAAAAAACTAGGAGCAAAATTATGGAGGTGTTACATAAGGTCTAGTTGGCAAACGCAAAAAACATGCACAGGGAGTAGTTTTAGTATTCCTCCTATCTTTTTTCTACGTTTTAGATGAATTTGATCTCTAATATATATATGACACTTCTTTGTATTTTTTTCTTGTTTGGTGTGTAAAACTGTCAATATGTAAGGGACAAATTTGTTATTTTTGTTGGGTAGATATGGAAGGTATAATCTACTGAATTTTATATTGTTGAAATGATGAAACTGGATCTTCTTGCCTAATTGTGTAAAACTCTAATTAGAGGAAGGTGGGAGGCTAAGAGTTTTGGTTGATATTTGACTTCATATACAACATTGCATTTCTTAAATTAATCTCCCCGTTCGCGTCAGGCGTGAGCTTTGTGTCTTGACTACACAAACTTATCTTTTTAGAACTTCTTTTTTTCGGCTCTTGCTCCAACCAAACAAATGCTTTAGTTTCAAAGTCATTCCCTTTCATATCAAAAGTATATAGTATATTGTTTTTTTAATTGGATTTGAACACATAGACTACGAGTTATTTATGTTTCTGTTGTACTACCTCCGCTTCATATTAATAGTTACACTTTTACCTTTGATAATATTCACAAATTTCCTTTGACTATCATTTGTGAATTATGGTTAAGAGAAAATATAGTCATGTGGGGTCTTGTTTCATTCGTCTCGATATGTAGTTTTAGAATATCGACTTTTTATATTTTTTTACAAATACAAAATTAGAGATATAAAGGCTCAAAGTAGTGCATCGGCATGCGTGAAAAGTGTAAGTGTGTAGATTAATATGAAACGGAGGTAGTATTAGATACTCATTATGCTTAGAAGTGAAATGAATTGGACATATTAGACTAGATATGAGAAGTTGAGAGCATTGGGGAGGTCCCATATTACTTAGTTCGCCCAAGGTCTTTAAAATGTCATAAACGGGCCTACAGTTCAGTACTGTTCTATTGCTTTTTTCAGTTCAGTTTAACTACTTTTCGGTTTCTTCTCATAGTTTTACTTTAATTTAGTTTAGCACAAAAGTTAGGGTCTCATGCCTAGTACTTTTGAACCGAACTGATTAGAACTGAACTACCCTAAAATAAATTGAATTAAAGTGAAACTGTAAGAGGAAAGAAGGTGAATTAGGTTAAACTGAGTGTACGGAAAAGAACATGTCCTAAATAAGCCCTAGTCTTTATCTTCTAAAACCAAGTGAATTCCTTTGATATGGCAATAATATTCTCTCCCCCACTGATTAAAAAAATAAAACAGAATCTTTCATTAATCATTACCTAATGAAAAGTAGCTTGGTTTTCAGTTGATATCTAAATAAAGTAGTGTAGTTTATTAGTGACTTATCTTTGTTCACATGAATTACTAGCAGCTTAATGATGACGATGATTAGGGTTTCGTTGTATTAGCCAGTTAAGGGGCTTGACCAGTTCCCGATAATTATGACAATTTTTTATTTTATTTTTTTGAAAAAGAAGATTCTGCTTTCAGCTCATCAGCTGAGGTTGAAGAAGCGCACAGAGTAGCTCAAAAGTCTGTTTTCCTGTTCCATAAAAAAGCAAACAGAAAACAAGGAAAACCTTTATAAAAAGAGAATAAGGGTTCTGGTTAAACTAATAATAGACCACAAAAAGGGAAGACATTGTCTTGTTACTGTTGAAAATGGGGTGGCAAATCAGATCTCCAGTACCCTCAGCTTCCCCTGCGAGATTCTGTTTCTCTAAGAAACCCTAGCTTCCCCTGCGGCGGCGCAGTCACATTTCACTCTTCCGGGCATGCGTTGCCGCAGGGTCAGCCTCCCTTCGATGCTCCCTTCACCTCTTTCTCTCACTTATCTACTTTTATCTTGGTTTTAATTTTCAAAAATCCCCTCTCAATCAGTTGTATCAAATTGTTGCTCTCTAGGATTCCGTCTCAGTGTCTTCCCTTCTTCAGGCTGTTTGGTTTGTTGCTGTCGGATTTCACGGGCTTCCAAGAGAGGTAGTCGATTGAAGTTTGAATATGAGAATTCAAATCAAAGGTAAAGCTTTTCAATTGGAGTTGAGTAATGGTTTCTTAAAAATTGGTGACTTCTATAACAATCGTAAACGGTGGATTATTTTTCCGATTAAGTTGATTGAATGGGTTTATCCTGAAAGATTGTTGAAAGTTGATTGAATTTGAGCATTCTAAACGATTTGGTTGCCTTTGGTGCAAAATTCAATCTGGTTGTAATCAATGAGGTGGCTTTTGAAGTTAAGTGTGAAGATTAAGGGTTTATGGTATTCAGTTTTTGTCCCTGCTTTAAGTAATGCAAATCCTCGGAGGATTTTTGTCCATGCTTTTTTATATGTTGCTCAAGAGGAATCGAAGGTTGTTGCTATTGATGGTGACTGCCATAATGCTTGTTTGGATTCTTTTCCTATTATTCGGCAAGGCAATTCGCCCCTCTCACAATAGTGAGCTCAAGTTAAAAGTGGATGTTTTGCTTAACTTAGAAAATTTGCAGATTGACTCTAGTCATCCTAATTTAGAGGACAAGGTTCATCATGTTAAGGATCCTAGTATTAATTTGAAGAACAGTGACCCTTTAATGTTATCAAGGAGAAGATGTCGGCAAATCCAGAGAGGTTATTGGAAAGTGTTGGTTTGAGTGGCAATGCAAGTGTCCTTTCATTTGCAAATGAGATGTGTATCAAGGGAAGTTCAGCTTGTGTTGATGGAGATGAGGATTCTACTTGTGCTTAAGAAAATGGCACACAATTAGATTCAGTTGGGGTTGTTAGTGAGGGTTCAGTTTTGTCGCCTAATTCAATTATGAGCAATGCTGTGCCAAGTTCTACTTTCGAAGGCCAACAAAGAAAAATCAATGTCAATTGCTTATTAGCATCTTGGGTTCAATTGTAATATGGGAAAGAAAATGGGGTTCAAGTAACAAAGAGGCGGTGTAGTGAGGGTTATCCCAATGATTAATATGGTGTCATTGCTGCAAAATCATCTTGTTTTGTTTGATGTTGTATAGTTTTGATAGAATATAAAAATATTATGTTAAATATTTTTGTATTAGGATATACTTTGCATACTTAGAATCCTATTCTAGTTAGGCTTTCCTATTATACTTAGGATATGCTTTAGGGTGTAACATATATATTTGTGATCGGAGTGTATGCATTGGTGACAAATATATATGTTACACCCTAAAGCATATCCTAAGTATAATAGGAAAGCTAACTATAATAGGATTCTAAGTATGCAAAGTATCTCCTAATACAAAAGGATTAATTGATAAGAATAATCCCACCTTTATCCGGTCTTCTGAAAATGGTCCCAACTTTTCATAATCTGAGAATAAGCCCAACTTTGGCATATATCTGCTTAAAACAGGTCATTACCTGTTGGTAACCTGTAAATGTAGGTTTAATATCCAAATGAGCGAATTATGTAATTAATTTAATTATTTAATACCTAATTATGTAATTAAATATGTAAATTGAATTATTTAATTAACTAAAAAAACTAAAGCACCACTCCCTCCCCCTCCCTTTCCACCACCACTCCTCTACCCATCGAAGGCGGCTCCCATTCCTCTTCCTCCCCGAACCCCCTCCCTTTCGATCGCAACAAAAACAAATTAACTAAGTCCAACATGATATTAATCAAGTGAATTCATTCCTCACATTTCAATTCATACAAGAAGCGAGATGATATCAAAGATTTACCACATTCAAATCCTTCAAAAAAAACTAAACCACCATCCCTCTCCTCTCCCCTTCCACTAGCCCCCACCCTCCAAAACTACCACCCCCTTCCTCCTTCACCTCCGCCACCAAAGCAACCCGCCTCGTCTCCCTCCAAAGTCCAAATTCTCCAATCACGCAATAACACAACACCCTCCCAAATTCTCTCTCCTCCCCAAAGATTCCCACATCCAAAAGCAAAACCCAAAACAAGGGAGTTGCGGAAACTACGTCGTCGAAGCAAAGACTCACACTTCTACCACCAAATATCGGCGAACCCCAACAATGCAACTCTCCGTCCTTCCTCTCCCTCCTCCTTCACTCTCTCTCTCTCTCTCTTTCTCCTTCTCCTCTCTCTCTCCCCTTTCGTCACCTTCGTCGGGTGGGCCCCACACTCTCTCCGCCACTTCGACGTCCTCTCCTCCGACTCTCTCTTCTCCACCTCAACCTCCTCCCACCTTCTCCTCGCCGTCGGTGTCCGACAAGGCGGTTAGCGCTTCTCGATTTCCGATCACGCTCTCCTCTTCTCCGGTTCGACACGGAGCATAACTCTTTCAAACTCGGTGTTGAAGATATTTGTTTGGGGGTGGGGGAGTGTTGAGGGGAGTGGGGATTGGTGGATGGGGGAGAGGGTGGTTTTTGGAGATGGGGGCTGGTAGAGTTAGCATTAAGGTTTTTTATTTTATTTTTTAAATTGCTTCTAAAATGGAAATAAAAGGTCAACAACTATTTTGTTACCGGTCTACCGTGTACTCGGTTAAAATGGCCCGATTTGAGAAGATATGGGTCATAGTTGGGATTATTGTCAGATTTTCAAAAGGTGGGACTATTTTGAGCAGAACGACAAAAGGTGGGATTATTCCCATCAATTTTTCCAATACAAAAACATTTAACATAATATTTTTATATGCTATCAAGTTTGTTGTTTTTCAGTCGGTAAGCTTGGTGTTGTTGTTGAGCGGTTCTTGTTGTATATGGAGCGTTTTACTTCTGGCGTTTTTTGGTATTTGTCTTTCTGTTCAAGGTGTTGTAGTCTTGGCATTTGGATGTATGCCTTCAACCATTTTATGAGTTTTAATGAAATAAACTAAATTATAAAAAAAAAGGAAAATATGCCATAAAAACAAACTATTAAATGTTTGGAAAAGGGTCTGTTCTAATCTCTATTCTCTAGTAACTACTAGCTCGTACTCCGCTCGTACGTATTCATGCAAAAAGTAAGCTAGCAGTAGTATATTAATTATTTATAAGCCAATGGAAAATAAATGAACGTGGTCTTAAGATGATATTTTAGTGGTGACCTATATCATGAATTCAGGACAAGCTTTATAAACTAGTATTTGGTCTATATCATGGAGCATATTAATTAGGTGGCATTATCAGCCACCCAAGAAAACCAGCTCACTAAAACTATATGAGGATTCCATTATTTAGCGTCCAAGTAAATCAGAAATAACAACTAAAGACTTGATGAAAATAACTTCGAAAGCCCAAATGACATTAACTAAAGGACGTGTATACAATAAAGTCTTTTTTATTACACGCAAAAGCTTCTCTTTAGTAGAGAACTAAAATCACGTAGTAAGGTACCACTAATAAAGCATTACAAGATAGAATCATGATGCAATAATATGCATCATGTTACAAGTTAGGGGCGTTGAAAAGAACAATTAGCGTTGAAGGGGCCTTCAAAATAAATTCCAGTAGTCTTTATAGTAGGTAGAGTTTCGTCGCCTTTAACCATGTGAGCCGGCTACCTGCAATTTATTTAGGGTTGTATTGTGATGAACATTGAATTAAAATTATATACATACATATATACGTATATATATGTGTAATTATATACATTTATATTGTAATGGACAATTTATAGGAGTCAAAAGTGATTGAGACCGGTTCTTTTGGACTTATTTTCAGTTCATCAGTTCATTAATATTATTGTTATGGTTATTATTATTATTGTTATTGTTATTATTATTATTATTATTATTATTATTATTATTATTATTATTAATACTGTTATTGTTATTATTATTATTATTATTATTATTATTATTATTATTATTATTATTACTGTTATTGTTATTATTATTGTTATTATTATTATTCTTCTTATTATTGTTATTTTTATTATTATTGGTATTGTTATTATTATTGTTATTATTATTATTACAGTTAATCTATGACAGATAATACGTTAATATTTTCAAGTGATCCGACTGTGAGAAGTAGTTGACTATTGAAGTAATAAGCAAAGACGCTTATAAAACATACAAGGGTCCCCATTTTCTAGTTGAACTGTTGAAGTAGTAGTAAGCAAAGAATCTTATAAAACATACTGGGCTCCATTTTCTACCCTTTGCCTTTTTGTGTAGAGTTGTTGACCATGTTTATACTGCCGCTGACTGCCGCTTAAAAATTAAAAATATATTTATGTTTAAAATCAGTTTTACTCAAGCTAAAATTAGCTTCAATCAGGAAAGTCGATAAATTGTGAAAAGAAAAACTACAATAATTAATAAAATTTATTTTCATTAAGAAAAAAAAATTCAAATTATATAAACTAGTTTAAACAAAAAAAATTCAGATCTGTAAATATCAAAGGAATTAGTAGCTAGGCTCTTTGCCATAGATTTCCACTAACAACAATATTATCACGTGAGATATTCGTTCTAAAATTTGCTTTCCAATGTATTATTTTAAATAAATATATCTATATTATTACTAATACATCATTAAATAGATTAATTGTGAAATGTGTATCTGATAGATAAAAAAACATCAAGTTTAATTATAGAACGATGGTGAAGCCTGAAGGAGTATAGTACTAGTATACTACTATAGTCTACTACTCTACTCTAGGCATTATCTGGCCTTAATTTGTAATTAACGCATACAAATAATCATTTCTGCCATACCTTCTCTTGTTCACACGGATGAAAAAAGGCACTTTCATAGGCGAATCAGGATAATCAATGTTCTTGTAAAAGGTGATTTCATCATTCTCATGCAATTCATTCTCCTTAATAAACCTGCTTTTGTCATCATAATTTGAATGAATTAATGCAATCCTCTAAGTCATGAAGGATAACATGTTCAAAATATGAAAATCTTGACTGAACTTGTAAGTGGTGATCGCTTTACTAGATCCAAAAAGGGGAGACAAAGATAGTTAGATCTATTAATTAATGAGAACATTAAGATTCTAGCCTCTTTTTAAAATTCCCTTACTTGTATAAAGTACCTAAAATAGTCCCCTAAAAAAAATACCTAGAATAGGAGTACAAAAATCTTATTTACTAAAAGAGAGGAGAAAACCTGGTCCAGCCTCTAGAGATGACAGGCTTAGGATATTGGCCGCTCCTAGCTGTGCAACCAAAATTCCAAACATTGCCTGCATCAATGTCGCAGACCTGAAAATTCACCATGTTGTGAGGAAGAGATCGATTGATTGGAGGGATCTCATTTAGGTCAATTTCAGGGCAGAATAACAAATTATAATGCTCAGTGGGCCAAGATAGTCGATCTGAAACATCTGTTTTAGTCAGGATCTTTGTGAAAACTATTTTCATTTTTTACGAGGATCAAATTAAAGTATCTTTTTCTTTTGTTTGCTCTCTTTAATCTCTTCTCTCTTCTGTATCTCTGAGTTTCTTTCACGACAAGCTACCCTATTTATATAGATTTACAAAGGGCTGGAGATCGTGTTTAGAGAATTGTCAAGCTGAAAAGTGTACATGCTAGACTGAAGTTTCTTTTTAATGGTTACGCATACAAGACAATAACGAATTTAACGATAACGACAAACCGACAGTAGAATACTGAACAACATCAGTATTCAGTTGTACTTGCTATTTGTCCCGCTACTAAAACTGGTGGATCTTCTCTGTAGTGGGAGTAGTATTTCTCTCCGTCAACAAAATAGCGTCATGAAAAATTGAAAATGAAAACCTAAATCTCGAGAACGAGATTTTACATCTGATATCGTATAGAAACTCAGAGTAGTGTTTTCATAAAGAAAGAAAATGAGAGGTGGAGTTTTCAACTTTACACTCCTTATATGATTAGATTTACAATTTTTTTTCTTTTTGTTGATAAAATTGAGTCCAAAGTTTTGATATTGGATTGCATCGATCATCTTTTAGATTAGTGGAGTATTATTCTTATTTATCAGTGATGGTATATCAGTTTAACATTATTGTAATTAGCCATTTAAATAATTTTTTTATATGTGATAATCTAGGGTATATATCATGTTTGACGTATTGTATTCAATTTCAATGACCAAATTCGTTATTCTAATGTCTACCTGAAGAATTACACAATAACGGCTTGACCTCTCATTAATCACTTGGCACAATATATATGTTACAATATTCCCTAAACCTGGAAAATAAGATAGACTAGATATTTTAGGGAAATAACCATAAATAAGATAATTACACAAATCAAGGATATTCACAAAATATTCCCATATAATTATCCCAATACCCCCCCTCAAGTTGGAGCATGAGGATCAATAATGCCCAACTTGGAGAGTAACAAGTCGAACTGAGTTTTGCCAAGTGCCTTGGTAAATATGTCGGCCAATTGAGACGATGTAGACACATGAGCCGGAGAAATTAAACCTTCATTAATGGCATCACGAACGAAATGACAATCCACCTCAATATGTTTTGTTCATTCATGATAAACAGGATTCTTTGCGATATGCAAAGCAGATTGACTGTCACAAAACAACTTAATAGCCTTCGGGTGATTCACACCCAAACTTAACAACAAAGCCTTTAACCATTTCAACTCACAAGTTACCGCAGCCATAGACCTGTATTCGGCTTCTGCCGAAGAACGAGACACGGTATGCTGTTTCTTAGTTTTCCAAGAAATAGGAGAATGTCCCAAAAACACAAGCCAACCGGTAAGTGACCTTCGAGTAATGGGGCAAGCCGTCCAATCGGAATCACACCACCCCTGCAGAGTTAAGTCACAATCTACACTCAACAAAATACCCTGACCCGGAGTACCCTTAAGATAACGAACCACTCTCAAAGCAGCCTCCCAATGTTCAGTTCGTGGTTCCTGCATAAATTGGGATAAAATATGCACTGAGTAGGCTAAATCCGGCCTAGTCACTGCAAGATAAATCAGACGACCAACTAATCGACGATAAGATTCCGGATCAGTGAGAAGCTCTCCGTCGCCCAAGCCAAGCTTATGATTTTGTTCTATAGGGAAACCACTCGGCTTGGCTCCTAATAAGCGGCCTCGAAACAATGTCTAAGGTATACTTCCTTTGACACAAAAACAAACCTGCAGAACTACGAGCTACTTCAATGCCCAAAAAATACTTCAAAGTACCTAAGTCCTTCATCTTAAAACAAGTCACCGAGATAAGATTTGAAAGTACACAATGCACGTGGAATCATTCCTTAAAGAATAAGATCATCGACATATACTAAGACATTAATCGGATATTTGCCTTAGTAAATGTAAAAGAGAATAATCGAGTAAGATTGTAGAAAACCATACTCTGTCAAAGCCGTGACTAGCTTGGCAAACCAACATCTGGGAGCCTGTTTGAGACCATACAGTGACTTACGCAAGCGACACACCAAGGAAGGATCCGAGGCTTCAAACCCGGGGGCAACTTCGATATACTTCTTCAAAGAAGATCACCATGTAAGAAGGCATTATGAACATCCATTTGATGAAGCTCCCAATTCTTGGATGCAAGCAATGGCCAAAAAAGTCCGAGCTGTTGTCATTTTAGCCACCGAGCAAACGTTTCATTATAGTCAATGCCTTCCTGTTGATGATTTCCTAAGACCACGAGCCTGGATTTGAGCCGTTCTACCTCACCGTTTGACAAATATTTAGTCTTGTAGACCCATTGACTCCCAAGTGCTCTTTTACCGGGAGGAAGTGGTTCCAAAGTCCATGTACCATTAGCCTCTAGAGCCTGAATTTCATCCTGCATAGATTTCTGCCAACCAACACTCTTCATTGCTTCTTTAAAGGATTTTGGATCAGTACCATTAACAATGGCGGCAAGAAAATTACGATAATTTACAGAAAAATTGTCACAATGAATGTAATGTGCTAAGGGATACGGAGTACCTGAAGGATGATCGGAAGACGGAGCCGGGAGAGAGGAAGACTGACTTTTAGCAAACACAGTATTATTAACATGATTACGAAGTTTGACTGACGGAAACTTCTTACGGAAGCCACGTCCCATGGCTTCAAGTGACGGATCATCATCATCGGCCACAATAGGTGGGTCGCCATTGTCCGAGCCACCGTGCCGCCGAAATCCAATGGCCGGGCGTAGGCAAGCAGTGAAACGCTGTGGTTCTGACCCAGCGACCGCTGGCGTTCCAGCGTGCACGTCAGTTTGGGCTCGGCTCGAGCGTTGCGGCACTGGGCCGACCACTGGTGCTTCTTCGCCGCCGGGGGATGCCGTACCTGTGTCACGACCACCTACACCCTCATCACTCACACACCCGTGCCCCGAAACAGCACAATCATCATCACACACACCAAAGTCCAAAAAATCCTCATGAACATCCACATTTTCTACAACATTAGGATCAATATTCACAGCCTCCGGACAACCAAACGGAAAAACATCCTCAATAAACTTAACATCACGAGACACAAAAAACTCTTTGGAATCAAGATCATACACATTCCACCCCTTTTTCCCGAAAGGATACCCCATGAAGACACATTTCCGACTTCTGCTAGCAAATTTATCACCATTGGTCTTTTGGTTGTGAGCAAAACAAAGGCATCCAAAGGTACGAATAGCATCAAATGCGGGTGGTTTATGAAAAAGGATTTCAAAGGGTGTTTTATTTTGTAGGATAGGTGTAGGAGTTCGGTTGATTAAATGAGCTGCGGCAAGTACACACTCCCCCCAAAAATAGATAGGCAATTTAGCTTGAAATCTCAAGGCTCTCGCCACACTCAAAATGTGTTGGTGTTTTCGCTCTACCCTCCCGTTTTGTTGGGGAGTACCCACACAAGAGGTTTGAAAAAGAATACCTGTAGCCTTAAAATAATCAAGCAAGCATTTAAATTCTGTACCATTGTCTTTTTGAACAATTTTAACAGTTTGAGAAAATTGCCTATCAACCATAGCAAAAAAAGTCATAAACATCGGAAAAACTTCTTGTTTATCAAGTAACAAATAGATCCACACAGCTCTAGAAAAGTCATCAACAATCGTCAAAAAATAACGAGCCCCACAAGAAGACTCATGTCCGTAAGGCCCCCACAAATCACAATGTATTTTTTCAAAAATCTAGAACATTTATTGTCACTTAAAGGAAAACTATCTCTATGATGCTTAGCACGAAAACATACTTCATGACCTTTCTCTAGACTTCCCTTATTACTACCAACATGGGGAAGCAACTTAACTACTTGCTCGGAAGGATGACCAAGTCGCCGATGTCAAAGCTCCAAAGATGAAGTAGCTTCAATTGCGGACACCACCTCAGGTTTGCTAAAATAGTACAATCCATCCCTCCTAGCGCCCGTTCCAATCAGCGCCTTCATTTGGTCCTGTATAACACACATGTGAGAATTAAAAGTGACAATAGTTTGTAAAGTATCATTAAGTTGCGAGACAGAGAGTAAGTTGCAACTCAAATTAGGTACATAGAGAACATGATGGAGTGTAATCGACTCAGATAAATAAACCGACCCCTCCATAGTAGCAAACACTGTTTCGCCATTAGGCAAGCCAACGGGACAATGAGTTTGATGAATGTCAAACAACCATGACGTATCACCTGTAACATGATGAGTAGCACCTGTATCTATTATCCAAGAAGATGCATCAAACTTACCATTTAGGCGATTTTCCGGTATTGTAGCATTACCAAAAAATCCCGTAATAGCCTTCCATTGTTCAGATGTGAAGACTTGACCATTTGAAGCCGGCACGGGTGGCATAGAGGCGATAGCAAGCGGCGGTGGGGGTCTTCTGGCAAAGCATTGGCACGTACACCCCCCTGCCTTGAGAGACCGTGGGTTTCACACCCCTTGCGCCTTCGTTCCAGCCCTCGGGATACCCTACGATGTCGAAGCAACGTGTAACATCGTGCCCCTTCTTCTTACAATAGGTGCAGACTTGCAAAAAGAAACAATTAGAAGCCAAATGCCCCGGCTTCTTGCAGTGAGAACACACAACAGGAGGGCCGCGGCCGCGACCAACCCCTGCTGTCGAACGAGCAGCGAATCCCACAGTAGACTTGAGCTCCTCCTTCCCACGATCAAGCCCACGCACAAGTTCATCTTGTGAGACCTGTTGATACGCCTTATTCAGCGTGGGTAGAGGGTCTTGGCCAAGAATATTAGATCTACTTTGTGCATAATAATCAGAACACAACCCTAGTGAAAATTGTTGCAACCTATCATCCTCACGCCTTTTCTCGTGTTGTTTACCAACATTACAACTACACTTCCCACACTTACAACAAATCAAAGGTTCAAGTTTTGCAAGTTCATCCCACAAAACCTTTAATTTGCTAAAATAAACGGCAACAGTCATGGTGGTAGATTGTTCACAACGATTAATTTGAGACTTTAAGTGTTGGATACGAGGACCATTAACTACACAAAAACGTTCATGTAAATCATCCCATAAACGTTTAGCATTATCATAGTTAGATAACATACCCTTAACCTCCGTATCAATGGTATTCATAAGCCATGAAACGAGCATACAATGGATAACAACCCAATCCTCCTTCGTCGCTGGTGGAACACATTCGGTGATGGTGCCATCAAGGAAACCAAATTTGCGTCGAGAGGAAAGAGCCACGTAAATAGCGTGCGCCCAAGAATCGAAATTATCGAGTTTTAGACGAACAGGAGTAATGAAGTCCCCGGGCCTGTCATGAGCGCCGAGGTAGAAAGGAGAGGTGGGTTCGATTTTTTGTGGTGGTGGTGGTGGCGGTGTTTCATCATCACCGGCCATTACAAAATTCGGGGAGAGAAAAAAAAATTAAAAACCTGCTCTTGATACCATGAAGAATTACACAATAACGGCTTGACCTCTCATTAATCACTTGGCACAATATATATGTTACAATATTCCCTAAACCTGGAAAATAAGATAGACTAGATATTTTAGGGAAATAACCATAAATAAGATAATTACACAAATCAAGGATATTCACAAAATATTCCCATATAATTATCCCAATACTACCCTTTCTTTAGATGATTAATTAGTTTTTGAGTTCAAACAACAAACCCATAGACCTTTACATTTAATAATTGTCGCTTGACACAAAAAATTGTAATATACCTAAGATCATGTCGATTGTCCCACAATATTTAGCTTGATATATATATAACTAAAACAAAACAAACATAACTTATATTGTTCACGATATTAATAAAAGAGTAAGAGTTAAGGAAACTCTGTCTAAGAAGAAACTAAAACTATTATAACAATAAATATAATCTATTAAAGGAGAGACTTGCTACTCCCTCTGTCCCACAATATAGTGTTTCTTTCTTTCACAGGTTTTAAGGAGAATGGTGAGAGTGGTAGGATTCTCAAAGATAAATATTTAATGAAGTACTTTTGTCTTGGAACTACTTTTTTATTATTTTTTCCTTCCAAAAAAAAATAATCAAAAAGCAACAATTTTTCCTTGGGATGGTGCAAATCAATAAATAGGAGAACGTATTTTGAAAGAAAGGTAAGCATATTTTGCAAAGTTTGTGTAAAAATTGAGGATAATTTAGTCAAAGCAAATTAATAAGAAATGAAGTAGGCACAATATTTTGGACACCCAAAATATAATGTAAATGGGACGGTGGGAGAATTAATTGTTGATGTCCTGATGGTATATTGGTAATCCAATGAAGAAACATTCACTAGTAGAGAAATGACAATTTACGTCGGACCTGGGACCTCCATTTGCGTCGGACCTTGGTCCGACGGCACAGGTCTCGTCGCAGATGGAAGACAGCCATCTGCGTCGGATAAGACACGACGCAATTAATCAAATATTTGCGTCGGACACAACAAGCATGCGACGCAGATGCTATATTTTTTTGTTTTTTTTTTCAGCTTTTTTTTGTTTTTGTTTTCAGCTATTTTTTTTTATTTTCAAAACTAAGCAAACATTTTGTTAATAATTATGAGCAGAAAATTCGGTAGAGTCTCCTTTGTAATTTGGACAACCCAAGAAATCGTTGGGAAATTTTTGCATATATATAACCAAAACCTGTTTCAGTACATCTCAATCAAGCAACCAATGTTGCAATCAATCAACCAACAAGGTTCAAGCAACCAATGTTGCAATCAATCAACCAACAAGGTTCAAGTAACAAAATATTATTCTAACCTACAAATACATACACTAACCATCAAACTTAGTCTGCTTCGTTAACGACCCGTACAAAGTATTCCGTAAAAAGTTCTTTGAGGTCGTTGATCTCATATATGGAGTATGGCTCAAGACTTGACGAAAAATCCTAGAAATATATTAAACTAGTTAATATACTTTAAAATTCTATAAGTATAAATAATGAATTTACAACATACATATACCTCATACAAATTCTCTGATTCATAGTATAAGCGGATGATTAGAAACATGTATCTCATCACGAAATAGCCGCATTCCACTCCTCCCGATTGTTGAGCACACTACACCAAATTTAAGATATATATTAGAATCGGAAAAAAAAATCCTAAATAGAATTATAAAGTATCAAATACAAAACCATAAGAGTTTTACCCGCATATATGTCCAAGACAATTTAGTTCCTTTATTTGATCCTTCAAGCCGCGTGTATTTTGTATATGCACTAAATATAGAGATTTTGTAACAATTAATTACTATAAACATTTATAAATTATTTAAAATATCATAAAATGCATGTAAACTTATTAACATATATAACAACTATGAACTTACGTATTCAACGGTATCTTGATAGCTAAGGATCTATCTTTCTTCATCGAATCAAATATATATACCGTTCTCTTAGATAGACAAATGACAAGAAGAATCCAATGATCCCTAAGGCATGAAGCAAAATGTGATGTTTTATATATATAACCACAAGTTCATAAATATAAAACAAAGTAAAGATTAGTTTAACTAACATACTTTTCAATATACGGACATAGGATGTAACGCATATATTGATTCGCTTTCATTGAACTTGCCATGTAGTTGATCACGGCATCTAAGTGATTGCGTATCATGGTCGCTGAAATCATACTTGGACACATGAAACCAATATTATTATCTCCATGCTCCTCAGACTGCTCTGCTAAGTACCTAAGATCCAAACACTTATAGTTAGGAGAAACAATAAAAATAAATAGCAATGTTAATTAGTTTAGAGTTTGAGAAATCTCACATCATAAATACTTGCAAATTGGATACATTAATCCATGCTCCCGTGAGAAGTTGAAAAACATCTTGTCGTGAGAGAATGATCATATGATCTCTATCAAAGTCGAAGACGGTACCCTTCTGAACTTGCAATTGAAAAGGCTCATATGAGGGTTTGTCGCAAAATATTCGATGCATCTCCTTGATATTATCATCCAGTGTCAAGTCAATAAAAGGATTTACATGCCTATGTGCAGACTCATCGGTGCAAGGATCACTACCAACTATTTTTTTTTCTTCTTCTTCTTCTTCTTCTTCTTCTTCTTCTTCATCGCACCTTCTTTAGGTATATGTTCCTAATTCAATTTGACTTCTTTTTAATTCATATTATATATGTAAATAGATTATTTCATATATAAATCAAGATTACTTAGTATACAAAATTAAGATTTTTTAGCATATATAAATCAAAATTTCTTAGTATATATATTTACATTTCTTAGTATATAAATCAAAATATTAAACATAAGTTACCTGATTATCTTAGACTAAAAATACCAACTCTTTCGGCCATTCTATGAATGAACCCTCGGCTTGACTGAGTTTCATGATGTATGGAGTAGGTAGTGGAACTAGAGCTTCTGCGTAGTCTGAAAAAAAAATCATCAACACTCACTTTCACTGCCGTAGGATGTGATGATGACTCCGTTTGCGGATGTACGGTACCCTCAACTACAATGATCGGTCCCGAGTTATCCGCTATTGCCAAACGACATGGAACCGGACTCTTAACATCCAATGAGAACACAATGTCATTAGTTAAGTGTTTTAGAAACATAATATCATAATCGTAGAAGATATAAAATAACTATATACCTGCAAGTTCACAAATGGATCATTGCCCCCCGAGTGACAGCTACTAGGATCAACTGGAGTGTGAGGACTTGTTTGATTTGGTGCTTGAAGACCTAATTGCGCCGCAAAAGCCATCAACCTTTCTTGAACTATAGCATCAATCTTCGAGTTCATCTCTTGCATCGTCTGTTCTCTAACTCTTTGGCTCACTCTAGCCTCCAACTCCTGCATCTCCTCATCATCCATGCCCCTACCCTTTCGAGCAGTACTACTCCGATCAGGATCTCCCCCAAACCGATGTAATCCCAATGCTACGCCCGGGACGGCCTTCCTTCGTAGAGCACGGGATAGAACATCATCCATCCGACCTGGAACAAACTCTCCTTCCTTTTCTTTCCTTTTCCAATCATCCTGCATCAAATTCAAAAAAATCATATGATTAGTAGAATTCTAGAATACGAGTAATTAGACAAGAAAATATCATAAAATTTGAAGAATTCTTACAATGGACTCTTTTATCTTTTGTGTTTCTTCATTAGGGAAGAAAATATTTCCTTCCTTATCTTTTTTCGATCTAGCAAGAAGCCATGGCAAAGTTCGATCCGGCAAGGAGGAAATAATTGATGATGTGGATGAGTCAACAGATGATGCTGTAGAGGATTTAGGGATATACCCTATGTCTTTCCAAACGGGAATCATCTCCGCATATGACTTTTGACCCAAAAAATGAGGATGAATGTTGGCAGCCTGAGACTTTCTTGCTCTTTCACTTTTAGCCTAATATGAAAACAAGTAACTAGTTAATATTCACAAAAAAAAATTTGATTATAACATATTAAGTAATTGTAACGTACATATTATATACCTTAAACTCCTTAGAGCTACACTTTTTCACAAATTCGTCCCAAATCTCTTTCGTGATGAAATGATAGAGCACGTACGGTTGCATATCATTGTTAGGCCCCAGCCTCGTTTTTGTGATCCATCGACTCACTAATCTTGACTTGAAATCTCTCCACCGCTTATCACAAGTAGTCAACACATCTCGTTTCTTCCTCTCATCCTCTTGTATTCCAAACTCTTTCTTCAATATATAAAATGAACCAATAATACACGATTAGTATAATAAACATGATTCAAATAAAATTAAAAGAATGGATTTTAAAAATACATAGGTTTACTTACTTTAGCATCTTCCCATAAACTATTTTTTAGGCCTTGTGGAACATCATCCCAACTATCGTACAAGATAGATTGCTTCTACTGATTTCGCCGCAATGTGTCTTGTACGCACCAACATGATCCCCAATCGGACGCATCCAATCATCCCACTGAAGTACTCTTTGGACCCCGGGTTTGGAACGTATCCCTTTTGTAGGACCTCTAGGCTTGCTCACTCTTTTCTTCCTACTACCTCCATCAGTTATCTCGGTCTCAGAACGTGGCTGCCGATCATCATCGGATGCATCATGCATTATGTGATCTTCCATCACTACACCTAAAACCATAAAGCATAAAGACATGTTAGATTCATCAATGAAATAATACAAAATTATTTTAACGAAGCATAAAATATATAATTGAAGAATATAAACAATAGTAGTTGCAATAATATTACATTAGTTACCTATTAATCACTTTTTTCTTTGACAACGTAAAATACCTCATTATGGTCTCGACGAATGTAATTCGTGTCCAGATCTTCCCCTAATGTACTTGGAATGACTACTGACGAAGCAATGACTTCATTGAATTGCTTATCGTATTCCTCTTCATCATGTACATCATCAATTCCAAGTATTCTCCTTTTTCCTTCAATGACAACAGACCATTTTGAATCGACGGGGTCAACCATGTAGAATACTTGTTTTGCTTGTGATGCCAATATCAAAGAATCTTCATGATGCCCTAACCGGCTGAAATTGACTAATGTAAAAAAGTCATGTTCATCCTTCTTTACACCACGGCGAATATCAAACCATTTGCATTGAAAGAGCGGAATCTTGAAGTCAACATAGTCAAGTTCTAATATATCTTCAATGAACCCGTAGTAAGACTTCATTCTCTCAATAATGGTTCTATCGCTTCTACTTTTATACTCTGATGACAAAGCCCCCAACGTATCACCACTGTTTTGCATTGTGGATTTGTCATCTTGTCGTTTAGTGTAAAATGAATAACCATTGATGTCATACCCTTCATAGGAAAGAACTTGCATCTTTTACCAATATGCCAACCATCTAAACGTATCTGATACATCATTTTTTGGGTCAGATAATTGGTTCATAACTCGTTCTTTAAACCAATCAACGAACGACCGATTCTGCTCAATCATCAACTCACGTTCATTCTTCAATGGATACTGAACACTAAGCATCTTCTTGTGCTCATCTAAGTAAGGATGAACTTGTTTTAAATTTTCTAACACCAAAAATTCTGCTTTTCTTTTCAACTCTCCATCAAGACACAATCTTTTTCTCCCAATGGTACCACAACCAGCAAGTCTTCCTTCATGTCTAGATTTTGGCAATCCAATTGCTTGTGCACGTGCTAAATATCGACTTACATATTCGAGATACTTCCTCCGCAATTGTTCTTTAGACAATACTTGCTTCAGTGGTTTGGATTCATCACTTTTCCTCTGAGAGTACCCATATGCCTTTCGAAAGGCCACATATACCTCATACAAACAGGCCCACAAAGTTTAATTTCTCGGACAAGATGAATTATCAAATGAGGCATGATGTCAAAGAACGATGGTGGGAAGTACATTTCAAATCGACACATCGTCTCTATTACATCAGCTTGCAACTTATCTAGAGTGTTAGGATCAATCACCTTACTAGATATAGTTCTGAAAAAGAAACACAACTTTGTAATCGTGTATCTCACTTGGGAAGGCAAAATTCCTCGTATTGCAACAGGTAATAAATGCTGCATCAAGATATGACAATCATGAGATTTCAAACCAACGAGTTTCAAGTCCTTCAGTGAGACAAGGTTTCGAAAATTTGACGAGTATCCAAGCAGGGACCTTTAACCTATGCGAGAGACTCACAAAAACTCATTTTCTCCTTCTTAGACAAAGTGTAGCAAGCTGGTGGCAGATAATAGCGTTGTCCCCGCTCCTGAGGTGCTAGTTCTGGTATTCCCATTTCAGCCATGTCTTTCCGAGCTTTAACTCCATCCTTTGTCTTCCCGGGCATATTCAACAATGTTCCGACAATGGCATCACAAACATTTTTCTCAATGTGCATTTGATCAAGATAATGTCTGACTTCTAAGAATTTCCAATATGGGAGGTCCCAGAACTTAGATCTTTTCTTGTATAAGTTCTTTGAGACACTTTTGAAGGGCTTGCCAAACACTGTTTCAATATCTTTTACCCGATTAGAAACCTGTTTACCACGCAAGGGTACAGGGGCTTCTCTCATCTCCACTTTTTCGTTGAACAACTTTTTCTTCTTACGAAATGGATGATCTAAAGGAAGCCATGTACGATAATGGAAGTATACATTCTTCCCACAATGATGTAACCGCTCATTAATCATATACTCATCACAAATAGGGCATGCCTTTGCTCCTTTAACCGTATACCCTGACAAATTCTCGTAAGCCGGGAAATCATTAATCGTGTAAAATATCATGGCACGTAATGTGAAGTTAGTTTTCGTATACGCATCGAACATCGAAACACCTTCATCCCACAACAATTTCAGATCTTGAAGGAGTGGGTCAAGATACACATCTATGTCGTTTCCGGGTTGCTTAGGACCCGAAATAAGAAGCGATAGCAGAATAAATTTACGCTTCATACATAACCAGGGGGGCAGATTATAAATGGTCAGTAGAACCGGTCAAGTGCTATGTTGGGTACCTAGTGTGCCAAAAGGGTTCATCCCTTCTGTACAAAGTCCAAGCCTAAGATTTCGAGGTTCTTTACCAAAACCTGCGAACTTTCGGTCGATATTTCTCGATTACGGAGAATCGGCCGGATGTCTAAGCATCCCATCTTTCTTCCTCTTGTCCGCATGCCACCTTAATAATTTAGCATTATTTTCATTCGAAAATAAACGCTTAAATCTCGGAATGATTGGAAGATACCAAAGAACCTTCGCCGGAGTTTCTTTCTTTCTCACTCCATCATCATCCTCTTTTATCTTGTACCGAGACTCTCCACACCTTGGACACTCACCCAAATCCTTGTACTCATTTCGATACAGCACACAATCATTTGGACATGCATGTATCTTCTCATACTCCATACCTAATGGACACAACAATTTCTTTGCCTCATAGGTAGAGTTGGGAATTTTATTCCATTCAGGTAGCAATTCTTGTAAAAAAGTGAACAACTCACTTAGACTTTTATCTGTCCAACTATACTTCGATTTCGTATTGAACAATGTGAGGATGCCAGAAAGTTTACTGAAATTCTTACACCCCGGATACATAGGTTTGTCCGCTGCACTTAGAATACTATCATACATATGGGGACGATCGATTCATTCATCCTCCAAATTGTGCAACATCTCATCTACCCTATCATTCTCATCAACTACCCTATCATTCTCATTATCATTCTCTCCTTTTTCGATATCAACCTCAACCTCAACCTCAACCTCATCATCAATGTGATCAACATGCAAATCATCACACAAGCTAGTGGAGCTCATACCTGGATCATAAAACTCTCCATGCCATGTCCACCTCGTATAGTTGCTCTTAAACCCACGACGAATCAAATGATCCTTAATTTGATCCACATCACGATACCCCCTAGAGTTATTGCAATCACAACAAGGACACAAGACTAACTTTGACCCATTCTGCAATTGATGTTCTAACGCAACTCTCATAAATTCATCAACCCCTTGTAGAAATGTCACCGAAATCCGATTACCATACATCCAGTTTCGATCCATATTTATACACTATAGAGACACCAAACAAGAACACAATCGATCACATCATTCAAAGTGTATTATCAAATGCAGTCATGAATATTTGGGTCCTTATCACTCCAACCTAACCCATCCTTGAGTTTCTCATCTCACTAGTGAATGAACATTTGGTTTTCAATTCTAAGAAAAATGCGCAAGACTTCCCTACAGTTCTCCAAGTACACGATGAAGATAGTAGGTAAACTATCAACATATGTACCCAGAGAACGCTTAGGGAAATGAGCTAGATCTTTCTTAGAATCGAAAACCAAACATTCATTCACATCCTAAGTGAGATAAGAAACCCAACGACAGTCCCAAACTGGGGACTATTCAAGACTTACTCCTAATGAGTAAGCCTCGAACGGGTATCTAGGCCAATGATGCACACATTGCAATTAAACAGCAAAAACCAATCCATTCCTTAGATTTCCCTCCCCACCGCATTAAGGTATGTCCATATAAGTTTGGTCATAATTCAACATATGCTTTCCCAATCACATAACCAAACAATTCACATATACTTTCTCAATCACATAATTCAACATTATAGGGACAAATAAAACAAATAAACATAAAGCAAAAGCTATAATATATATACCTCTGCTCTCAAGGAGCAGCGAAGACAAGCACAACGAAGTGAGCTTGGAGCACCAGTCGACAAGTAGAAGATGGAATGTGGCAACTGCATTAGGGCATTAACCAACCCACAAATTAAATAGTGATTAAGTCATAACTCATAAACATCAACTATCTAATATTAAGACATTAACAAATTAGAAATTAAGAAACAACATTAAGATTAAAGTAGAATTATTAAGATCAATGGTAAAAAACAAGAATGACTTGTGAATATAATTATATAGTAGAAAGGAAGTATTTTAGAGCACTACAAACTATATAAATTCATGAGCACTACAAACTACAAACATCCTAAATATAATCTTAAAATCTTAAACTACAAACTACAAATTAAACTACAAACATCCTAAATTCAATATTAAAATTCAATCTTAAACTACAAACTACAATCACTCTACTAATACAATCACAAACTCCTTGATTAAGATCTAGCAAAAATAAGGAAAAAATTCCAAAAAAAAAAGACAGAAATTGGTAAAAAAAAAAAAGACATAAATTGAGACAGAAAATTGAAAAAAATAAAAAAAAGACTTACATTGCCGGAGACGGGGAGACGGAAAGCAGCGGCGGCGAGCAGCGGGGGAGCGCGGTGCGACGGGGGAGCGCGGCGACGGGTGAGTGAGAGTGAGTGAGTGAGAGAAAGAGGAGGAGGAGCGCCGGCGAGAGGAGATGCCGGAGCAGCGGCGGCGCGACGGGGGAGATGTCCTTCAGCAGCGCCGGCGAGAGTTTGTGGGAATTCGCATGAGAGAGAGAGAAGTGCGAGTGTTTGTGAATATTGGCAACTGATGGGCGGGATACGAAAATTAAAACTATAAATAAGAGTCATCTGCGTCGGATGGGCCTATGGTCCGACGCAGATGACTAAGTACTCTTAATGGCTGGGCAGGCAAAATATAAACAAACGTCATCTGCGTCGGATGGGGCTACGGTCCGACGCAGATGACTAATCAATACTTTTGGGCTTTGACTGGGCAGCTAGCTAGGCAAAAAATATACCAAACGTCATCTGCGTCGGATGGGGCTATGGTCCGACGCAGATGACTAATCAATACTTTGACTGGGCAGTTAGGCAAAAAATATACCAAACGTCATCTGCGTCGGATGGGGCTATGGTCCGACGCAGATGACTAATTTGCGTCACATGAAATCTTAATGCGACGCACATAGTGACCCCATTTGCGTCGTTTGCCGGTATACGTGCGACGCAAAACAGGCCTGTATAATTATGCTAGGCTATTTACGTCGTATTTTCTGTAGGATCCGACGCACACATATCATTTGCGTCAGTTGCTCTCTCGTGCGACACAAATAATCAGACGCAAATCGTGAATTATGTAGTAGTGATTTTAGGGTTTGAGAAAAGAGAGGAAAAAAAGACACGAGGAGGCTTTGAACACTAATCTAAAAATGGACCGACAAATCATAATAGTATCGGCCGCACATGCTTCGAACATCATGTTGATTGTCCAAATAATGTGGGCCTTTATGAAACAAACTTTGGTAGAAAATAATATTTTCCACCCAATGAAGAAATGCAACAAATAGTTTTTGTTCCATTCATAAAAGAACACAAATTTAAACTTTTGTTTCCCAACCAATGTGGGACAACTTAAATTCAAACAATAAGTATAGCTAAAGTAGTAACATTTTATATAGAACCAATGTGGGACATTTAATTTTAATTTACATGAAAGATCGGTTTTAATAATTTTTCAATTTGTTCATGAGCTTTTGAGCCGAGCCAAGGCTAAAGCTCATTAAAATCTTGAGCTCGACTTGCTAACTATCACTTAAAGACAAACTATGATTAAAGTCCACCATGAAAATATTTTCTATAATAGTATTAATTTTATTTCATGGATTAAATTCTTTGAAAAAGTTTGAGAATTATTTATTAAAATTACAAGTATCATTTATATTTTAATTTGAGTTTCTCACGAGCTTTTCGAGTCGAGTTGGTAGTAGCTTAACTCGGCTCGTTAGTCATCGAGTCGAGCTCGAGTTCTAGTCGAATTTTGACCGAGTCTATCTCGAGTACCTTGCGAGTTGTCTCGTCTCATTTACACCCCTAATCATGGTCTAATCGAAGAGTAAAGTAAAAAATCTTCACCTTAACCCGTCATATTTCATCAAGTGCATTCGTCGGCATTTCATAACGCGATTTTCGTACTACAACAAGATCTCACACATCTGAATTCTCAAAGGCACTACAAATATACTTTTTCTTATCTGATTAGTGATTGGCTCTGTTTGGCAATACTAGATGAAAATAAACTGAAATAAATAAGTTAACTGAAACTGAGAAGATAAAGCTGAAACTGATAAAGTACTGGAACTGATAAGGTAGCTGATTAAATTAATTGCTTGGCACAATTAGTTGCTTAAGTTGATAAATTATTTTGTCAAAATTAGTTGATGTAAATTTTTTTAAAAGATTCTGCAAAATTTCAGTCACCTGATTTTGGAAAGGTACAAATTTTGACTTATCATTTAAGTCATTTTAACTACCTATAATTTAATTTTACGTACTCCCCAAACACTACTAATCATTTTAGCACCTAAAATATATTAGCACATTATCATTTAAGGTAACTAAAGTGCTTCCCCAAACAGAGCCATTACCTTTTTATTAATTAGTTTACTTTTGGTGTTGTGTGCTTGTGGCCTTCTGGCCTTGTGGGTTCTATTAGCTTCCTTTAAAAATTATAAAAACTTGATCTCTCGCATTTAGACGAATTTAATAAAAACCCTATTTAGCTATATTTTTGCTCATATATGGTGAGAATATATATATAGTCAATATTAATTAATAAAGTGCCCAAATATTAAATGGTGCAACTAAAAAAACATAGAAAATATCGTTTAGATCTTTATTAGAACCTTATATATGATAAACTTAGGTTTATATCATGTGCTTGTTTTGGCTGCTCTGATGAATAAGTTATTGTGGTAGTGTTAACTGTTAAGTTCGGAAATTTCAATAAAGTAAGAAAATATATATCGGCTTAATTAAACTGTGACAATATAATGTGCTTAAAGCTGATATATTTGCTTATCATATGTGTTCCGGTGTGGAATAAGGGGTATGAAGTGAACCGGTATCTCCTTTGCGTAGCAAGCCGGTTTAGTGTCCTGCAAAACAAGTTAACTAACCTCGGGGGTTGATCCGAGGAACGCCCCTCCGATGCCTAAGTCAGTAAAGGGTAAAGACGGGATGTCTTAAGCGTAATGTGTTGGAGTTTGTGAACGTACCTTATGACTCAGGTCAGGGGGGTATTTATAGGAGCCGGCAGTGTCCTTAGCGAGGTAGGCCACTGCTCCCATTGGTCAGATACATTTCTATCCTCTTATGATACTTATCTTTAGGCACAGAGGCACATTAAGCCAATACTGGATCAGTCCAGGTCCATTCAGACAATGGCCCACATGATGAATACCGATAAGGCTTACCGATGTAACCGGCATGTTCAACATACCGGTAGCGATACGATTATACCCAATTGAGATGGGTTCTTCGGATCGTGTTGACCATAACGGCCAAGTGCGGTTTGAACAGACCGGTAGGGAACTTGTTCAGCCCCCATACAACTAGCCCCCAAGTCGATATACCTGGTACAGGGATATCCAGCTTAACTAGAGTTGAGCCGTTATGGATGATGAAAATCATGTTTTTATCCCGAAGCCGCTAAGAGTCATCCGGATAATAGGGTCAATTAGCGGAATATGAATCGTCGCCTCGACCCTTGAGCTGATTTGACTAGGGTATCGTGGCGATCACAATTTGTTTGAACTTAGGGTACACGTGGCGTGATCGGGACGGGAAGACGAAACGTCGCTTAATCTGAGCCCTGAAGTTTGCTATAAATAGTGTTTTTCCCAGCGCAGCTTCACACTTTCACATCACTTTCAAACCCTCAAGCGATCATTCTACTTGAGACCTAGCGTTCTTTCAGTTGCCGGTCTTTCGTCGTGACATTCCAAGCTGTGACCAAACTCTCTTATCGGCTATTCTCAGTGCCAGCTATCGCTCTTTCCCTTCTCTCCAGGTATTTCACCAAATTTCCTTCATAATTTATTCTTTTAATCATGTCTTCTAATTCTGATTCCCAAAATATTTCTGAGAGTCCTCAATCCATAACCGACAGCGACTTTAACTCCGATAGTAAGTCCGCTAGCCCCACCTTATCCCATAATTCACCGGTAATAAACCGTCCTAGCGAACTTAGGAGTAAGTCCGGCCACGATTGTAGTACTTCCGGTAGGACGAATGAGGAACCAGCCGCCCATGCCTCCCCCTTAACCGCTATCATTGCATTCGGGGCTGCCATTGGTGTACCGGTGTCTGGCCAATATGGCACGATGCTAGGCTTGGCGGAACGTTCGTCTCTGTTGTTCCCTTACCTGGCCGGTACCTCTGCGGATCCCCGTATTGAGCCATCCTCCTCCAAACCGGTAGATGAGTTAGAAAAGGGAGCATCACATGCTCCTTCGTCTGACGATGGTATGGGAGCTGATGAAGTCTCTTCCGTTAATTCTGAGGATGTAAATAGCATCTTGCGGGATATGATGTCCGACGGTGAATCGGTATCCTTGGAAACCGATAACGATGAGGAATCGCCATAATTCATCCCGGAGGATGATGACGAGACGTTGGACGATTTGTATATGCCTCCTTGCGAGTCCGGCAGCCCGTCCTTCATTCAGATCGACAAAAACTGGAGAAGGACGGTGTTAAATAGCGATTTTTGCCGGAAAGGCTCCGAGTATTTTGCCTTCCCCGAAGGGTATGGATTGGTGATGCCGTCCGAGGGATGCCGGGTGACAGATTGCCCGCCTGGTCATGTAGCGGTCTATGCCCATATGCTAGACTTTGGATTGAGATTTCCCCTGGATCCTTTTATAACGAAGATCTTCAAGACCTGGAACATTTGCTTATTCCAGCTAACGTCGTTATCTTGGCGTAATTTGATATGCTACGCCTGGACCGTCCGATATAAGAGGTTTCCGGAGACCCTGAACCTGTTCCGGAAGTTGCATTGGATTAAAGAGGATGGCTCCGCGAAGGGCAAAGGGAAAAGTAAAAGGAAGCAGTCACATGCCGAGAGGCAACTCGGCCAGGGTGGCTGGATGTCTATGTACACCCGGCCCAAGAAACTGACGGTGTACCCAAAACTGACGGTGGTAACCTGGGGTACCGGCTCTTGAAAGGGCTCCAGTTGAAGTACGACATGCCTGTAGATCAGATACAGGCTCCTGCTACTGTTCACGCGTATAATTTGGCTGTGGTAAGTTTTTCAGAATTAGTGGTGTTATTGTTCTTTTCTTCTGTTTACCACCCTTAAACCTTTTATTTCTCCTGTTGCAGGCGGCTCATTCCGGTAAAGAACTCTGCGATCTTTACCGGTATTTCCAAGGCGCTTACTATGGCGAAGTGGAAGATCATCAGGCCACCCAGGACCAACTTACCGCGAAGAATGCGGAGTTGGTGAATATCGGCAATGAGCGGAAGAAGCTGAAGACTGATCTGGACAAGGCCAATTCGGACCTTCAGAGTGCTAAGACGGCGACCTCCAGCAGCAAGCTCCTCCTGAAAAGCAAGGATGTCGAACTGACGAAAGTGAAGGAGGAGCTGACTGCCGCAAGGGGCCGGGAAGCCAATGTTGTGGCCGAGTACCGGCGGTCCATCGACTTTGTACACCGGTTAGCGAACCGGTACAACGGAGGTTGGGCCGCTGCTATGCGGTGCACCAGGCACACTTTCCCGGACCTGGACTGGAGCCGTGTCGAGGAGGCCCACAACCGACGAGAATTCGAGATCCCGGTGGAGGGCGAGGATCTAGACTTGGGGGTGACAGAAGCCGACATCGCTAATGCCGATCCTCGAGTTGAATCCGAGGAAGCTGAGGAGCCTGCAGCTGCCGGTGAACAGGCCGATCCAGGAATTACTGATGACCCGACTGACGGCGCTGTCGTCTCAAATGACAGTGTTGTCATTCTTGACAAGAGTCCTGTCGGCTCTGTTCCTGAATCAGTCCCAGATGGCGACAAGGCTCCTACCTCTGAAGCTGCTCAGGTTGCTTAGTTTAGGTCTTCATCTTTCTTCATTTGCTTCTGATATGGCAGCTTGTGGCTGGCCTGACTTTTTTGTTAGAATAGGATGTAACCTCTTTTGCTACTAATGGAACATTTTTTTCTCCGTACACCTGTGTCGGTTATTTTAATTGCTTTGGCGTTTTATTTTTTCCATTTACCTCCATCATTCCGGCAGATCCGCTATGGCTCATAGACCGGCAAATAGTCTTAACTTACTATTTCGTTCCGGCAGATCCATTAGGGTCGTTGACCAGTTATGAGGTGGGGTGTTCCCGTCGGCATTGTACTCGTATGGTTGGCAGACCCTCTTGGGTCATTGACCATCCCCAGAGTACTCGAACCGTTAGATCCTCTTGACGGCAGATCCACGTAGGTCATTGACCGTCAAGGGTCCTTCTCCCCTCGTGACAGCAAATCCTCGTAGGTCATTGACTGTCTAGGAGTGATTCTTTTTTATTGGTCATATTATAGACCGTCATAAGCAGGGAAACAATTTGTATATGCAATACCGGAAATTGATCTTATTAAAAATAGACAATTATTATTTCAAGCAAACTATGAAATCGGCAACAATGCCATGCAACTATTGCTATGAATCTATGTAATCAACATTAAACAAAGTACTTCTTGAGTACGCTAGCGTTCACTTGTTCTTGCAGCTTGTTTGGCCATGTCTTCCAGCCGATAAGCACCTGGGACTATTTCCTCCTTTACAAGGTACGGTCCCTCCCAGTTTGCCGTCAGCTTGCCATCTATGTGAGCTTTAACGGTGGCGGCTGTGCGCCTGAGTACCAGGTCGCCTTTCTCGATCGGTCGGCTTCTTACCCGTTTGTTGTAGGCCTTGCTTATCCGATCCTTATATGCTGCAGACCGTAATTCTGCCGCTAGTCTGACTTCCGGCAGAAGATCAAGTTCTTCTCTTTGCAACCTATTGTTCAATTCTGGGTCGTAGTTTAGAATCCGCCAATTCGGCAGTCCAACTTCGACCGGTAGCACTGCCTCAGCCCCGAATGCCAATCTGAAAGGAGTCTCTCCTGTCGCCTCCTTTTCAGTGGTTCTATTAGACCACAATACCTCGGGAACCATATCGGCCCAGGCTCCCTTTAGATCATCTAGCTTCTTTTTAAGAGCGTTGAGAATTTGTTTGTTGGCGGCTTCGACCTGGCCATTACTCTGGGGGTGACACACGGAGGAATATGCAAATTTGATGCCGTATGGACTTAAGAAGCTCTTTATCGGTCCGCAATCAAATTGGACGCCATGATCCATGATTATCCCCATAGGAATCCCAAATCTTGTGATGAGGTTTTGCCAGATGAATTTCCTAACCTGATTAGCCGTTATTTTTGCAGTCGGCTCGGCTTCAATCCACTTTGTGAAGTAGTCTATTCCTACTATCAGGAACTTCCTTCCTCCAGACGCCGGCGCGAATGGTCCAATAATATCCATCCCCCACTGAGCGAAAGGGATTGGATTCAAGATCGGCTGCAAATCATTTGCCGGCTGATGGATGACCGGTGCAAACCTTTGGCATTTGTCGCATTTCTTTACATATGCCTGTGCGTCCATCAACATTGTCGGCCAGTAGAAACCGGCTCTTAGGGCTTTTAAAGCCAACGTCTTTCCACCAATATGATTCCCACATACCCCTTCGTGTATTTCTTCTATTATTTTTTTGGCCTCATGGACCGTTACACACCTCAGGAGTGGTAGTGAAAAACTCTTCTTGTACAATTGGCCTTGGAAAACACAAAACCAGGGAGCTTCTCGCATTAGCTTTCTTGCCGCCATCTTATCAGTGGGCAAATTTCCCGTTATCTTGTATGCCAGTATGCCGTCGAACCATTCGCTCTTTTGAGCGACTGCGTTCACCTCTGCCTGGATGACCTCTATGCTTCTCTCCGGCAGTGTTTCCACCATCACTTTCCGTTTGACATCCGTTGTGCTTGAACTTGCCAACTTTGATAGAGCGTCGGCCGCCATGTTCTCCGTGCGAGGAACCAAAGACTATTTCGAAGTTACAGAGAAGCCGTTATCTGTTTTACCTTCTGCAGATACTTCTGCATCACCGGTTCTCTGGCTTCTTAGGTACCCTCGATCTGGCTCGATATAAGTTGAGAATCTGTTGTCATTCGTATTTTCCTTGCTCCAGACGCTATGCACAAACTTATTCCCGCTATTGCAGCTTCATATTCTGCCTCGTTGTTGGATGCTTGGAACCCAAACCGGACGGCATATTCAAAAATGTCTCCTTCGGGAGACGTCATGACCACTCCTGCACCTGCCCCTGTTTGGGTCGCTGAGCCGTCTACCGATATTTGCCAAGTGCCGGCTGACCCTTCGACTTCCTCGCAGGTGGTCTCGACTATGAAGTCGACCAGAGCCTGCGCCTTGATAGCTGTTCTTGGCCGATATTCTATGTCGAACTCGGACAGCTCGATCGCCCATTTGAGTAACCTGCCGGTCGTATCTAGCTTCTGCAGCGCTTTTTCTAGAGGCTGGTTTGTGAGTACCTGGATGGTGTGCGAATCGAAATATGGTCGCAACTTCCTGGCCGCTATCAGTACGGCGTAAGCCATTTTCTCTAGCAACTCGTACCTTTGTTCAGCTCCAGTCAAGACATGGCTCACAAAGTAGATAGGATGCTGCTGCTTGCTCTTTTCTACTAGCAGTACTGCCGCTACCGTCTTGGCCGACACCGAGACGTATAATTGCAGCTTGTCCCCCATCTCGGGTCGGGTAATAGTTGGTAGCTTCTTGAAATGCTCTTTAACGGCCTCAAAGGCCTGCTTCTGCTCATCCCCCCATTCGAACCTCTTGTTGCCTCTTAGCTCTTTGAAGAACGGCAACGCTTTCTCAGCTGACTTGGAGACAAACCTTGTTAATGCCGCCATCTTGCCTGTCAATTTCTGGATATCCCGGATACTCTTTGGTTCCGGCAGGTCAATTATAGCCTTGATCTTATCAGGATTGGCGTCTATCCCCCTTTCGCTGACCATGAAGCCAAGGAATTTTCCAGATCTCACCCCAAATACGCACTTCTTGGGGTTAAGCTTCATTCGGTATTCTCGCAAAGTCGCAAAGGTTTCTTCAAGGTCCGTGATGTGGGCCTCTTCTGTCAAGCTTTTGACGATGCTATCGTCAACATAGACTTCTACATTCCGGTCTTTTTGCTGCGCGAATATTTTGTCCACCAGTTTCTGGTAAGTAGCTCCAGCATTCTTTAAGCCGAACGGCATGGCCTTGTATGCATATACCCCGGCCTCTGTTATGAACGCCGCCTTGTTTCTGCCCGCCTCCAGGAGGCTGATTTGATGGTACCCAGAGAAGGCGTCCGTAAAACTCAGCAGCGCATGGCCGCTGGTTGAGTCTACCAGCTGATCGATCCTAGGCAACGGGTAGCAATCCTTTGGGCAGGCTTTGTTGAGATCAGTGAAATCTACACACATCCGCCAGGACCCATTAGCTTTTTTAACCATTACCACGTTTGCCAGTCATTCCGGATAGTCACATGGTTCGATGAAGTCCGCTGCTAGCAATTTGTCCACCTCCTCCTTGATGGCTGCGTTTTTCTCGGAAGAGAAATTTCACTTTTTCTGTTTTACTGGTCTGACGTCTTCGTTCACATTTAGCCGGTGTACCATGAACGCGGGATCTATTCCCGGCATCTCATCCGCTGAGAAGGCAAAGACGTCAGCATTGCTTCGTAGTAAGCTGATCAAGTTTACTTTAACATTGTCGGCCAGATCGGCCCCTATTCTGACCGTCCTTTCGGGCCTTTCTAGCTCTAGGCTAACTTCCTCGGTTTCTCCTTCTGGGCTAGGTCTCGGTAAATCTGCCGGCCTTCCCTCAAAGTTTTCCATCGACAAATCCTTGCTTGCTTTGTTCTCAATCCGTCGCCTCTTTCGCTCCGATGGTGGAGACTCTGCCGGCCTTTTGTGACCAGAGCTCTTCAGAGCCGTCAGATAACAGGCTCTCGCCGACTCTTGGTTCCCTCTTAGCCTCTCCGACTTTCCACTATTTGACGTATAGATCATCGTCAAATGATAGGTTGATACTACGGCCTGAGTGTCATGGATCAATGGTCTTCCAATGATGGCATTATAAGCTGCGGGCACATCAACTACCAGGAATTCAACCATGAGATCGCGTGAATGAGACCCTTCTCCCAATTTCACCGGTAGCTTAATGGTACCCTCAGGAACGACTGATGCTCCGGTAAAACCGATTATCGGGTATGAGACCGGCTTGAGACAAGATCTTCCTAACCCCATCTTCTCAAATGTAGGTATGAAGAGAATGTTAGCAGAGCTGCCGCCATCCACCAGAATGCGGTGGACCATTGCCGTTGAAATTTTCAAAGATACTACCAAGGGATCATCGTGAGGGTAGATAATTCCTCTGGCGTCCTCTGCTGTAAATGAAAAGGATGGCATGATGGGTGGAGCCGGCCACTTGCCGGTGTTGTGGTAATTCACTTGGTGTCTTACCTCCTTGAGGCTGGCTTTGGTGCCGTGAATACTGCCGCCGTGGACTGGGTCGCCCGATATAACGTGTATCTCCGTTATTCTTTCTTTAACGAATTTTCTCTTCCCGTCCTCTTCTTTGGGGGACCCTTCACGGTGATCCGTCCTCGTCTGATACTGCTTGAAGTAGCCTCTTCGCATCATGTCTTCGATGCCGTCCTTCAGGTCCTTGCAGTCTTCAGTTATATGGCCATGATCCTTGTGGAAGTCACACCACTTGGACCTGTCCCGGTCTTTATAATACATCTTCCTAGGCCGCTGCCACTTATCATCTTGCTTGTGCAACTCGTATATCTCGGCCCTGGATTTTGTTAGGGGAGTATAGTTGTGATAGCGGTCTGGTCGTCCTTCCTGGCCCTTCTTGACCGCGTTGCTTTCCTCCCGTCTCCCGGAGTTATCGGATTTTCTATCCTTCCGGCTTTTATCCTTCTCTTTCTCCTTTTCTCCTTCTTTCTCCCTGCCATCTCCGTCAGACCTCTTCGAGGCTGCCGCCTTATCAAACTCTTCCCCTCGGATAAATTCGTTAGCTTTTCCAAGGACTTCAGTTAGGCTAGTCAGCTTCTTACGACCTAGATAACTTCTGAAGGCCGTTCCCTCTTTCAAACCGGTCATCAGTGCCAACACCGCGGCCTCTTGCTGTAGGCTAGGGATTGTAACGGCTTCAGAATTGAAACGGCCGATGTAATCCCTCAGACTCTCCTTCTCTCCCTGCTTGATTGACATCAGCTCGCCGGTGGTCTTTTCCCTTCGCTTATTGCTAACGAAGTGTGTCACGAACATGGATGTGAGCTGGCGGAAGTCAAAAATTGATGCCGGTGGTATGCTTTTGTACCATGTTTGCGTCAAATCGGCCAATGTTGAAGGGAACACCTTACACCACACCGAATCGGTGTCAGTGTATAGCAGCATGTGTCCTTCGTAGGTAGAGATGTGATCTTCAGGATCGGACCTCCCGTCATACTTGCAAGTCGGCATTTTAATCTTTTCCATAGGTTCTTACAGTATGGCAGTGGAGAATAGAGAGTTCCGGAGCGATACCGGTGCCCTGCGTCGGGCAAACTCACTCTCTCTCCTGTATCGGGATGATTGTTGAATCTCAGTTTCCTGGCGGTCTTCCTCACCTTCTCCCTCCATTGGCTCTGTAGGAGTCCTCGAGTTCTCCTCCTGATCCTGATCGTGCCGGCTTTGAGCATCCTGTCGGCCAGTCGCGAGAGAACGCATCTTTCTCACCGGACTGTGTGGCCTGCTCGGGGGGCGCTTACCAGTATGACCGGTCGGTGGAGTTTGACTCGCCATGGCCTGGAAGACTTCGGCAGCACTCCGAAGCTGCTCAGGGCTGAACATATTTTGCAGAGCTTCAAATATATTATGTTGAGGGATCTCAGTGGTCCCCTTCCCCTTGTCGACAGGCGGTTGGGAGGACCCAATCTCCGGTTGCGGAGTGTTGAAGTCAGGAGGCCCGCCCCCCACAGGGACGTTATTCTCGTTTACTTCCGGCATCCCGAAATTCTGCTTAGGATCCATGAGACGAATGAGTAGGCTGGATCGATTGCGGCTTAAGACTAAAGTTGAGTTCCCCCCTCTAGCACCAATTGTTCCGGTGTGGAATAAGGGGTATGAAGTGAACCGGTATCTCCTTTGCGTAGCAAGCCGGTTTAGTGTCCTGCAAAACAAGTTAACTAACCTCGGGGGTTGATCCGAGGAACGCCCCTCCGATGCCTAAGTCAGTAAAGGGTAAAGACGGGATGTCTTAAGCGTAATGTGTTGGAGTTTGTGAACGTACCTTATGACTCAGGTCAGGGGGGTATTTATAGGAGCCGGCAGTGTCCTTAGCGAGGTAGGACACTGCTCCCATTGGTCAGATACATTTTTATCCTCTTATGATACTTATCTTTAGGCCCAGAGGCACATTAAGCCAATACTGGATCAGTCCAGGCCCATTCAGACAATGGCCCACATGATGAATACCGATAAGGCTTACCGATGTAACTGGCATGTTCAACATACCGGTAGCGATACGATTATACCCAATTGAGATGGGTTCTTCGGATCGTGTTGACCATAACGGCCAAGTGCGGTTTGAACAGACCGGTAGGGAACTTGTTCAGCCCCCATACAATATGATCACTGAATACACTGATCACTTTATATAGAGACAAGCTGACAAAAAGCTCGCTTTAAATATGTTGTTGAATGATAATGATTAATGTACTATATATGTTGATAGATTATTGCATTGGTGAACTAGCTCATATCTTAGTTGCTAGCTACTTGCACGTGAGCAGGGTTACGTAAAGACTTTTTGTCTTAAAGAAGTGATATAGTTCTAAGATCTTTTCACTTCCATGTTTCATTTCATAGAGATTAGACTAGGTAGATAGAAGCATTGTTCTTTTGAACTTATATTCAGTTCAATTCACTTCAACTTAATTCAATTATTATTATTATTGTTGTTGTTGTTATTATTGTTATTATTGTTATTATTATTGTTATTATTATTATTATATTAATAATAAGAGTTATTATTATTAACTATTTTCTTGTTATTATTAATTAATTATTATTATTACTTTATTAATTATAATAATTATTATTATAATTATCATTAGTATTATTATTATTAAAATAATAATAATAATAATTATTATTATTGTATAATTATTATCATTAATATTAATATTAGTTATTATTATAATTTTTATATTATTTATTATTAGTATATAATTATTATCATTAATATTAATATTAATTATTATTATTATTGTTATTGTTTTTAATTATTATTATTATTGTTGTTGTTGTTGTTGTTATTATTATTATTATTATTATTATTATTATTATTATTATTATTATTATTATTATTATTATTATTATTATTATTATTATTATTTTAGTTCGATTCAATTCGGCGTTCGGTTTTCTCGGTCCCAAAAGAACGGGGCCAAACTCCCATCCATATTACTCTATTTGTCTTTTTTTACTTGTTATATTTTTCGTAAATAATGTCTTCTTTTACTAGGTACATTTTTTTACTTAGGTAATCATGAGTCATGACCCACAAAAAGGTACCACTATTTCACTTTATTTTTGGTATATTTTACCTATAACCAGTGGCGGAACTAGAATATCTATTAAGTGAGGTCGAAATAAAATTACTATATTTTAGTGGGTTCAAACAATCAATCTTATAAGAAAATTTCCAAAATTTGCAACAAGAAAAAATTTCAAAATTTCCAGATTTAAGTGGGGTCAACTGACCCTACTAAACATAATGTACATCTGCCCATGCCTATAACTCTCAAATACTTCTCATTTTCCTATATAGTCCTCGCTCCTCACTACACTTAATTAGCTTTTCACCTCCTTAAATACTTGCCCACAACAATATATTAAATAATTACATATGGATGGAGTAGTTTCGAATAGAAGTTCAATCTATACTAATATATTAAAAAACGTTTCTAAACAATGAACTGTGCTACGTGGCATTATTCTCTATTAGGATTTCTTAATCCATATAATTCACATACAATAAAAAAATTAGAAAATATTTTGTATAAGATTTGATCCCGTAACTTGAAACTCATATATTAAAGTGTTAACCATTAAACAAAATCATATTTAGTATTATTATTTCAAAGTACACTATTAAGAAATGAAAAATGTGATTACAAAAGACGTAACCCGATTATAAAAACTAGTTACATAAGCCTATAAGGTGCAAATGTTTTGATAAAATTCAAGCGCTCTTGACGAGACTGATCGCTGCCCAATCAATGGGTTGAAATCGACCAAATAAGAAAATAAGATTAACACGACAATTCTTATCGGCTAACTTTCGTTCAGTTGCCCTTTTGACCGAGAGTTACGAAAAAGATGCGCGTGCAAAATTTTTTGTGGTGATTAATTGTAATCCCGAAGAGTATCTAAATGCGGATGGCGTCATCTAAAAGATCTCCTTAAAAGTTTGAGCTTCAGGTGTGTTGTGGGGTCTAAGTTCGGATCACGGATAACCTTAATGAAGAAGCTAATCAAACTTAGATATCCGCAACATGTTTGCAATCGTCAAGTATATTCAAACCGAGAATTCTCACCAAAAAAACATTCAAATTCAGAATGCTTTAATGATACAATAATTAGCATTTATGTTTTTATTTTCATTTGAGAATATTTCTAAATGATATAATATGTCATGAAATCGTGAATAAGTGTTTCTCCCTGGAATAACAACGTGGCAGATCGAGTATGATTTTACAAACTCCATAACCGGCCCACCTGTATCTGAATTTTATTCGGATTGGGTTTGAAGTAGGATTTTCTCTATATATATATTTGAAAAAAAACCAAAAACTGGAGAAGTTGTCATTGCGATTCTTTATTTCACTATAGTTGTTTTCTTTTTAAAAAAAACCCGAAAATTGGAAAATTTATAGTCGTTTTTTGTTGGAGGTATAATGGTAAAAGAGGGTGGACACCAAGTCCTCCCCTCTTCTAATATATAATAGAGATTATTTTTTCAAGTATACTTCTTGAAGATTTGATAATGGCAAATAAATGAATGGACAAAACTACTTAAAAAATTAAAGGATTAAAGTTTAGAATAATTACATTATCTAATCTAATTTATAATTTTACAGTTAAGCTTTTAATTTTTCTACTCGACCTCTAGTCCCCCTGTAAAATAGTTGGTCAAGATCCGACACTGATCATGTGCACGATACAACCTAGTGTATATCATAAATTGTAAGTCGATTAAGAATTTTATCACATATATAATCAATGATGGAAAATTGAATGACAAATTCATCAAATTTATATTGTCAAATTAGAGTAGCTTTTATCTAAATTAATATTTTGATATCATATTTAAAAGAAGTGGTATTAGAGATGTATGTTTGCTGTACTTTTTGTGTGGGGCTTGAATTGAAATGAAAATGAAAGAGCATAAAGCAAAACTATTTTCCATACAAGTATCACTATCAAGTTTTTTTTTTTAATAATATGGTTAGAAAAAGATATTAAGATACACTAGGAGTAATTCTAACAGATAATTTACAAGGATAAATTGAAGAGCATAAATTATTACACAGTTCAAAATAAAAATGAGAATCTACTAAATGTCCTTAAATAACTATGCAACTGGCTACTCGATTTACTTTCTAGAAGATATGCATTATGCTCCATCTGGTAAAAGTCTTGAATACTAACTGTATGTCTTCTATAATGTTAACTAGTTTAAAACCCGTGCAAAAATGCACGGGTTGCCAATTGTTTGAGTTCATTTTAAAAAAAAAGTTCAAACACTAACGTTCTTATACATAATTAAATAATTGTAAAACACAAAACATAGATCACAACATGCAAAATTATTACACGTTCTGAAACACTTCCTTGTACACTACATTAGTTGTCCTTGACTTTTGTTCTGAAACAATTTTATGTGGCAATTTTATGTACACGACCACAGCTTTAACGATGCGATTGCCTAGGTGCTTAACAACCAACCTATTGCACAAAACCGCATGTTTGGTCAATGTTCCTTAGAAGCATAACCAGTACGCCGACCTTTAATCTTATACTATGGTTCAAGAATCCGGAGCATGTAATGGTATTTAAGAATTCAATAGAATAAAGCTCATGGATGCCAAAGTTGGCTTCATCACTTGAAATTGGATCGGAACTCAAGTATGTTCTTTCTTCACTGGCAATTACGACGAGGACATGGTCATTCTTTGTATCCACAATATCATTTGTCGGTGCAAGAATAGCTCTTTCCTAGAAATAAACTGCTTCCCATAGATGATCCTCAAGGTAAGGATACGTGCTATGAACATTAGCAACAATTGGATCATCACCTTCTTCAACTAAAGTTTCATCTGCAATTTCTAATACAGCCTCCCCATCATTTGGTTCTCCTTTTTTGCCATCTCCAATATTCAATATCCATTTAGAAAAGTTTCTAACCTCATCCAAATCTGAAGTAGAAGGTCCTCTAGTGAGCCGCATATTTTACGTAAGTCGAAGCACGTGACAGAAGTCCCACAGATAAGAACTACTGATCGCAACGAATACAATATCTTACCTGGTTCCTTTTGGAATAGCGGCAATATTTGTCTTAAATCACAAGCGAATACCATAACCTTCCCACCAAAAGGTATATGCAAGTTGGCAGGATTAATGTGTTGCATAATGTCCTTCATGCTTCTGTCAAGGGCTTCGAAGCAATATTATGCATCCTGGTGGCTTCATCCCATATAATCAACTTTGTCTTCATAAGTAGTGCTGCCAAATCTGATCCTGGCTTAATACCTACGCATGTTGAGTTCTCATTATATTTAATGGAATTCCAAATCTGGAATGAGCAGTTCTTCCGCGTGGGAGAAGTAAAGAGGCAATCCCACTTGAAGCCACAGGTAAAACGATCTCACCCACACATCGTATTGCAGTGCACAAAGTTCTCCAAAGGTATGTTTTCCCTGTTCCTCCATGACCATATACGAAGAAGACGCCTCCCTTACACTAGTGGAAAAAAACGCAAGGGCTGCGGTGCAAGGGCTGCGGTTTATTGCAAAACGCAGCCCTTAAGAGTGAAGGACTGCGGTTAGCATGAAAACCGCAGCCCTTTAGTAATAAAGGGCTGCGGTTTTGGGCTTAACCATGCCCTTTAGTGAAGGGCTGCGGTTTTGGCTAACCGCAAATCCTATTGGGCCTTAAGTTCTTTATTATTCTATTTGCCCTAGCCCCTAATAAACTCCCTCCAATTCTTTCATTCCCTCGTTCTTGAAACACCCCTCTCTCTCTCCTCCCATTTCATCGCCTCTTCTTCTTCTCTCTCAACTCGGGCCTAAAATCTCACAAAAAAAACCGCTCAACTCGGCCCTAATGGCCTAAGCTTGAACCGACATCGATGTTCGAACTCTTCATCTCTACTCCTTCATCTTCTTCTTCTTCGATGTTCGACATTCAAAAGAGGTCATCAAATGTGCGATTTTTTGGTAGATCTTGGCCGGTTGTGCGACATTCAAACCGCGGTTGTTGTCGTTGCTGTTGTTGTTGGTTTGCCGCTGGTGTTGCCGTGGCTCTACTCCTCCTTCCACTCGCTTGTTGCGCAGATCTTGGCCGGTGGTGGTGCTAGTTGCTGAATTTTTAGGGCATTTTTTACCGATGAAGAATGTAATCATCTTATCAAATTGGGTAAGGTTTAAGAAAAAATTAGTTTGTGATTTCTTTTTATTGCTTTTAGTGCTTGAATTGGGCATGTCGGTTTGAATTAATTAGCTCAGGCTCCCATTCATCTCACCGTCGTCAAATTGGATGGCTCCTCTTTCGGTCTCTCTCTTCCTCTCTTTTTTTCTTCATTCTTATTTTTTAATGTTGTAATTTGATTTCATTTTGATTTGGAAAATGTGAATACATGTTGATGAATTGGATGATGTTAATGTCTTTTGGATTATTTCGGTGATAATGTTTGCATGTAATAATCTGCAAAATGAGTTATAGTATGATATTATGTTGGGAGTGTGGTGAATCTTGGTGTTTTCTTGATGGTAAGTTTTAGTGTAATCTCGCTCTCCTGTGTAATATTGAGAGTTGTAAAGCTGTAATTGGACTTGAGATACTAGGAGAAGTGCTTATGTGATTCTGTTGTTCTAAGTTATTAGATCAGTGCAAGTTCTTTTTCGGTTTGTTTGGTTAATTATAAGACATTTTTGCGGAACTATTGTACGACGATGATAAATGTTGCCTTACAATGTGTTAAGATAGAGAATTTGAAGAGAAATGAAGGGGGGATAGAGTAATATATTTGTTCTTTTGGAGATGGATTGGGGAAAGAGGAGGGAGTACACAAGACCACTTCTCCCTTATCTCCTCTTTAGTCCCATTCTCTCGCTTTCCTTCGACCTTCGGTTCCCTTTCCCTCCACCGTTATTTTCCAAACGCACAGTTGGGAACTTTTGAAGGAACATGCAGACAATTTATTGCAAAATGTGAATGGTAGACTTGTATTAGCTGAATTGTGATATCGTTTAATTGGGTGGATTTGTAGGAATTAGGATAGAAGAATTCTATGTATGCATTAATGCAAGCTCCATTGGTGACATGGAACATTGTACTCTGCTGTGTTGCCTCTCCTTTTACCTCCATGCTATTGTTTTTTTTCCTCCATGTTGATGTTTTTAGTTCCCGTTCTTCTTGATTTAGGTACAAAGCATGGGGTTCTCTTCTTGGATTTCAGTTGGCAGAGAGAGACATCATAGTGGTCTGCCTTGACTATAGGTAAGGAGTTTATACATAACCATAAGACATTGATTTATATTGTGTACGCCAATAGTTCTATCAAGTCTCCATAGCCAGCCTGAAATGTCTTGTCATCCAGAGCATCCAAGTGTGGTTCAGCTCCCTGTTAGTTTTGCGGTAAGACAACTTTATAATAATTAATGAAGCCAATTTCAATTATTTAGAATATTTTTCTTTTCTTTTCTTTTTAAGAAGCTAGTTAGGGGACTTTGTACCTGATTCAAGCCAGGGACGATGGTGGGTGCAGCACGGTGAAAGATGTCCTCAATAATATGGAATAGAGGTCTCACATCAATGTCACGGCCATCAGAGGCATGTGTGGCTCGAAGTTGGTTTAACATTGTCGTGTCATCAGAACTCGAGAACAAATGACGATCACCCCTGAATCGTTGTTTCCTGGCAGGTACAATAATACTTGTCATTGTATTTAAAATGTGGGATTTAATCTATGATGAGTCGCTTATTTTATTTTCTTCGTTTTTTTTTCCCGCTACAACTTATATAATTTCATCCCATGGTTGGAATATTGTAATAAAAAGGCCGAGTGAACCTACTACCTTGCTTGGAAGAGGGTCAAAACTTTTGATCTGCAGAAAGGTTAAGAATTTTGGATAAGAATTGTAAGTTATCCTTGCTTTGAATAAAGATAGCCTGAAGATTCTCATGCTAGGAAACCTGATTGGTTTTGGTACTATTACTGCATGAGATTGTTTATGTTCAATAAGTCTCATTGAGTTCCCAATTATCTTACCATGATTGTATTGTAATGTACACACTCCGTGCAGAAATAAATGTTATAAAGTCAAATTCTTTGGTCTAAAGAACTGTTGTTTGACAATACTTATACAAACGTTGTGCTTTTAATCATCTAAACTATTCTGAAAAATTTACCAGTAAGTTTTAGCACCAACATATTCTATCTATGTGAGCAATGGTAAAACTTTCCTTTTATTTTACTTCTCAATTTCGGCCTAGAATACTAAAATACCACTTATATGGCCATAGTAGTACCCTTTAAGCCGAAGGAAAATAACTTGAACAATTGTCCATAAACATAAGTAATAAGGCACTATAATGTGCATCAGCAGGTAGCAGCACCTTGTTTCTGGTAAATGAACATTGCATAAGTAGTAAAGCATGGACACGTAAACATATGAGTATTTAGTAAGGGGTCTAAGGAATAGGATCAGTGAGCATCTATAAGATATCAAAAACATACTTTTTAATCCTGGGACTGATATTATAGAATACAATTTAGGTTAATTAGATATTAATCCTTGTCTAGACTATATTAGCTTATTCGATTCTCAATGCGAGTTCATACATTGATTTATATTGCTGATATGTTGATAATGGATATATCTTTCTTACGTGGAAAGTTCATTTGTTAATAGCATGATACATGGTTATAATGCTTTTCAGGTGCGTTGCGATGCGAGTATACCATGGCTAATATTATTATTGGAGATGGTGTGAAGAAATCAAAGGGAGACAGGTTAGAATTCTTTTTCCGATTATATTTTAGAAATTAGAACCCTTTTATCCGAAGTTGATTGTTCGAGGATGAACCTTGTTTATCCCCCTTTTCCCCTTAGTTGAAGATGATTGTTCGAGGAACTGTATGGGCATTGTAGCCCCTTTGGGATCATGGTGCTGGTTTTATTGAATTGTTTTGACCTTGATTGTTTGCTTCATGCATAAAGTTGGTGAATATTAGTTAGTTATTGATTTTTGTGTGATTTCTTGGCCTAATATGCATCAAAGTGGTTATTTTAGGACTTTAATTGCTTGATCCATGGATAATGAAGTGGTTATAGCTTGATATTTGTGTGATTTATTGGCCTAATAAGCAATTAAGTGAATGTTTTCATGGGTTTTTTGTCCATTGATTCATGCAAAAACATGGTGGTATAATGTAATTGTATTCATTTAGTGTCATCAAATATAATTTGACAAACTATTATAATCATCTAAGTTTGTTGATTCATTTTTAACTATATTTGGGATAAGAAGAGAACATTTTAGGCTATTTTCGACCATTATGAACCTTTTAACACATTTAGGATCATATAATGTAATTTGGCCATATATTTGGCAATAATAATTAGTTTACAAACAATTAGGCTTATATAACATCATTTATTTGTTTCTAAGTACATTTTGAGTAATTAAAGGCCGTTTTAGGACATTTTCGATTATATAGGAAAAAATTTACACATTTAGGGTCATGTAATATAATTTGATTATACATTTGATAATAATAGTTAGTTTACAAACTATTAGAGTCATTTAACTTTATTTTTTATTATTTATTATTTATGATTAGGTTTACTTGCTTTGGATGTATGTTAGGATCATATAATGTATGTATGGTAGTTGAACTTAGATGTAATCATTTTATACCAAAAAATCAATATAAGAATCACTAAAAGAAAATCTTGACTAGTAATAATTTGGTGGTTGTTGCTGTCAATGGTGAGAATCATGTTATAGCCTTAAAGGTCCTAATAGCTACTTTGGTGGTGGAGAAAGAGGATAATCTAAGGATGCTAGTTCCTCTTGCTCCATATCCTACACCTCCAGGTACCTTTCACTCCACCACCCTACCGTAACCCCACCCCACCCCGGCGCCCCCTGTTACCCCCTGCTCGCCCCCCGCTACACCCCTAGCACACCCAAAGACCCCCTGCTTCCCTCCCCCCGCCTCCCCCTGCCCGAAGACTCCCCAAGACCCCCCGCGCCCACCCCGCAACCCCCCCGCTAGCCCCCCTACTAGAACCCCCTAGCCCCGTAACCCCCGCTAGAACCCCACCCCACCCCGGCGCCCTCGTTACCCCCGCTCGCCCCCGCTACACCCCTAGCACACCAAAGACCCCCGCTTCCCTCCTCCCTGCCCCACCACCACCCGCCAAAGACTCCCCGCGCACCCCCTGCAACCCCCGCTAGCCCCCCCCACCCCACCCAGCGCCCCCCCGCTGCCCGTCGCCCCCTACACCCCTAAGCACGCCCAGCACCCCCGCTTCCCCTCCCCCGCCCCCCCACCCCCCGCCACACTCCCCCCGCCCTGACCTATGACCCCCGCTAGCCATTTGTTTAGCCATTTGTTGTTGTATTGTAAGTCGCCATGTACTTACAACATCAACAAATTGAAAGTTGTTCTTGTGGAGTGGGTGCGTCCAGCTTCGCTTTGTAGTACTTGCATAGATATAGTTTCAACTCCAAATTATAGCGGTTTTGGTTTTATTTGCCGGGTTCTATCATCTCTAGAAAAGTTGCTTTTGAGGGATTCGGATGTCGATCTTGGTGGAGTTGTTGTAATGTCTTCATGGGTTGTTCTTTGGTTGGTTATTTTTTGATGGTTGTGATCCCGCTCATATATTGCAATTCGAACATTCGAGGGCGTCTCGAACTAATGTAATTTAGTTATTATTTTCTCTATATTCGTGTAAAAAACATAATTTGTAATGAAAAATGATACTTATATATATATATATAACTTGTTTGGGAACATTTAGGACAAAAAAATCCAAAAAAAAAATTTTTTTTTTATTTTTGGGTCACAAGGGCTGCGGTTTTTGGAAAAACCGCAGCCCTTATAGTGGGGTTAAGGGTGCGGTTAAGGGCTAAAACCGCAGCCCTTAACTCACCAAGGGCCGCGGTTTTGGCCCTTAACCGCACCCTTAACCCACTAAGGGCTGCGGTTTTTCCTTGACCGCAGCCCTTAACGCACTAAGGGCTGCGGTTAAAAACCGCAGCCCTTCCTAAATGTCAAGGGCTGCTAGTCTAATGACTGCGGTCAAAAAACGCAGCCCTTGGGCCCTTTTTGACCGCAGCCCTTGGCCTTTTTTCCTCTAGTGTTACCTCTTGAGACAGAGTCCATTATCTCATGAAAAACTTTCTTCTGATCAACATTCAAGCCTGAATACAGTTGAGTAAACTCTTGTTGTAGCTGTTCTCTATCAAAAGACAGCTCATCCATTATAAGCTTGTTTTGACCTTCCATGACCATCAAGTTATCTGGAAAAGGCATGTCACTAAATCTGCGTAGTGTCTTTGCCATTACTTTGTAGTCTTGCCTCGATTTCGGCCAACACATAGTTTTGCGGTTGTTCATCACTTAATACCAATGTTGTAAAAAATAATGGTTCGTTCACACATTTAAACATCAAATGAATTGAAAGATAAAGATATTATGAGAAGCAAATTTTACAAAGTAATAGTGCCTACCTTCATCACGCATAAGTCTGCGTTGTCTGTGAAGTATATCATCAGACAGAAGATGCCAAGTCTTCTGCCAGATTGTCTCAGGTTTTGAAAGACTGCAAGATAAGAGTAACATGCAAAAAAAGATTGCGCAGATATACTCCTGTTTCTCTGAAGCTCGCTTCTATAATCGCATCAACGTTCTCTTTGTCATCATCTAAAAGACCTCTGGCATAACATGCTTCTTTAAAGGTGGGATGAATTATACCGTCCACGACACATATATCTTCATAACATGTTGCACCTTTAACGAAATTAAGCAAAGTCCTCAGGTAGAATTTTTCTCCAGCACCTGGTGTAACGTGATAAATTCTTCCAATATAAAAGCCCTTCTTCCTTGGGGTCCATTCACGTTCGCATTGTTGCCACACAAATTTAGTTGGGAACTCAACATAACTCAATTCCTGCGCTTTAGCGTATTTCTTATTGCACTCCATCCAAGCTAAAAACTTGGTTCTGTCAATATTTGGCTTTTCAAGAATAGATTCAACATCATCAACATCTTTGAACATGACGGTTTGTTCGCTGTGTAGATGGAAACTAAGCCTCTCGGCATTGGGATCCGAAGTGAATGGGGAAACCGAATATCCTCCACATCGCTTCACATGGAGATATGTACCGACAGTCATAATACATCTTGATTTCATCAATTACTTCAGGATCGTCACTATTTTGACGCTTATGATATGCTGTTGTTGTAACTTTATCATAGCCTTTGTTTATGTACTTGAACAAATATTTGATAGATCTAGATTGGTTACACCATTCAACATTAATATGTGCACGGTACTAGAGAGCAATTGAGCGTTATATGGCACGACGAATCTATTGTCAAGCAACATACCGTTATTTTCCACAGTTGCTCCAGTATCTCTTCTTCTGTAAACAGGTTATCCATCATCATCAACTCTTGTTCTCTCATTGAATCATTTTAGAAAACGCTTTGTACAGTGCTTGTCCTCAGTACTTGGTGCATTTACATTTGAAGCACTACATGGACCATGCATCATGAACTCTGATACAACCTCATATAACTCTGGATTATCATCTTTATGTGGAAGTTCGGCACAAATAATCTTGTTAATTGCCTTAATATTTGTATTTGCAAAGCCAAGGAAAAAGGTAATGGTGTCCACATGATATAATCTTATTACCATTGCTTAGTTCTTCATTGCTATGTAAGATTCTACAGTAAGTTACTATCCTACAGTAACCTTAATACTCAATGCCTAAAAATTTAGTAAGTTACTATCCTATTATAAACTTATAGTTTTTTAAAGTAAATCTTTGCTTCAAGAACCATAACTTACACTAAGATTCTGCAATTATTTGTTGAAGCAAATTTAAGAATTCAACACGCATATATTAGCAAACATACATAAACATTATAGTAATCACGTTAATTATGACAACACCAATCTATTTAATTTGAAATGTCGTGATATCGTCTATAATTCATGAACAAAGTTAAAAAAAAAAAGACCGATTCATAAATGGGATGAGTCTGATTTCAAATTTGAGGCAACAATTTTTTGTGAATCAAGATTTGTAAGATATGTCAAGACTAATTCAATAATCATTACGCAACAAATAACTCATAGTTTTAGTTTAATAGATTTCGAGAACCCGAGCATTACGTAAACTTATCATGACACCTGAGCCAGCCCTAGATGTTAATAGCTTTCGAGAATTTTAAGCTTAACTTTAAAAAAAATAAGAGGAAAAAGAGCAGATAAAACACTAAGATTCTCAAAGTCAACCCTAGTTTTTTAAAGTTAAGCTTAAATTATTTACGTTACATTGTTAATATTAGGTCTTACGTTGACAGGGGAAATTGGGTGAACTTCTCATAGTCAAAGTCTCTAAAACACTAAGATTCTAAAGTTAGTTATTGAAGCAAATTTAAACTGCATGATTTTTCAAAGTTTATCTTAGCTTCAAGAACAATAATTTACATTAAGATTCTACAACATTATACACGCAATCATTATAAAGCAAACATACATAATAATATAGTAATCACCTATGTATTTAAGCATATGAATGCAAGCTAATAAAGTGAGTGATTATATATCAAATACCTTAGTTTGCAGTTGAATAAATCAAGTGGGGATTGAGAAGCTACATTGTCGAGTATAGTCATTGTTATCTCATTAGGGAGATGATCAAATGAAGTTTTTTTTTCGTATACACCTTATTTTCATGGTTAGACTATCTTGAATGGTTTCCATGACTGAGGTTTTTTTCCCAAAGTAATTGTGTGGCAAAATTTATGTGTTTAATTTCATAGGGTACAATTTTGGGTTTTATAATTTAGTTAAAATCGGCTAGGGAAAATGCAAATAAACCATATTAGGCCCAGACACTAACATAATGTACACTATGTAAAACCGTCCATAATTATAGTTTAGAAAAAATTCAAATAAACCATATTATGGATCCTAATATAATGTAAGTATAAAAATTGGCCATAATTAAATTTTAGGAAAAATCCAAATGTATTTATTATGGAAACTAACATAATGTACATTATGAAAAAATCGGCCATAATTATATTTTAGGAAATATGCAAATAAACCATATTATGGAAAATAACCTAATGTAAAAATATAAAGTTAGAATGTAATATACATATATTAGGTAAACTTAGGTAAAGAATAAATTGATATCTAAATATCAATAAAAAAATTCATTATGTATCCAAAAAAGGAAAGAAAATTAAGACATGAAAAAAAAACTCACATACGTAGATTTTTTATGCGTTTAAAAAAGAACGAAGTACATATACATTATTATATCAAAAAAAAATTCCTTAAAAAATCGGACATAAAAATCATGATTATGTAAACAATTTTATATTTCTTAAAATAATAGATTAATATATTTTCCATTAACCATGATACCACATGATCCCTAAAAATATGGAGAATTATGGAATATAAAAACTATTCATTTTTTTCCTTTTTATGCGCTTCAATAGAATGGTGAATAATCATACTTTTATAATGTGGAATTAAAGTTGCTTATAATTATTCTCTTTCATTCGTTATATTGAATTTTGTTTATAGCCTAAAAAAATTGAAAAGTAAGAAAACTAAAACTAATAACAAAGTTCGTACACTAATGGACAACTATAATTCCTAAATAACAGCATTGTAACGTGCAGCAAGCTAAGATACAACACAACTATAATTCCATGATAGTAATCATCATTAGCTATTATCTAACTCCAAGGCCTAAGGTTCATATAGCCATTTCAAGTTAATTAAGGCCAATATAATCGTTGTCCATTAGTGTTTGTAGGAGCTAAACTATAGTTGCAAATTTTACCATGAACCTGTAACATGCATAAAGGTTTGTAGAAACATAATGAAACTATTAGAATTTGAAACTAACCTATAGTTGCAAATCGTTGCTTTCGGGTGTCCTATTAGAATTTTAACAAAAAACATAATATCACTACAAATATGTTGCTCCTCTTAGTTTGTAGATTTATACTTAATTAGAATTGTAGAACTCAAAATATGTAGAATGCTTGTGAGGTCCATTGAAAAAAAATGTTGTAAATTCTAGATTTATCCAATTGCGAATGTTCTAAATAATAGCAAGGTTTTAAACTAAAAAATATATATTTTATATAATATAATGATTAATTTGGAAATAAGAATAATTTGTACTTGTTAGCATTGGAGTGATTTAAGTTTGAGGGGAAGAAAGAACATTCGCATAGCAAGTGTATATCTCGTAAAAAAAGAACATTTGCATAACAAACAATTATGGAAACTCAATGAATATGTATATTGTATAATAGCAAGATTTTAAATTCTAGATTTATCATCACGAATGTTCTAACTAATAGCAAGGTTTTGAACTAAAAAATATACATTTTTATTATTGATAAGCCATAATAACAACACAAAGAAAACGTACTCATAACTTGTAAAAGCTACATATTGAGAAGGCTAATTTGCCAATTTCTTGTATCAATGAAATGAAACAGTCACAAAATATGTAGTTGTTTGTAGAACTGATAATACCTAAAATGGATACTTAAATATAACGTAAAAAAAAGAAAATTTAAACCTAATCATCACTTGCTAGATAACGGAGCAAACAATGTTTTTAAGCCGAAGAACATCTCCATCGTTCAAATCAATATCCTCAAAATCATCATGACATACTTCATAAGTCCTTGGAGGAGTGCATTGGACGTCATATAAAATCATATTCTAGAAATCAAAATATGGTCGAAAACCATAAATTGTAGTATTAACCTCTTCGACATCAGCCCATACCTCATTGCTTATATTATTTTGATAAGTGAACATAATAGATACATCATGGAAACATACATGACCCTAACGAAAGACGGAACCATAGATTCAACATCAAGAAAATTAGAGTATTTCATTTTGGGAGGCCAATTTCTTTCGATATTAGGTGTATCTCTAATCTCTTGTGAGGAAGATGAATTTTCTTGAGAGGGAGATGATATTGACATTATGGACAAAAAATTATACACGTTTTATAGTGGTGTGTTAGATATGCAGTGGTCTATATTTATAATCGCAACTATGTACATACAATTGTGGTTTTCCACTAATTTCGAAAAAAAGAAGCAATTACCATAAGTTGAACCTTAAATCAAGGTGGATTTCAAAATAGGATCTCATAATATAATATACTGTTTTTAAGTCAATCAATTTCATCTAAAATGGCAATGATTTTGTAGTGAATAACTGCCTACTTAGAATATTATGAACCTTAATTAACGGGATTCTGCATTGATTATGGACTGATTGGCGAAATCTTTTGAGAATCCATTTGCATAGTGCCACTTGTCCATTCCTTATACCTTGTACACATAAGCAACAAAATTAGTGTTTAAATGACACATAGGATTTCATAGCCTTGAGTTCATGACACATAAGCAAATTTTTCTAGCTTTATATAATATAATGATGCAAATATATTAAATCAAAAACAAGCATGAAATAAAACTTTACAGTCAAGATGATAATTTTAAAGTCAAATACAGTCCACTTTTTATCGTTCTTTTAAAACTTCATCTATATTTGTCATAGTCTACAACATAGTTTGTAAATTTGTTGACAAATGACGGGTACACGTATTCACATGCTTTTATATTTGATGATCTTTTATTATTTATACAAGAGGAAAAAAACATTGTAATTTCGGATTTTGTCAGGTTCGCCATCAATTTTTCCAAAAATCAAACTTATAATTTTTTAACTTATTGATAATGTGAGAAATGAATAGTCAAAATTCTGGATCAATAAACATAACTAGTTTGACAATATATACACGCCACATGACACCTCTCTTACTCCACTAGAATTGTCCAATAATTCATACATATGTTATGTCAACTAACAAAAGTAAATTGGCTTGCAACAAGATTTGAACCCGTGACATCTTGCTATTATATATAGCACAATTACCATCTCAACCAACTTTTAATCATGCTTTAAATCCCCACATTATTATATTTGTGCCTTTTAAAGGTTGAGTTTTCTTTATTATATTTTAATGCAAATGGAAAATAAATGCATATCAAGTCCGAAAAAGAATTGGGCGGGAATTTTCTCTCTCTAAGTTTTTCTCTCGGTGCACATTAGCATGTGTAGTGAGCTGCCATGGCTAGGAAAACTCGAGCTAAAGTCAATTCCAAAACCTCTAATTCTCAGCGAAATGGTCCTTCGTCATCTCAGGCGAAGAAAACTCGTACTGGATGAAATTTTAAGTGTTCAGGCGATGGAATTTGAAAGTTCCGATGAGGAGATTTTAGAGGAAATTGGTGAGCACTTATCACCTAGATCATCATTACGAGATTTACAACAACAATCATCAATTCGAAGTCAATTTTCGGAGTGGATGACTGCGATTAAGGAAAATGAGGTTTGACTCCGATCTTGCATATTTCTCCAGGTAAACACAATTATGAAAATAGAAGTGTTGAACGTAGTAATTTGAATGTGAATTCTGATCATCTGGTGATTAATCATACTGAGATTGATAATATTCGAATTTCACCTGTGCGATTGAATAATGTTGATGAAATTCATGTGAATAATGAAGTGAATTATGTTAAGATTGATGTTGAGGATATACAGGAGGAAGTGGATTTCTGGAATTCATCAATAATTTGCTATGTGTTAGGGGTCAATCCACCCATTTATGTCATGGAAGGGTTTATTAGAAGGATTTGGAGGAATATGGGAGTTGATAAGGTAGCTAGTGTAAACAAAGGAGTGTTCATTGTGAGATTCACATCCATGGAGAATAGAGACAAGATTTTGATGGGTGGATCGCAATTTTTTGATAAAAAACCCTTGATGATCAAGGCCTGGTCACCAGATATAGATCTCACTAAGGAGGTTTTGGATATTGTTCCAATGTGGATTCAATTGCACAAATTAGACATCAAATACTGGGGTGAACGAAGCCTTTTTAAGATTGCTGGTCAAATTGGGAAGCCAATAAAGACTGATCAAGCAACACATAAAAGGGAGAGGCTGACTTTTGCTAGAATTTTGGTGGAGACCAGTGTTAGTAAGGTGTTTCCTGATCAAATTTCTTTCATGAATGAGAGAAATGAAGTGGTTCAATTGGATGTGATTTATGATTGGAAACCTGAAAATTGTGAAGTTTGCAAGTTATTTGGTCATGCTGCTGAAAATTATAGGAAGGTGAAAGGTAGGAAAACTTGGAGACAGAAGGAACAATATGTTCCTGCTGTGCCTGGTCCAAGTAGGCAGCAGCACGAGCCTCATGTGGACAAAGATGGATTTCGTTTGGTGCACAATTCAGCTAGGAAGTCCCCACAAAGAGCTGCTGAAGTGAAAACTAGCAATGTGCTTTAGTTGTTAGCAGAGGAGGAAGTCACAATTGGGAGCATTGTATGTGAAATTGTTGATTCAGAGGCTGGGAGGGGTGACAACCCTCCAGTCCCTGATGAGTAAGGTTTTATGCTGAAATGTAAGGGGCCTGAACAGTCTAGCTAAGCAAAGAGTAGTTAGGAATTTCATCCAAAATTATTCAGCTGGACTGGTCAGCCTCTTGGAGACTAAGGTAAAGGTTAGTAATATGGGAAACCTTTACCTTAATGTCTGTCCTGGTTGGTGTTTCACCTCCAATTCCCATTGTCATAAAGGAGGGAGGATTGTGTTATTGTGGAATCCTAATTTTTTCCAGGTGTGTATTTTTAAATGCACAAGTCAGCTCATCCATTGTCTCATCAAGTCTAGAAATGGTGGGGAGTTCTATGGAACTTTTGTGTATGCTTTTAATGATGCTGTTAGTAGGAAGCAATTATGGTATGATTTAAAGCAATTGAAGAAGGATAATGTTGCTTGGGTGTGGATGGGAGACTTCAATTGTGCTCTTCACATTGAAGACAGAATGTGGGTCCTTGTGAGAAGTAATGAATTCAGGGAGTTTAATTAAGGAATGTGTTGATTAGTGTAATATGGAAGATATGAAAGCAACATGATGCTTCTATACCTGGAACAACAAACAGGGTGAGGGTGATAGAATTTTTTCAAAAATTGACAGAGTCATGTGCAATTCTGAGTGGGTGGAGATGTATCCTTACACTGAAACAAAATTCCTCCTGAGGGGGATTTTGATCATAGTCCTATGATCCTGATTTCTCATCCTGCTCCTGACATAGGAAAAAAAAACATTCAGTTATTTTCCTATGTGGAAATCTGCTGGAAATTTTGATGAATTGGTGGTAAGAAGCTGGAATGTAAGTATCAATGGCACTCCTATGTTTAAAGTGGTGCAGAAGCTGAAAAGGGTGAAAATAGTGTTGAGACAGCTGAATAAAGAGGGATACTCTGACTTGCAAGCTAAGGAGATTCAAGCCTCACAAGTGTTGAAAAGGTTTGCATGGCATTTTTATGGTCAGGGGAGTATTCTAGTAGCAAGGCTGGGTATGTCAAGTGGTCCAAGGTGTGCACACCTAAGAATGCTGGAGGACTAGGGGTGAGGAATGTTCATTTATGGAATATTACAGCCCTGGGAAAGTATGTGTGGGCTGTTGAGAAAAAGATTGACAATCTTTGGGTGAAGTGGGTGCATGATGTGTACATTAAGCAGGATACTTGGTGGGAACATGTGCCTAAGAGAATTAGTAGTTGGTACTGGCGTCAATTATGCTATGTCAAGGAAAAGCTAAAAATGCATTATTCTGCAGGGCAAACACATCAAATGCAGCATTATTCAATTCAAGAGGTGTATCAAAAGTTAACTGGGGAACATGAAAGAATTCACTGGTGTTCTGTCATCTGGAGTAGAAGTGGTGTTCCTAAGCACCAATTTGGTTGTTGACTGGCTGTGCAAGGAAGGCTGCAGACCAAGGTCAGATTGCACAGGTATGGTGTGTGTGAGGATGATATTTGTCCTTTATATGGGGAATATGTTGAGGATCACAATCACCTTTTCTTTGACTGTCACTTTAGCAAAATGTGTTTTTAGCAAATAAAACAATGGTGTGGTTTGACAAATCATACTATGAGTATGCAGAGAATCATTGAATGGTTAGTCAGAAGAAGGGGATCAAAATTTAAGAGATCAGTGCAGGCAGTAGCTCTTGGAGCAATGGTTTACTATCTCTGGCATGCTAGAAATGAGGCGGTTTGGCTTGGGAAGGTACATAGAATAGAGTATACTGTAAAGCAAATTAAAAGTATAGTGAAATATAGATGTATACGGTATATGCCAAAGAAGATTAGTGCTAGTGATAAAATGTGGATTGAATCTCTGTAAGTAGTGTTGGTTGTTCTGTTCCTTGCTCCTTCAAGGAAAGTTAGGTTGTATTTGTTGTTGGCAGTTTGAAATATATATATATATATATATATATATATATATATATATATATATATATATATATATATATATATATATTTGATAAGTAAGTAAGAGTGTCTATTTCAAACGCCAAACAATTTACAACGTAACTTCTCTTTCCAAGCAAACCATCTAGGATGGACTCCAAGGGAAGAGAACAGAACAAGACACTACTTACAAAGCTTCAATCCACTCCTTATCTCTACTGCTAGTTTTCTTAGGTAAACAACTTAAAACTCTATGCTTTACAATGTATTTAATATGCTTTACAGTGTAATCGATGCTATGGACTTTTCCACTCCAATGAGCCTCATTCCTGGTCTGCCAAACAATATACATCAGGGCTTCAATAGCAGCAGCTTGAACTGCTTTGGTAATTCCCGAACCTTGTCGTCTACTGTGCAACCAGATGATAATCTGTTGTAGTTCAGTGGACCTAGCTTTTAATTGGCACCATTGTTTAATCCTCGCCAGACAACAACTACTGAAATGGCAAGCAAAGAACGGGTGACTGTGGCTTTCTCCCAGAACACCACACAGGGGACATATCTCATCCTCACAAATTCCATGTCTGAATAATCTATCTTTTATCTGGAGTCCGCCTTGCATTGCAACCCGACTACAAAACTTGTGCTTTGGAACACCTAGCCCGCCCCAAATTACATTACACCATGGTAATTTATCCCGGTCTCCCACTAATTTCTTGTAAACTTGTTGAACGTAATAACAAGACATTTCTTTGAAAATAAGTGGCAGTGAAATGCAGCTTCAATTTTTCTTTGATGGCACAAATTTGTCTCCAATACCAGCTACCTGTGTTTTTAGGTACATAAGCCCACCATTCCTCCTGCTTTACATATACATCATGTACACATTTAACCCATAGGTTATCAATTTTTTTCTCTACTGCCCAAACATACTTACCTAGAGCAGCAATATTCCATAACTTTATGTCCCTGATACCCAAACCTCCTGCACTCTTAGTACTACACACAGTACTCCACTTAACATACCCTCTCTTCCTGCTATAATATTCTCCAGACCACAAGAAAGCCCTACAAACTTGCTCAATCTCATGCAGCACTTGCTTAGGGAGAACAAAAACTTGTGCCCAGTAGGAATGTATACTAATGAGCACAGAGTTTATAAGTTGCAATCTCCCTACATACGAGATATGTCTAGTACTCCAAACACGAATTCTAGCCACCATTTTCTCAACTAGACTTTCATATTCTGCAATTGAAATTCTTCTTTAGCATATAGGAACCCCTAAGTACTTGAAGGGTAAAGTTTCCCTAACAAAACCAGAGCTACTAAGAATCCTCTGAACTTCAAATTCATCCATACCACAACAATACACAGCAGATTTTTGTATGTTTGCTTGCAGACCAGAAGTTTCATAAAATAATTTGAACCCTCTAAGCATCATATGAACAGATTGGAAATCCCCCTTACAGCACAACAAAATATCATCCGCAAAACATAAGTGAGTTAACCCCATAGAAGCACATTTGGGATGGAACTTGAATCCATTTGTCTCACTAACCTTCTTCAAAACTCTAGATAAGTACTCCATGCAAATGACAAATAAAAGGGGGGACAAGGGATCTCCTTGTCTTAAACCCCTTTTGGAAGGAAAATAACCTTGGAGGGACCCATTCACCATCAAAGAAAACTTAGGAGTGCTCACACAAATCATAACTAACTCCACAAACCTAGTAGGAAAGCCTAGATGAGTAAGCATTTCCCTCAGAAAGTCCCACTCAATTGTGTCATATGCTTTCCTCATATCAATTTTCATCATACAACCAGGACTACAATTACCCCTCCCATAATGCTTTACAAGATCCTGACAAATCATTATATTATGCATGATATATCTACTATGAACAAAAGCCCCCTGGTTTTCCACAATTATATCAGGTAACACATCTCTAAGTCTATTACAAATAACTTTAGTGATGCATTTGTAAATCACATTACAGCAAGAAATGGGTCTATAATCTCCCACATTACTAGGGCATAAGTTTTAGGGACTAAGGTAATGGTAGTAGAGTTTACCTTATTAAACAATCTCCCACTCTGAAAAAAATCAAGCACAGCACTTGTGACATCATTGCCCATAATGTGCCAACAGTCCTTGTAGAAGTGACTCCCATAACCATCTGGTCTAGGGGCCTTATCTCCATGAATAGCCCACATAGCCTGCTTGACTTCCTCCCCAGAAACAGTAGCCAATAGCCTAGTACAATGTTGGTCAGTAACTAGGGGACCCCCCTGCAACTATACTCCTTTTTACAGCTCTTCTATTCTCAATGCTAGTGCCCAATAACATCTTATAATACTGCAAAAAGGCTTGATTAATACCATCTTGATCATCAACCCAAACCCCCTCACCATTGTGAATACCAAACACACTATTCTGCAACTGTCTCTTCTTGATACTTCTATGAAACAGCTTAGTGTTATCATCCCCATCTCTTAACCATGACTCCTTGGCTTTCTGTTTAAGGAAAGATACATAAGACTCATGTGCAATCTTATACTCTTCAACTGCAACTTTTTCCTTCCTTCTTAAGTTCAAGTCTTCAGGATGTTGATGAAGTAGAACTTGAACTTCTCTAAGCTCTTAATTTTTCCTGACTTCAGTTGCTTGTAAATCAGAAAAACCATCACTATTAAGCTTTTTCAGAACACTTTTCAAGCTCTTAACTTTCTGAGTAACCCGAAACATAGGGGTGCCATGCACATCAATACCCCAACTATTCCCCACCAGCTCTTCAAAAGATCCAGCTTGTTTCCACATTCTAAAGTACCTGAAAGGCTTTTTTCCTGGGTTCTGTAAAGCATGGGTGACCAAGACCATTGGACTATGGTCAAAATCTCCTTCAGGAAGGAAATGGGCTAATGTACTAGGATATTTCTCCATCCACATATCATTGTTCATGACCCTGTCAATTTTTGAAAAAACTCTAGCCTCAACATTTTGCTTGTTGTTCCAAGTGTAGAAACACCCAGTTGCCATCATATCAGCCATGCCACATTCACCAACACACCTCCTGAAATCAGTGAACTCACTCATTCTAACTGGAGCACCTACTCTATCTTCCATATTTAATACACAATTAAAATCCCCCATCCAGACACTAGCTTCATTTTACACCTTCAAATGACAGAGATCTTTCCACAAAACCTTCCAACTAGCAGCATCATTAAAGGCATAGACAAAAGAAATATAAAAGGCAGGTTGCCCACTCTTTGGTTGAACCAAACAATGGATCAATTGACTTGTACATGCTATTATACTCACAACAAACAAATTAGGATTCCAAAACAAAACAATCCTCCCACCTTTATGATACTGAGAATTTGCAGTAAAACACCATCCCGGACACACACTCAAATACAGAGCACCCATATTACACACTTTTACTCTAGTTTCCAAGAGGCTCACCAAACCAGCAGAAGAAGCCTGAAGAAAACTCCTTACAACCTTCTGCTTGGCAAGGCTATTAAGGTCTCTCACATTCCAACAAATTACCTTATTCATCAGGGAATGGAGGGTTGTCACCCCTCCCTACATCAGCCCGTCCTATGTCACACACCACTTCCTCCACTGTAATTTCCTCCTCAGTAAGTGCTTGAAAAGAATTGTTAATTTGAACATCAAGAACAACAGTATCATTTCTTCTTGAGTGAGTATGAACCATCTGAAAACCTTCAGTATCAGTGGTACTAGGTGGCACAATCTGCTGCTGATCAGACACAACATGTACAGGAGCCTGTTGCGTTTCCTTCCTCCTCCAGATTTGTCTCCTTGCCTGGTGCTTGCCCTGCTCAGCATCGTGCCCAAGCTGATTACAGTTCGTACAAACAACATGCTTCCATTCATACCCTACTCTCACCTCCATAGTAACATCATTTTCATTGACAAATTCAATATGCTCAGGGAAGTGTTGATTCACAGTTGCTTCAACCAATATCCTAGCAAACTGTAGTCTCTCACGCTTGTGAGTAGCTTGATCCGTTCTCAGAGGCTTCCCAATCTTCCCAGCAAGCTTAAAAAGACTTCTCTCCCCCCCCCTAATATTTGATATCCAGGTTATGTAATTGTATCCACATTGGGACCTTACCAACCACCTCCTTCGTGATATCAATATCAGGAGTCCATGCCTTAATCACCATAGGTTTCTTATCAAAAAATTGATATCCCGCCTTCAAAACTTTATCTCTATTCTCCATAGAAGTGAAACGAATAATAAACACTCCCTTATTCACACTAGCCACCTTATCCACTCCCAAATTCCTCCAAATTCTACGGATAAACCCTTCCATTACATAAATTGGAGGATTTGCTCCTAGAACATAGCAAATAACAGCTGAATTCCAAAAGTCAATTTCTGGCTGTATATCCTCAAGATCAATTTTCAGCACATCATTGTCCATATGCAAATTATGATTAACCGCAATATCACCAAAATTATTATGTGAATAAGACAATTCATTCTCAATTTCCATCATAAAATCAGGATGTGGAACAACATTTCTATCCATTCGATTATCTCCAGAATTCCTAATTCCAAAATTCCTAATTCCTCTACCAGCACTACCAGCATTACCAGAAACAATACCTGGAGATTGCACTTGCAGCACCGGAGTAGAAGGATCCACCGGACTCTTAATCGCCGACATCCACTCTGAAAATTGATGTCGCATCAACGATTGTTGCTATGGAAGCTGAAGAGAAGCACGCAGAGACAAATTCTCCCCTAAATCTCCCAACGGATCATCATCTGAACACTCAAACTCCATCGCTTGAATACCGAGTATTTCATCCATCGTTCGTGTCTTCTTCGCTTGAGAAGACGACGGAATATTCGCCTTCGACTTCTGGCCAGAGGTTTTTGAATTTGCTTGAGCTCTAGTATTCCATACCATGGCAGCTCACTACACTCAAGAGAATGCACCGAGAGAAAAACTAGAGAGAGAAAACTCTCACCCTCCCAACGAAAAAAATTACAAGACACTTAATTTCTTTAGCAAAATGAGAGCATTAGTACACGTTATGACAGTTTGAAATATATTGATCTCACTTACCTATCAAAAAAAAAATGTCCGAAAAAGAATACCAAACCGGGCAACGCCCGGGGCCTAAATACTAGTTGTATTCAATTTCAATGAGCAAATTGATAATTCTAATCTCTACACTTTCTTTAGATGGTTAATTAGTTTTTGAGTTCAATCAACAAACCCAGAGACTTTTACATTTAATAATTGTCACTTGACACAAAAATTGTAATATATCTAAGATCATGTTGATTTTCCCATAATATTTAGCCTGACATATAACTAAAAGAAAACAAACATAACTTATATTGTAAACGAGATTGATAAAAGAGTAAGAATCAAGGAAACTCACTCTAAGAAAAAACTACAACCATTACTCCCTCCATCCCATAATATAGTGCTTGATTATATTTTTTCACGGAAATTAAGGTAAATAGAATCTAAGAGGAAAGTAAATACTTTCTATTAATTTAAATAAATGGTGTATGGAAAAATGTGATTTTAGGAGAGAGAATGGTGAATAATTGGTGAAAGAGCATTAAATGTAACCCTTGGGTTCAATAAACAAAGCAAAAAACTAATTTCAAGAAGCAAATAAATGATGATGACACGGTTTTTCTAAGCAAATCACGAAAAAATATGGAATTAAATATAGAACCAAGCACTATATTTTGGGATACCCAAAATGGAAATGAAGCACTATATTATGGGACGGAGGGAGTATAATGATAAATATAATCTATTAAAGGAGAGACTTACTTTTAATTAATTGTTGATGTCTTGATGGTAAATTGGTAATTGTTATGACCTTAGGAGTTTTGATGATGACAAACATAAACTATTTTGCATCATGCGTTATTGTATATTTTCTTATGATGCAGTGTTTGCTTTTGGAAAGTCGGATGCTCAAGTTTGAAGAATGAAGATTGAAGAGTAGCTAGATTTTTTCGTGTAGCAAAATATATAACAGTGATTAACTTGGTTAATTGTTAGTATGTTTGATATGAGTAATGTGATTATTATAATCATTTATAACTACTAGAGTTAGTAGTATAAATAATTAGAATAAAACACATTTTATAATAATAATAAATTTTACATAAAATAAAAATATTTTTTAATATATTTTTTATGGAAAATATCTTATTTAAATATAGTATTATCTTGACAAAGATCTTATCTCTTTTAAATTAAAAGATTTTGAATGATATTTTTTTATTTGTTAAAGATTGCTTCTAATATTAAGGGATGCAATTTTATCTTAATTGATTTGATCATATCTCTAAACAAGGAAGACTGGGTCATGGAATATTCTGACTCTAAATAAACGTATCCTTTAGTTTTCTAAAACACGGTTTTCACTTTTCATAATTCTAGATCGGAGCTTTATAAGAGAAAATCGAAAATCAGTGGCACGTAGCATACCACAGTATTACAGACATTACCAAGTGAGTTACTTAGGAAAAATCGTATGCTCTACCTGCTTGATTAAGAAGCGTTCTTTTGAGAAGAATATTTTTGTAATTTTCATAATTATAGAGAGTGTTGGGTTGAGTTCATGAGTTTGTATTAGATTCAACTTAGCAACACTTATAGTTAAGTGTTGGGGAGCACTACTAGAGTTAGTAGTGGAGACTTGTACCTTGAGTGAGGTATTAGGGGAATTCGCTATTAGTGAATTTGGTGGACGTAAATGTCAGAGTAGAGATTGAACTACGTTAAACTCTTTTGTGTTCCCATTGCTATTTATTATCCACTTATGCAGTGTGTTCCAACTCAATCTCGAAATCTAAATTTCAGTTGAAACACATTGCATGTTATAGTGTCATGACTTTAAAAATTCATTTTTTTGCACGATTAATTTTAATCAAATCGGTCCTTTTCATTTGTAATTAATATCTTGGGAACCAACAAGTGGTATTAAAGCAGGATATTCTCGAAAGGCTCATCCCTAGAGAATAGAAGTCATGAACATTCAAAATGACTCTCGAGAAAGACACTCGAAGTGTCCGATTTTCAATGGAAAAGATTACAGATGGTGGAAGGCTAGGATGAGGATCTACATCCAAGGGTCGATTATGAATGCTGGAAAGTCATAAGAAAAGGACCAATCCTCATCCAAGCAAAAAATGTTGAAGGAAAGTTGGTTGATAAAGACGAAGACGACTACGATTCAATCGACTATGCAAAAGTCGAGAAGAACTTCAAAACCATGAGTATTCTCCAATATGGAATTGGATCTGATGAGTGCTCAAGGATCTCTGCTTGCTCTACAGCAAAAGAGATATGGAACACCTTAGAATTAGCCCACGAAGGTACGAATGAGGTAAAACAATCTCTAATTGATTTGCTTATACAACAATTTGAACTGTTTACTATGAATAAGGAAGAATCAATTAAAGAGATGTTCACTCATTTTACACTAATCACTAATGAATTGCGCTCTCTAGGAAAAACCTATACTTCGAAGATTTAGTAAGAAAGGTCTTAAGAAGTCTAACAAATCGTTGGCTTCCCACAATAATCGCTATCCAAGAAGAAAAAGATTTGACAAAATTCTCACTAGAACAAATAATTGGATCTTTAATGACTCATGAACTTGTTTAAGATACTAAGACAAACGAACCAAAAAATAAAGTTCTAGCCTTGAGAACTGTATTGGAAATTGAAGGTAGTGATAGTGATGAATGTTGATGATGTTGCACTTCTTATTAGGAGATTTCAATTTTTTTTCAAAAAGAACAAAAATAACAATCCTAAAAAAGTGGAAAGTTCAAAGGTAAGAGCACTATCTCTAACTTTAAGAAAAGTACTACTAATTTCGGTTGTTTCAAGTGTGGAGAGTACAATCACGAGGATTCGAAATGTCCCTTATGGGATGATGAGAAGCCCAAACAAAAAAGGGAGCAATCCAATAAAGAATTCAAAAAGGCCATGATAGATGCTGTTTGGGGAGATTCGGATTCCGAAGAAGAATAGTTAGAGGCACGGTGCCATGAAGTAATATTATGTCTGAATGATGTACAGACAACTCATACCTGGATGACTCTTTCTTGTGTCTTATGGCAAAAAGTTTGAACTCATTGTGTTACTTTGCTCGGAAATGTCATTGACGATTGTCAAGAAATGAATGACGAATTTTCAAACATGAAAAAAGAAGTAAAAAACTTACCCAAGCAAAACATCGGGTTGGAATTGGAATACAAAGACTTGTTAAAGGACTGTAAAGGACTAATGAAAAAGAATGGTGAACTTGAAAAAATTGTTGAAGAGAAAAATGTTGAGCTAAATGCCTTAAGGTACGAAAAGTCTCTTGCAAAAGAAGTTGTTAAAAACATTGTACTATACACTGTGTTAGAAGCCAAAAACTCGGATCTTGAAAATCAAATTGAATCTTCAAATCATGACTTAACTGAGTTGAAAGAATAAAGACAAAGATCCTGAATTATTCCACTGATCATGCTACCTCATGATGCCAAGTTAAGTGATGAACTTTATAAAGCAAAAAGAGACTTGAAAATTTTGAGAAAAAGAAATGGCGATCTAAACACCTTTGTTGATTTCTTGGACTCACAATTGCTTATTGCTCGCAAAATGTATGAAAAATGGTCAGCTAGTCAAAAAGCCTTAGACTATATGTCCAGACACACAGTGCAAGGCACAATGCTAATAATTTTGAAAGAGACTTTCGTAAAAGAAAATATGTTGATTTACTTGAATATTTGATTGCAACTTCTGTGGAAAAATTGGACACCTTATGGATAACTGTAATGTCAAGAAAAAGTGTGTTGCAAAAAATGTAAAGTACGTAAATCAAATATGGGTTAGAAAGGATCCGTGAGAAGCTCAACGAAAGAAAAAGGGACCCAAGCAAATTTGGGTTCCTAAAACTAACAAGTGATCTTTTGCAGGTGGATGTGAGAGGAACCAGCTTATGGTATCTCGACAGCGGCTGCTCAAGACATATGACTGGTGATAAATCTCAATTCCTCTCACTAGTAGCCCACCATGGAGGGTGTGTGTTACATTTGACGATAACAAAAAGGGAGAAATAATTGGTATTGGAAATATCGGTAAATCCCTAACACACTCCATAGAGAATGTGATGTTGATAAGTGGTTCGAGACACAATTTGTTGAGCATATCCCAATTGTGTGATCGAAGTAATTTTGTTGAATTTCATGCTGATATTTATAAAACTATAAACAAGGATTCTAGTGAAATGATATTGGAACGGAAGAGTGTAAACAGTGTCTACATAACTTGTTTAAACACCTTACCTAACAATACCATTTCATGCATGAGATGTTGCAAGATAATCCTTTTCTTTGGCGTAAAAAGACTCGGACACTTGAGCTCAAGATTGCTTAACAAACTGAGAAAAATGGAATGAGTACTAATGATTGACAAGTAAGATTTTTGTTACACTATTTTGGCCTAGATAATTGGCTAGAATAGTGATTTTTGTGTTACTTGGTGTACCTTTTCAAAAGCAATAACTTGAGTGTAATGTAGGACTCGTAATGGTCTAATGATGTTGTCATAATGTCATGATCCTAAGTTACCGAATTATTGAGCTATGAAATGCAAATTTTTTCTCCTATGGCAAGCTTGATCTTTAGCCCGATATTCCGATTTTCAGTTTATGAGTTTGACATTTGTGCCTCATTATTTCTTTCTTTCATATGTCTCATCTGATCTTCATTTCCCAATTATATCCTTCTTTTCCTCACACATTGATCCAAAGTTCAACAAGTGCTTTTAATCTTGATTCATGATATATGACCAAAGACATCTTGATAAGATGGTGGAAGAAGAAGACGCATCAGTTAAGGGAAAACATGAAAAGGTTGGAAGAAACACTAATACGTGAAAGAATGAAAGCACTGTTTCACACTGTACGAGGCACAATGCTAAGAGATGTATCAAAAATAAAATGAGGTTCGAATTAATTTTTTTTTCCTTTGATCTCTTATTGATTAACTCTAGTAATATTGTTGGTCTGACTTTCCTTGAAAAAAATTAAAGAGGAAAAAGAAAAAGAAAAGAAAAGAAGAAGAAAAGGAGAGTAAGACACTTGTTTTAGATAAATCCTAGAGTTCAATTCAAAGGTGAAGAAAAATACAACAATTTTGATGATCATTACTTTGGTCACCAGAATATCTGAAGATAAGTTATTCAAATGGAATAGAATATTGTTCGGTGGCACGTAATCACATACAAAGGTCGTAGTGAAGCAAAGTCCTATGGTGTTTACTTGCGGAAGTTGAAAATCTGAGAAGAAAGGTTTAAGCACTTGTTGAGCCAATTGTCATTTCAATCTTCAAGCTTGCATTACCTATCTTTATTTTACTCTTTTAGCCTACCAGCTGTGATCCTTCATGATCATTTCTTACTTCATAACATTGGATTGTGAGTTAGATTATTTTTTGCTGAATGACTTCGGATAGTGAATTGGATTATGGCATAGCACCAGCATCCTTAGTATTTATTTCTTGAGCTACTAATATTACATGATGATGATGGCTCTTGTAATGCTCCAGCATTTTTTTATGGTGCCCTTGAGATGCTTGAATTATTTTTTGATGATGCCAAAAGGAGGTATAGTATTGTGTTTATTCTAACTTGTTCTTTATTAGTCTTGATTACCTTTTTGATTTTTTTACTTGACCTTTCTAGTGTTTTGTTGGTATTGGCAATTGTAAGGCTATTTGCACTTACTTGAAAAATATGTTTCTTTATATACGTTGAAGTCAAGTGTGTAGTTTTTGATCTCCTACTATGTTATGGAAATATGATTATTTTGAGGGGGAAGTTAATTAGTTTGTCATCATAAAAAAGGGGGAAATTGTTATGACCTTAGGAGTTTTGTTGATGACAAACATAAACTATTTTGCGTCATGCGTTGTTGTATATTTTCTTATGATGTAGTGTTTGCTTTTGGAAAGTCGGATGCTCAAGTTTGAAGAATGAAGATTAAAGAGTAGCTAGATTTTTCTATGTAGTAAACTATGTAACAGTGATTAACTTGGTTAAATGTTAGTATGTGTGATATGAGTAAAATATTGTTTAAAATCTGATTATTATAATTATTTATGACTACTAGAGTTAGTAGTATAAATAATTAGAATAAAACACAGTACATTTTATAATAATAATAAATTTTACATAAAAGAAAAAAAAATTCGAAAATATGTTTTATGGAAAATATATTATTCAAATACAGTATTATCTTGACAAAGATGTTATCTCTTTTAAATGAAAAGATTTTGAAACATAATATTTTATTTGTTAAAGATTGCTTCTAATGTTAAGGGATGCGATTTTATCTTAATTGATTTGATCATATCTCTAAACAAGGAAGATTGAGTCATGGACTATTCTGACTCTATATAAACGTATCCTTTAGTTTTCTAAAACACGGTTTTCATAATTTTAGATCAGGGCTCTACAAGAGAAAACCGAAAATTCAGTGGCATAGAGCATAGCACAATATTACAGACATTGCCAAATGAATTACTTAGGAAAAATCGTATCCTCTACCTTCTTGATTAAGAAGCGTACTTTTGAGAAGAATATTTCTGTAATTTTCATAATTATAGAGAGTGTTGGATTGAGTACATGAGTTTGTATTAGATTCAACTTATCAACACTTATAGTTAAGTGTTGGGGAGCACTACTAGAGTTGTAGTAGACACTTGTAAGTTGTACCTTGAGTGAGGTATTAGGGGAATTCGCTATTAGTGGATTTGGTGGACTTAGATCTCGGAGTAGAGATTGAATCACGTTAAACTCTTTTGTGTCCCCATTGCTATTTATTATCCGCTTATGCAGTGTGTTTCAACTCAATCTCGAAATCTCAATTTCAGTTGAAACACAGTGTATGTTATAGTGTCATAACTTTTAAAATTTGATTTTTTGCACGATTAATTTGGATTAAATCGATTCTATTCATTTGTAATTAATATCTTACCAACCAAAAGTAATCCAAAGAAGAAAGTTTTAGGGTTTGAGAAAAGAGGGAAAAAACAGAGACGAGGGTTTGAACGCCAATCTAAAAAAGGACCGACAAATCATAATAGTATCGGCCGCACATGCATCCAACATCATGCTGATTGTTCAATCATGGTCTAATCGAAGAATAATGTACAGAATATTAATCTTTTATCAAGTGCACTCGTCGGCATTTCATGATGCAATTTCGTACTACAACAGGATCTCACACATCTGAATTATTCTCAAGGGCTTGTGGCCTTCTGGCCTTGTGGGATCTATTAGCTTCCTTTAAAAATTATAACAACTTGATCTCTCGCATTTAGACAAATTTAATAAAAACCCTATTTAGCTATATTTTTGCTCATATATGGTGAAAAATATATATAGTCAATATTAGTTAATAAAGTATCTAAATGTCAAATGGTGCAACAAAAAAAACATAGAAAATATTGTTTAGATCTTCATTAGAACCTTATGATAAACTTAGGTTTATATCATGTGCTTGTTTTGACTTCTCTGATAAATAAGTTATTGTAGTAGTGTGAAGTTCGGAAATTTCAATATTGTGTTAGTACATTAGTAGAGTATTAGTATTTTTGAGTGATGATATGTATATGGCTTTTTTAAAAATAAAAAAAAATTATTGTTATAATGGGTTATTTTAACATTTTCTTCTTATATGAAAATATGGAGTGCATTCAACATTTTATATTTAATTTCATCTACTTAGCTAGTTGAGCTTCACTCCTTTTCAGTTAGATGTATTACAATTCTCATATGTATAATCCTATACTCCTTACGACTAGAATCTAATTTATTCAAGCTAATACTTTTTTTTTTTGACATCGAGAAATCGTACATTAATTAAAAGAGGAAGTACAGCCTAATGCTAATACAACCCAAACTAAAACAAACAAATAAACCTAAAGGAGCCTTAAGAGCTCGTACATGCTACATAATACATAAAGAAATAAAAATGATACAAAGTTGCGTGGAAAGGGGCGTGTCGCTGGTCAGTGCCGATGATGGTGGATGCAAACCTCGGAGGGCTGATGGATGTGGTAGAAGAAGCAGTTGACGATCACGATTCGGACAACGAACAACCAACGGCGAGCGTTGCATCTCGCCGTATGAGCAATCCCAACAATCTGTCATCACTTGGGATTCTGAGCTCATGACCATGTGAGGAGTCACGTTCCAGTGTGACTCACTACTCTCCATCGAGAGTATCTCAGGTTTCTCCATGATGAAGGAGAAATGCTGATGAGTGGGTGTGCTATAAACCCCCAGATGCAACTGGGGTGCCGCCTGCAGATTTGAAGTTTTCAAGGCAAAGATCAGTAAGATCAATGCCAAGCTAAAAGGAGAGTCAAACAAGTTGAGCCGTCGAACACACCTCCGATTTTCAAAACCGGTAAATATACGTCCCAACCATGAAAGTCGAACATCACATCGTCCTTGCTCACGATCATCGTGAGTTACCTTGTCCCTCAGCACATATTCCAAAAAACCGACATACGCAACTATTACTACTTTGAACCACCAATCTTGACCCAACTGACTACTACTTTTCGATGGCCACAACCAACCACCGATAACAACTTTAGCAACTCGAAAACAACGCACTCCTTTTCTTGGGAGATTAAACGTGCACTTTACTAAAAAAACTGGACATACTGACATCCAACATAACTAGTTGGAGAAGCCAACAACCTGGGGGGAGGGGAAAGGGGAGCCCGACAGGCCGACACTAACAGGGGGTAGGGGAAAGGGAAGCCCGACACTAACAGAGGGGTGGGGAAAGGGGAGCCGGAAACAACTACAGGGGGAGGGGAAGGGGAAGCCCAAAAACTACCACTACACTAACTAGGGCCGACCAGAGGCGAGGACGGGGACGGGAACCAAGAACGACAAAACTCGGATACAGCGACGGGAGGGGGGATACTGACCAACGCTAACACTGACGCACGGGGAGGGGGAGGGACAGGGGTGGAGCGACGCGAGCGGGGGGGGAACAGACCAGCCTTGGGAAACTGGAACCATAAGCAACCGACTAAGGGGAGGGGGAAGGGAAGAAGGGACTGACGCGACTAGGGACGACGAGGAGGGGGAAATCCTACGACCGACGAAACCACCAGGGGAGGGGGAGGAGGGTCGCGCGAGAGGGGAAGTAGCTTGACGACGCACGACGCAGGGGAAGAGGAGGACTACTGGGGACGCCTATCCTAGTATACTAACAAGGGTGGGCAGGCTCGTCGGCGACCGGTAGAGTGACCAGGCCACCGGCCGAGCTGCGAGGCGGCCTTGAGAGTTTGTTTTTTTTTTTTTTGTGGGAGAAAACTAGAGAGCGGCTCCAAGCTAATACTTAATACTATTAGTAAACGAGTCAATAATGATTGGTTGTCTTGTTGTGACTTAGGAATATCTAATAGTTTATCGCTCCATTTAGATCTTATTTGAAATCTTTCTCATGGTATATGTGTACATACATTCAAATTTGAGATATGTTATCTCAACTAGATTTTCTGATAAGATACTCTTATCTAACAATTAGAGGGCGCTCTTCAATAATGCAGTGAGTCCTTTAATTAGAGAAGCTAATATGGACTTGTAGATCTACCGTCCGCACTTATGCCAGTATTTGGTCAACAATGAGTCAATAATTAATGGCATCTCTAAAAACTACACATCACAATCAGTGAAACATTAGATTGAAAGTATCTTAAAAAAGATACTCCCTCTGTTTTTTTTTCTTTCTCACTTGGAATATTGGCACTATTCATACTTAGATAAAATCTTCTCAATTTTTTTCAATTTATAAGAAAAAATATAGTCACGTTGGGTCTTGTTTTATTCGTCTCAATTAGTACATTATTAATATTCAATCGTTATAATCTTTACTAATATATATGAAAGATATTTAAGTTCAAAGAGGATTGGGAGACGCGCACAGGAAAGTAAGAATGATAAAAAAAATAGATGGAGTATATATGTGATCAAGCATGTATGGAGAAACGTCAAACCATCATACAGGTCGTCGAATCCGCTTGTGCTGCCAGAACTTGATAATATGGACTTTTATGACTCGAGTATACATTTTTTTCAAAACTCTCTAGAAATCTCAAACGGTTATGTTAGCTAAAGTTGTATAAGCTACAATGACAAATGCGGCTCAAACTCTACTCTTCTCATTCATCTTCACAATATATATATATACATCCTATTATGACCTAAATGCACAAATAGGATACATAACATAAATAGAACTCTACAGATATTATATCGTAACATACAAACATAAAAGTTTCACGTATATAATAATATCACCTTTAGAAATTATACTAAAAGGTGGTGGCATAAGTTCATTTTGGAACACACACGTAGTAAGGGAATTACTGGGAATAGAGTTATATTACCATAGACTTTTTGTGACTGCATATAGCACTCCATAAGTTACTGACATTTTTCATCTTTTGTTCATTAATTAATATAACAAGAGTTGTATCTCCTCAAAAAAAAAATATATAACAAGAGTTGTAGCTAACTAACATATTAAATACTAAAGAGTTGTAGCTCAAGGTCACAATTAAAAATTCAAATAGCTCGATCTAACAACGACCTTCAAGCAGGATAATATTAAGTAATACTAACACAAAAAGCTTCACGTACGAAACTACGAACCAACGCCTAATTTCAAGATGAACTTTCATTAAATTTCAAACGCTATAGACAGACAGACAGTTCTACAGAATAGAACAATATATGATGATAACTTCATTCACGTAACTTAATTAACAATTACATAACTCTCAACATTAAAAGGAAGTGATATAATTAAACAACCAACATCACACAGACATAATTTTAAAAATTAAAGAAAAAGATAATTCCTCCAAAATGGGGATTATTTCAATCCATTGAATGGTGAACGAAGCTTTCAACTGTCTTAATAGCGCCAGCAAGGACTCAAATGTCTCCCTCTTACACTTGAAGTGCTACCTGCAAACATGCATTCAAGTTAGAGCTAGGGCATGTCTTATTATAAAACCTAAAAAAAATTATAAGAACAACGTCTAAAATCCTATTTTTTTAGTTGGCCGAAGTGAATCAACCATCATCAAATTGTGTCCACGAGCCAGGGCCACAAGAACAGGGGCCTAAGTAAGTGTAGCAAGGTCTGAGGTGTATGTCAAATAATAATAGGGAGAGTAGAAAGGATATTAAAAAAACATCTTACACTTTTATGTAATGCTAATTTCTCCTCACTCTGACAATAATAGGTGCTTCGGAATGATGAAGGTTATCATTCTTGTAAAATATGACAGAATCTTGATTAGCACGCAGGTTTTTGTCACGAACAAACCTACACCAATCTCCAGTGATTTCAGGCCTAAAATAGGTTCCATTTGGTCGCTTTTTGAACTGGAAAATCCAGGTACGTCCACCGTTGTCGGGGTCAAACACTTTGAAGCAACCCGGAAACAAATTAAGATCAGCTTGTAGGCTTTCAATGACATCAGTGTGTGGAGTTGGAATAGCTAATCTATGCATCACGTCTGAGTTTGATAACCTCTTCATAAAAATTAAACTAGCTTCTGGATAATTCATATTGAAATTTGAAGTAAGCAAATTTAGATTGTTACTTAAACTTTGACAATGTGCTTAATATATTTGTAGGATTTTAGATGCTTAATGCGGAAAACGAGTATCACATACTCAAACATCTAACACCAAGATCTTTGCATAAATTAACATGAATCAATTAAGAGTGTAGAATATACCTCTTGATGCGTGAATTCCACTTCCACCACGAGCCTTCTAGTGGAGATTCTTTAGAACGTCAACCGCCGTTCCTCTAGTGTTGGTCCACGAACAACCCTTAGATCACCACGTATGCTAGTACGGAAGAGAGAATAATCCTCTTGCTTTTGAGGTGTGATGGCCGAAAATGAGGAGTGAGAGAGGAGCAAAGAAAATCAGATTTTCTCTACTAAAAATGATGTAATCTTTTTTTTCTCCTTTGTAACCCCCATATCATTATATAAGGTGGTTACAAAGAGGTGATTCATGAGGCTTTATTTTGCCTCATAATGTCATACATTATGAGCCTAATAAACTCATGAGTTACAACTCTTCCATCCATCTTAAAACCGTCAAACCCATTTCACAAATGGATTTGGGTAATATCCAAAGGTTGTCACATTGTGTGACCTCATAGGACCCAATACATATTAGTAGTTGGCCTAAATATACTAGCCCAACAAACCGCAATTAGCTTCTAGCAAAACGTTGCGGTCACCTAATATTATTGAATATATTATCTTCATAATTTGTCCATATACATTTAGTTTATTACACTTGATCGAGGACAAAATCCTTCAATCTCCCACTTGTCTAAGAACAAGTGTGTAACCTTCAAATTCCTTAAGTCACTTAATGTCTAACTTGATGACATGGTAACATCGTATGTAAACCATACCAACACTCAAGTTGTTTCTTGAAATCCGAGTTCGAACTGTCGAAATAAATGATTAACTCCTTAATCCATTTGAGCACGGCCATGCATTTTCAGTTCTCGCTCTTCAAGAGGCCAAGACACCAATCCTAACTCTTAGGAGGACTTTATCCAGTCTTGTATAACCAAAACTCCCACTCAATTCGTAGCAGTTCCGATCACTGCCTTTATAGCCTCCTTTTACGGCACGACATTTTGCAGTGTCAAAAAAACATACTAATCCTTAAGTAAGAATAGTGTCATACTCATGTCTAAGGAATCCACTAAATATATCAATGAGATTCTCATAAACCTTTTAGAGAACTCCCACTAGGTCTGCCCAACGTGTATCAACTATACACGCCTATACAAATGACTAGACATCTCTATGTCTCCATAGCCCATGAAACTGCGCTATCAATCAACTTGCAATCTAGTCCATGAAACAGAATCATTTACGTTCAATTTTAATGATTCGAACTAGGAACAAAGGTAAATTATAACTCTTGTTCACTGGATAGGGTTTCATTCGTCAAATCACATATTTGACAATCCTATCAAACGTTATAAAATACTTTGAACGTTTTATTTAATACTAAACCAAGATTAAATAAGAACATAACCTTTTATTGATAAACATAACCAAACATATCACAGGAATAACTATAACTGTGAACTAATTAAAAGTAAATAGTACACAATCAAAGCCACTCTCCTACATGCTTAAGTCCTATAGTCCTAGTATGACTCTCATGCTTAGTCTGAGGCAATGGTTTAGTCAAAGGATCAGCGACATTGCTATCCGTATGAACTTTGCTAACTATTACATCTTTTCTCTCAACGATTTCTCGAATGAGATGAAACTTCCTAAGTACATGTTTACACCTTTGATGTGATCTTGGTTCCTTAGGCGAAGCTATGGCACCATTGTTATCACAATGTAAAACAATACCATCTCCAACACTAGGCACTACTCCTAGCTCCGAATGAACTTCTTCATCCAAACGGCTTCCTTTCTTTGCCGCACCGCCGCAAAGAATGTACTCGACTTCTTGTAGAATCGGCGACAAGTACTTTGCTTCGAACTTTTCCAGCCCACTGCCCCTCCATTTAGACAAAAGATGAAACCAGATTGGGATCGGAAATCATCTTTGTCAGTTTGGAAGCTCGCATCTGTGTAACCCTCAACAATTAATTCACTTCCACCTCCATACACTAAGAAATTATCCTTAGTCCTTCTTAAGTACTTTAGGATATTCTTAGCTGCACTCCAAGTATGCGTCACCGGATTTGATTGGAATCGCTACACATGCTCAAGGCATATGAAACATCTCGGGCGAGTACAAATCATGGAGTACATAATGGACCCTATAGCTGACGCATAAGGAACATTACTCATTCGCTTAATCTCATCAGGTCCAGAAGGACACTGAGTCTTGCTAAGCGAAACACCATGTTGCATGGGTAGAAAACCTCTTTTAGAGTTTTCCATATTGAACTTAGTAACGATCTTATCTATATAAGTTCTTTGGCTAAGTCCAATCATCCTCTTAGATCTATCCCTATAGATCTTGATCCCCAAAATGTACTCAGCATTTCCAAGGTCTTTCATAGAGAAACAACTCTTCAACCATTCCTTGACTGACTCAAGCATGGGAATGTCGTTTCCTATGAGAAGTATGTCATCTACATATAAGACCAAGAAAACTATGTTACTCCCACTTTCCTTCTTGTAAACACAAGACTCTTCTCCGTTTTTGAAAAAACCAAACTGTTTGATTGCCTCATCAAAACGAAGATTCCAACTCCGGGATGCCTGCTTCAATCCATAAATGGGCTTTTGAAGCTTACATACCCTCCTAGGATATTCTGGATCCACAAAACCTTCCGGTTGTGTCATATACACATCCTCTTTCAAGAACCCATTCAAGAAAGCGGTTTTGACATCCATTTGCCAAATCTCATAATCATAAAATGCAAAGAATCGCTAGGAGTATCCGAATGGATTTAAGCATTGCTACGGTGAAAAGGTTTCGTCATAGTCTATACCATGAACTTGCTTGAACCCTTTTGCAACCAACCTTGCTTTGTAAACCTGAATGTTACCATCCTTGTCTGTTTTCACTTTGAAAACCCATTTGCAACCAATAGGTGTAACCCCATCGGGCAAATCCATCAAGTCCCATACTTGATTTTCAGACATAGATGCCATTTCGGACCTCATGGCTTCAAGCCATTTTTCGGAGTCTTCACTCATCAAAGCTTGCTTGTAGGTAGTAGGTTCCTCAAATTCTAAGATCATTATCTCAGAACTTTCGGTTAACAAGAAATCAACAAACTTTTTGTTTGGTATTCTTGATCTACTACTCCTACGAGGGGCTGCAACAGGAGAAATTTTCTTCTCAACAACTTGAGAATTTTCGCACGAATTAGATTCGAGTGGGACAGTAGGAGGTTCGTGTACATGATGCACGTCCTCCAATACTTGGTCAGTTATGGGAGAAGATTCTACCAAAGGAGGAACTACATTTTCCACAACTGGCACTTGTGCTTCTGACTCTAACATAGGTTGAACTATGTCCATTTGTTGCTTTTCTCGAACCTCTTCGAGAAATATATTACTCCCACTTGCCTTTTTGGAAATAAAATCTTTTTCCAAAAAGACACCACGACGAGCAACAAACACTTTGCCCTCAGTTCGATGATAGAAGTAATAGCCCTTGGTCTCTTTGGGATAACCCACAAAGAAACACTTATCTGATTTAGGGGCGAGTTTATCTGAAAGTAAACGTTTTACATAAACCTCACAACCCCAAATACGTAGAAAAGATAAACTTGGAACTTTTCCACTCCACATCTCATATGGAGTCTTTTCTACTGCCTTTGATGGAGTTCGATTAAGTGTGAAAGTAGCAGTTTCGAGAGTATATCCCCAAAAGGAGATGGGAAGATCCGCAAAACTCATCATAGACCGAACCATATCAAGTAGAGTGCGGTTCCTCCTTTCGGATACACCATTCAACTGAGGTGTTCCAGGCGGAGTGAGTTGTGAAAGAATTCCACAACTCTTCAAGTGATCACTAAACTCTTGGCTCAAATATTCACCACCACGATCGGATCGTAGTGCTTTAATTATTTTGCCAAGCTGGTTTTGGACTTCATTCTGGAATTCTTTGAACTTTTCAAATGATTCCGACTTATGCTTCATTAAATACACATATCCATATCTACTTAAATCGTCCGTAAAAGTAATGAAGTACCCAAACCCTCCCCTAGCTTTTGTGCTCATTGGTCCACACACATCAGTATGTATTAGACCCAATAGATCACTGGTCCTTTCACCCTTTCCAGTAAAAGGTGACTTCGTCATTTTACCCATTAAACATGATTCACATACATCAAATGGCTCAAAGTCAAAGGATGTTAGAAGTCCATCTTTATGTAACTTCTGAATGCGTTTCGCGTTTATATGTCCTAAACGACAATGCCATAAATAAGTAGGATTAGTATCGCTTGATCTATGTTTTTTCTTTGTCTATGTTAAGGACATCTTTGTCTAAGTCTAGGAAATAGAGACCATTAGACCTTTTAGCAGTGGCATAAAACATTGAATTCAAATAAACAGAGAAACAACCTTTCTCAATTGTAAATGAAAACCCTTCATTATCCAAAACGGGAATAGAAATAATGTTTTTGGTAATAGCGAGAACATAATAACAGGTTATTAAGCTCTAATATAAAACCGTAAGGCAAAGGTAGACTATAAGTCCCAACCGCAACGGCCGCAACCCTTGCACCATTTCCAACGCGCAGTTCTACCTCCCCTTTAGCCAAGGTTCTACTCCTTCTTAGTCCCCGCACATTCGAAGTAATGTGAGAAACACAACCGGTATCAAATACCCAAGAAGTAGATGTTGCTAAATTAATGTCAATGACATAGATACCTCGAAGAAGAAGCCCCGGGACTTCTTATCCTTCGATACTTCGGGCAGTTACGCCTCCAATGACCAATTTGATCACAATGGAAGCACTTGGCATTTGCGGCCACCTTTGGCTTTGCCTTTGCCTGTGGCTTATCAGCAGTCTTAGTGGCAACTTGCTTGCCCTTGTCTTGCTTTTTCTTGCCAGCCCATTCCTTCTTAAAACCCTTCCCCTTTTGAACCATAAGAACTTCCTTCTTAGGTGCAACAGAGATGTTTTGCTCGGCAGTCATGAGCATCCCATGTAACTCAGCAAGGGTTTTCGACACCCCATTCATATTGAAGTTCAACCTAAAGTGGTTGAAGCCTTCATAAAGTGAGTGTAGTATGATGTCAGTAGTCAACTCTTGGCTATAAGGAAAGCCCAACCTCTCCATTGCCTCGAAATAACCAATCATTTTGAAGACATGAGGGGCGACTGGCTTGCCTTCGACTAACGCACACTCAAGAATAGCCTTGTGAGTTTCATACCTCTCTATCCGAGCTAGCTGCTGAAACATGTTTTTCAGCTGTCGGATAATACTGTAGGCATCCAAGCTTGCAAACCTCTTTTGAAGGCTTGGTTCCATAGCCGCGAGCATAAGGCAGGTTACAATTACCGACCTTTCTGCAATGGCCTTATGGGCCGCCTTTTCGGCTTCAGTAGAGGTGGTCGTTAAAACCGGGATCGGGGTTTCAAGAACATCCTCTCGACCTTCGGATCTAAGAACAATTCTCAGATTCCTTTCCCAATCAAAGAAGTTGTTCCCGTTCAACTTATCCTTTTCAAGGATTGAACGTAAGTTAAAAGGTGAATTATTGTTGTTACCAGACATGATATCTACATAGAAGATGCAAAAGTAATGAGTATGTTTATCATAATAGCTTTTAACAAATTTTAAACACTTTAAAATAAAAGCTATGCACTTGACCAATTTTAAATGTGTTCCTTTTGAATCAAGTGATTCTAAGATCCTATCAAACATGATTTATAAGTGGACTTTGGCCTTAACGTAAAACCAAATTTAAAAGGTAAGTAAACTCTTTTACTAATTACAACAATTGTAATTCTTAGTTGATGGGTGATTGCTAAGGTGATGAAAGTTCCCAAGTAAGGAAGTTACCCACAACGTTGGGGAAAGCCTTCCTAATCCTAGACAGAACTTGTCACCCAAACACACAAAAAAACCCAACCCTTTGCTTCAAAATCCAAAACCGTTTTGATGATTTTGTTGGGCCAAACCAAACTAAACATGCAAATTTCGGAAATTTACTCTACTTAGCCCAAGATTGGAAGTAACACTCTGCTTTGGCAGAACCTATTACTAACGATTAAGATTTTAGTAGATGTTTATTTGGAAAAGCGATTACCCAATATTAGCTTTAGGGACCTAAGTAAATTATTATGTGATTTAATTACTAGTGAACTCATTGCAAAAATAAATCACATGCATAATAAAACTTAGACAGCATTCAAAAGCAATATTTAAATGCATAAAATGAAATGTGATCCTAGTATGGCCCCTAACCCTAAAGACTACTCTTTAAGGCCTCCATCCTTGAACCACCTTGGATCTCCATCCTTGTGCCCCATGGAAATGAAAAACATCGGACCTCCATCGTTGAATCAATTCAACTTGAATAATTTTTGAAATTTAAACTAATATTACAAAAATACTAACGATGCATAGATCGTATTTAAATTACAAAAATACATTAACGATACGCAGATCGTAATTTCTATCCAAGTTTGGGCCATACTAGTCACCGCATGCATCCATAATATCATATATATATAAAAAACATGCATTTTAATCAACTATTAAAATAAGATATTATGCTTCAACAACTTTGAAACATAATAGTACCATCCAAATTTAATCTCATATTAAATTAAATGGTTAGTGCCTCAAGACAAAATTCAATCATATTAGAATTTATCTCCCAAGAGCTTTAAGATTTAATCTAACAAATTTAATCAACTATTAAATTTAAAGAAAAAAAAAACATAAGCACTCTAAGGCACCACATACATTTTAATCATATTAAAACATAAAACCATAGCATGATATTTAATCACAAATACTAGCATGAAAGAATTAATCAACTTATTAATACTACCATCCTAACATAAAATTAAATACCATAAAATGAAACTCCCATCATAATTTTAATTCATTTAAGCATTAGCATAGGATACCAAGCATAATAACTACTTAATATGCATTAAGGGATAAACGGATTAAACGTTTTTATCCGTTGAAAAAGCAAACGAGCCAAGCGAGGCAGAACACTGCTCGCGACCCGCGAGCTAGGTCGCGACTCGCGACCAGTGGTCGCGACCCGCGATGCTCGTCGCGACGAGCAATCTCACTGCTTCCGCTTTTCCTATTTCAATTCAGGCAATTTTAATCGAAATGCGTATGATTTTCTTTATACACTAAACATGTTTACGCATAAATAAATCATTCTAGGCTTCAAATTCAAGAATTCATGCTATGAAATTATACATAATCAAATTAAGCATAAATAATCAAAGCATGCAATTCATGAATCATACATATATACATCACATTCTAATTAACAACTTAACTAAAACATGAAACAATATAACAATTATATATGTATACATGTATCGAAAAATGTATAAACAACTTTTATACTCCCACTAGATTAAAATCAAATTTTAATCATGCAAACAATATCCTCATGCTAATACCCTCCCTTAAACGAATTAAAAAAAAAAGGAAAACATGCATCCACATGATCATATTAATCTATGCAATAGGCTAACTGATACCACTGTAGGATTTTAGATGCTTAATGCGGAAAACGAGTATCACATACTCAAACATCTAACTCCAAGATCTTTGCATAAATTAACATGAATCAATTAAGAGTGTAGAATATACCTCTTGATGCGTGAATTCCACTTCCACCACGAGCCTTCTAGTGGAGATCCTTTAGAACGTCAACCGACGTTCCTCTAGTGTTGGTCCACGAACAACCCTTAGATCACCACGTATGCTAGTACGGAAGAGAGAATAATCCTCTTGCTTTTGAGGTGTGATGGCCGAAAATGAGGAGTGAGAGAGGAGCAAAGAAAATCAGATTTTCTCTACTAAAAATGATGTAATCTTTTTTTTCTCCTTTGTAACCCCCATATCATTATATAAGGTGGTTACAAAGAGGTGATTCATGAGGCTTTATTTTGCCTCATAATGTCATACATTATGAGCCTAATAAACTCATGAGTTACAACTCTTCCATCCATCTTAAAACCGTCAAACCCATTTCACAAATGGATTTGGATAATATCCAAGGGTTGTCACATTGTGTGACCTCATAGGACCCAATACATATTAGTAGTTGACCTAAATATACTAGCCCAACAAACCGCAATTAGCTTCTAGCAAAACGTTGCGGTCACCTAATATTATTGAATATATTATCTTCATAATTTGTCCATATACATTTAGTTTATTACACTTGATCGAGGACAAAATCCTTCAATATTTGCTTACCGTATGAGCACTATATAGTAATTAGTATATATAGAGATTCAATTCGACAATAAGCTGACAAAAGCTTACTTTATATATGTTGTTATATGATAATGATATATTAATGTACTATGTTGACAAAATATTGGTGCACTAGTTCATATCTTAGTTGCTAACTACTTGCACGTGAGCAGGGTTACATAAAGGCTTTTTGTCTTAAAGAGTGATATAGTCCTCAGATCTTTTCACTTTCATGTTTCATTTCATATAGATTAATCATTAGACTAAATAAACTCCTATCCATATTATTCTCTTTTTCTTCTTTTATTTGCTACATTTCTATATTCGGTAATCATGACCCACAAAAAGTATCAACGTTTCCCTTTATTTTTAACTCTGAAATATGTGTCATTTTCCTATAAGGTTATGGTCCTTACTACACTTTTTGCCTCTCTTAAATACTTGTGCCCAAAATAATGGGCATGTTCTATTCACCTCAATTACAGTCCTTATCAGAAAAAATAAGTTTAAATAAGTTCATATAAGAACTAATAAGGTCTAATAAGTTCATATAAATTAAGTTCAGCAAAAATAAGGTATGACACTCTCATAAGATAAGGCTTGATAAGTTCTGATAAGTTTTAATAAACACTAATAAGATTTAATGGTTCAGATACGTTCAGTTAAGTTTAGATAATTAAAAATAAGTTGAATACAAGTATACAACACGCAATGTAGATAATAATTAAATACTTTTTGAAGTAAACCTATATTATATCATGTGCAAATGTTGTGATAAAATTCAAGAGCTCTTGACGTGACTGTGATCGCTGCCCAATCATAAGGTTAAAATCAACCAAATAATAAAATAAGATTAACACGACAATTCTAATTGGCTTATTTTCGTTTAGTTGTTTTCATTAGATCCCTTTTGACCGACAAATACGAAAAAGAGGCGCTTGCAAAAAAAATTGTGGTGATTAATAGTAATCCCGAAGAGTATCTAAATGCTGATGGCATCTTCAAGAAGACAACTTTTTTGTCAAAGACATTAAAAGATCTCCTTAAGTTTGAGCTTCAGGCTCGCATAAAGTGTTGTGGGGTCTAAGTTCGGATCACGGATAACCTTAATGATGCTAATCATGCTTAAATATCCGCAACATGTGTGCAATCGTCAAGTATCAAACTGAGAAATGCTTTAATGATACAACTAGTATTTGGGCCCGGGCGTTGCCCCGAGTGGTATTGTTTTCCAAACTTGATATGCATTTTTTTCCATTCGCATTAAAATATATTAAAGAAAACTCAACATTTAAAAGGTACAAATATAATACTATGGACATTTAAAGCATGATTAAAAGTTGGTTGAGATGGTAATTGTGCTATGTATAATAGTAAGAGGTCACGTGTTGAAATCTTGTTGTAAGCCAATTTTACTTTTGTTAATTGACATGACATATGTACACATTGGACAATTCTAGTAGAATAATGGAGGTGCCACGTGGCGTGTATACGTTGTCACGCACGTCTTTTAATATATTAGTATAGATAATCAACATATTACATTTTATTTTCATTTGAGGGTAGTTATTCTAGTTGATATAATATGTTATGAGATTGAAAATAGGCTTTTCTCCATAGGAATAACAACGTGGCAGATCGAGTATGATTTTACAAACTCTATAACTGCACCTTTATTTGAATTTTATACGTATTGGGTTTGAACTAGGATTTTATTTGTCAGATTTATATCAAACTATTTTGCCTTAACTTTTATGGGATTGAGTTGAATTTGGACTAAAGATCCCAAAAATCAAAGTTTTAGTAAAAGAAATTATACTACACTTTACTTAGTTTTTTAATTATACAAATATGATTGTCATATTATAATACAGATTCGGCTTATAAGTTGAAGAGGTAGAAGTATTAGTTCATTTCGAAAAAAAGGTAGCAGTAGTCGTTGGATTTGGATCAAATTTGTGGGATTTTACTTAGGCTTCACCTCTTATAGGATTTGAAATGAACTTTTACATTTTCAGCTTTGGATAGAATTTTTTGGTTGGATCGAGTTGAACTCACATTATATTCAAACTGGATTGCCATCTCACTTTCTCTGTCTTAATTAACAAAGGAGCGAAAGTTCTTGTTCAATAGGAATTGTAAAAGCTTTATACTTATCTATACTAATATATTAAAAGACGTTCCTAATCAAGGAACGATGCCACGTGACGCCTTCGCTTGGAGTATTTTATGCTATGCAATCCACATACACTAAAAAAATAGAAAATGTATTATGTAAGATTCGATCCCGAGATCACAAGCATATATACTAATGTCTAAACCACTAAACCAAATGATACTTGATGTTATTGTTTCAAAGTAAAATATTATTAAATGAAAGATATAATTACCGGGGGCGTAGTCCGGGCCTAAAAACTTATTATATAAGAAAAATTGTTAAAAATAAGTGAACCTTTATCCGGTCTTCTTTTAATAAGTTAACCACTGGATTATCCTGGAATAAGCCAACTTTGATACCACTTAAGCCTTTAATGAGTTAGATGACTTATGACCTATTAAACCGGTTAAAAGAAAGGAAAAAAAACAAATTTTTTTTTTCGTTTTAAATATTTTTCATCTCTCCTCTCTCATCTCCTCCTTCTCTCATCTCTCATCACCTCCTTCCATGGCTAACCACCTTACCCCAGCCACCACCCTAGCTTTAACAACAACCCAACACCAAACCCTCGACCCCACACCCTCGCACAACCCCACCTTCGCCCAACCCTCGTAGCCCACCCTCCCCCCACCCCTGCTGCCCCCCCTCAGTGCACCAACCATCGACGCTCCTGCTTGCAGCTCCACCGACGAGCGTCACGCCTGCCGCCATCAACCGGCTATACACACATGAGCACAGCCGCAACCTCACTGCTCCTGCTTCCTCTCTTCTCTCACTTGCTCTGCCTCCTCTGCTTCGTGCCGTGCTGCGCCACCACGCTACTGCTAGCTCTGCTTCAATCACGCCTGAGATTCCAGTCACGCCTGATTGCCTCCTCTGCTTCAAGACCAGTGATGAAGGTGCAGTGAAGGTGAAGAGTTCCGGCAAGGTAAGCAGAGGGGGCAGGTGGGTTTTGCGGGACTGAGAGGGGATGGGGGAGGTGTTTGCGAGGGGTGGGGGAGGAGGTGGTGGCAAGCAAAGGGGGTGGGGGGACTGGGGGAGATGTGGTCGTAGGAGGGTGGGGAGGTGTTCGCAGGGGTGGGGTAGAAGATGTTTGCAGGGGTTGGGGTAGAATAACCGGTTGTTCCTTGCATTAGCATGTCACAATGTAATCCAACTTGTTTAATGCTTAAATGATATAAAATATGGCTTATTCCAGGATAATCCAATGGTTAACTTATTAAAAGAAGACCGGTTAAAGGTTAACTTATTTTTAATAATTTTTCCTATTATATATGGCCAATGAAAGTATCTGAAGATAAGTAACCTCTTCGAATATGATGCTCAACCCCTTGTTTGTTGTGCACGTGTGAACTGTCCCATATTAGAAGAAAGAGGAGAGAAAGTATCACCCCTTATAAGCTAGAGGAATATTATTATTAATTGGATTTAGAGGGACTACATATATAAAACTATATTACATACGAAATAGAACTATCCAACCCGTGCACCGCAAGTAATAATTGATATTAGATATAACTATATGTTTATATTGCATGTATAAATATAACTATGTAAACTAACGAGTTATAAAAGGAGTAAAGAAGTCTAAATTCTTGAATTCATATTTGATACAAATTTGGTCGATTGTCGTTAGGATAAAGTAATATAAGCCGTCTATAATTGAAGGGCAGCGCTTATTCAAATATCCTAAAATTTACAGCAATTTAAACCGTTATTTTGTTAAAGAGTAATTTAAACATAAATTTTTACAAGTATAGGCTATATAGAGATTTGTCATAATTGTTTTGATTAGGGAACAAAAACTTTACTTGATTGGGCTTCCAAATTGAAACATGGAAAGTCCAAGAGCGTGATCCAGAATTAATACATTTCAAAAGAGGATAAATAACCAAGCTCAGGGTCCAGCCCATTGTTTTCCAAATTCCGCTGGTTGAATGGTTTAGCAATGGATTATGATACTTCTAAATGATCGCTGATATTCTGTTACTCCCGCAAGTTGCAACATACAACTTACAATCAAGTGGTAAATTGATTTACATAGTTTAACTTTATAAATACAAATTATTAAAATAGGTGGTCTAATTTTAACATAAAATTAGACAGATATAAGCCTACATTCTTCTAACAAAGCTGTTGTGACTCTAAGTCTGAATTTATTTTGATGATGATAAACACTTTGTGCTATAACACGTATGTATGTAATAAAATGATCTAAGAAAAGTCTATCAAGTTTGGATGTTCATGAAAGCTCAAGAACTTGAAGATATGGAAGCTTAGGTCTAGTTATGTTCTTAGTCATGTTCATGCAATGTGATTAACGTATTGGAACTTTGTGCTAAATTAGAAATATGAAATTAGTATGTTTAACTATTTTCTTAGAGTTAAGAAAATAGTTAATTATATTAATTTCATGTTTCTATATTTAAAGAATAAATATAAAAAGGGGAGTTTTTAATTTCAAAAGTTAGTTTTGAAAGGAAAATATTTTTTTATAAAGATTTTCGAAAAAGAGTTTTGTGAAAAACTAATTTTTAAAGAAAACGTTTTTATAAAGATTTTCCAAAAAGAGTTTTAAAAAAACTTATTTTTAAATAAAAGTTCTTGATAAAGATTTTCGGAAATATTGGTTTATGAAATCTGATTTTTTAGTTGGCAAAAGATAAGGAGGAATCTTTATCTTTTAAAGAAAGTAAAAATCAGTTTTTATTAAGTAAAAGATAATCTTTGATTTTGGAAAAGAAAAGATTTTATCCCTTGATTTTAGGAATAAAAATTATTCAGGAAGATAATCATATCTTGGAGAATAATTCTTATTCAGTTGATAAATTATATAAGGGATAAAAATCAGACTAACATCTCACGTTTTCATATTTAGTTTGATAAGTTTTTGAGAGCTAAAAATGCATCCCCATAGCACAGAGTTTCAGTGAGTTAAAAGTGCTTTATAACGCTTGTAATATTCCTCGATTTGCTTATCTAAGAAGCACACTTGTGAGGACTTAATCTTTCTGTAACTTCATCATTATAGAGAGTAGCAATACTTAGGATTAAGTGTTTGGGAGCACTACTAGAGTTAGTAGTGGGGGAATCATATTGTATCAAGAGTTTGATATTTTAAGATTCAAATAATTAAAAAGTAGGTAGTGTGGATGTAGATCTCAGAGGTGAGATTGAACCACGTTAAATTCCTGTGTCTTGTTATTTGATTTCATTGTTTTTAGTTTTGATACAACTTCATTTGAGCGCAAACATTAAAAGCGAGTTTACGAGTGAATAACACAGTGTAAGGCACTGTGGCATAGGATTGTTTTTGCGAAAATATATTAGATTTTGTCACTCAATTAAACCCCCTTTCTTGAGTGTCACCTTGTACTCCAACACAAGCCAATTCCATCTTACTCTAATCCAACACTATTTCTAGACATTTCGCACCAACCTAGTCGTCCCTTCTCTTCTCTTACAATAAACAATTTAAAAAAAAAAACCGACAGTCTTACCGAATCGATTAACTAGTCAATAAATGGATTAAAGAAATACTCACTTCTTTTAAGATTATTCCTTTTTTGATTTGTCCCTTAGAGTTTGCCACATAATAAAAATGGCTATGGGAAATCACAAGGTTACTATGACATTCCCTTTATGTAGTCGTATTTGCTTAAGTACATACTAATTAAGAATAATCCAAAAAAACCCCATTGTACCAAGCTTGCTTGGTGGAGGTGGTGGGGAACTCACCTTGTGACTTTAAGGTTACAAGTTTGAACCCCATTACCTACTTGTGCTTGAGAGTAGAGATTCTATTATATCCCCTACTCTCAAGTGTTGACCTATGTAGCTGGGGGTAGCTGACCTGCGAGAGGTGTTGGCCCAGTAGGGTCCTTCTTCTTACCAAAGGGTTCTCTGGTGGGGGGACAAAGAAAAATTGTTTTTGTCCTTCATGAACTCAATCCAACCCAAAACTTTAAAAGAGAACAAAGATCAATGGGGCAAACAAAACAAGATGAACGGAGTAGCACTTAGCTTGAAAAAAGGATCCAACTCATGTGAGACTTTGCACGCAAAGGTCGTCTTCTAAAATATTTTAGAGGCCATGCGCCAAATTTAAAATTAAGTCGTACAACTAAAAATATTATACATTATATAATTCTGAAAAAATAAAAGCATATTTTATAAAACATTTATATTAACTCGTTTTTACATCAAAAGAAAAAAACACTTAAATCATGATCCCTTCATGCTTGAAAGATCTTCTCTTTTTGTTAACCTAGTCAAAGTTTCTTTTAAAAAATTACCGCAATTAGTCATTTATATATGAGAAAAAAATTATTTTTCGGGACATTATATTGTTAGATTTGTTTCCATGTTTATTTTAGTAATACATGAGTAAGATATTGATGGTGAAATATGTGCAATGAAGACCATCTAGAATACAAATAGCAAGATCTACGAGGAACCAAGAAACTAGGAGTTAAAACAATCCAAAAAGGTTATAATTTTCACTCTCATTCATATATATTGTACTTTTGATTTGAGCTATAAGCATAGTACTATGTATTTTAGGAATGAAAGATTTTATCTCGGAGCAAGTAGACATTATTTTTTTTTTCTTTTTTGGTAGCTAGACATGAGAACTGATAAAATACTTTACGCTAGGGATGATCATATTTTCTGAAGGTTAGACATGAATCTTAGTTCGTTGTTATTGTCTTTAAACAGATTAAAATCAGAAAGTAGTTTGCTTATTATCGTCTTCAAATCAAGTTAATAGAAACTACATAATTTTCTTAGACTTTAGAGAAATAGATTGATCATTAATGCCATTATTTGAAGCTAGCCACAAAATATACTAGAGCTAGTAGAGCCACAAGTCGAAATATATATGTGTGTCCCTTTACTTTGACAAATATTTCTTCGATTTGTCATCAAGTTATCAAATTCCATTCTAGCCACCCACTAATACTAACCCCTTACTTCTATCAAAATCAAACTTATTTGTTCACCCACATTTTCTTAATTCTTATACTACAATTAATACTTTCTATAACAATTGAGAAATAACAAAATTATTTGGGTATGGTAAAATCTTATCCAATATGCAATTATCTAAAATTTGGAATCATTCTATACCATGATATCCAAGATTGTATTATCACATGTTAAATTTATGAAACAAAAATTTTCATAATATAACTTACAATTCAGATAGTTTACCAGTTGGCTATATATACAAATACATGCAAAAGTCCCATTCTAATAATTTTAAAGATGCTTTGCACCCATTACAGGAAGAAAAAAAATGAGAATAGCCACGAATTTACATATTTTATTTTATCCATTAAAAAAATCAACTTGAAAAGTTAAATTTTCGTAAAACCTCACTTTTTTCAAAAAGAAAAAACAACTGCTTTTTTTCTTCATAAAAAAAGGCATAAGTTCCAGATAAAGGGAAAAGCTTGCAATGAACACAACTAATCAACAACTAAACGATGTATAATTATGAATGCGTAAATCCTAAATAATTTCAAATAACAAAGCTAATTAAAATCCGAATATTACAGGTAAATCAATTTATGAATATGTATTAGCATATTTGATTAAACAATATAGAAGAAGCAATGGACAAATTCCAAAACAATATAGTAAAACAGAATAAAAACAATTAAGACGAAGTATATTGAAATTTATGATTGAAGGGATAAGTGATAACTTGGGCGACGACACAAGATAGAGGGTAACATGAATAAAACAGTAAATCCTTGGAAACATAAATTAATAATTGATAACGGCAAGAAATCGTCTCAAACTTAAACTCAATTCTTTATGTCCTTCTTCTCTAAAATCACCTTCAGTTCCATAGAATTCATCAGCTCGAATATCAAAATAAATTAAAGAAAATTAAAACGACATGCAAAGTTGGGGGATTGCACTTCAAAGTTTAACAAAATCTAATAAAAGATAGAGAATGTTGTTTGCTTTGCCTGAACTGTCCAAAATTGATGTCTTCCTATTTAGATTTAAGGAAAAAGGATTGAGATCAAGAATTTTGTTGGATGCTTTTTTTAATGGATAAGGAAATTCAGTAGAATAAAGGATGGTGTGAGCCATAAACATAGCGTTTGAAGAGAATAGGGTCAATATTACCTATTTGTGTGTTTGGATATGGTATATGATTTAGGAAATAACATGTGGGACCAGTTTAACGAGAAAACACGTCTAGCAGTACGACAAATTATCTATAAGAAAAACCTTTACTAAAGGTTAAAAAAAGATTAGCAAAATTATTTTCTAAGTTAATTGCAGCATAGAGATTAAAATTATTAATGAATATGTTATTTACTATAAAATAAATGAAACATGGGGCCTGGGGGGCGAGGATTAAGGAGAGGATAGAGAGAGAGAGAAATAAAAAAGAGTGAATCTGTGTTCAAGATAGAGATAAAGATTGAGATAGAGAGAAGTCTCTCCTCCAGGGTTTTATTAGTTTACCCACTACTTTCGGCGTAGAGTTTTAAAAGAAATAGATATGGGTCATAGAAGGAAAGATAAATTATTAATTTATTGGCATTCGTATTGTGTTGTGGGCCAACAAAAGTTGAGTGAGAAAGTAAAGATAATAATAAACAAGTAGTGAGACCATTCCAAAAAACAGAAAAAAATCTGTATAAGCTAATAAGGGACAGCTCAAAAAGGAAAGTGGGCAAACTAATAAAACCAGATGGAGTAATTTTCAATTAAAGTAACGTGTCATTTATTATGAAACATCCTAAAACAGCAAGTGTTTGGTGTATTTTAGAATGGATAAAATATATTTATTAATTAAATTACTATTGAAGTTCTTAAAAATTTCTAATACATAATTATAAAAATATCTTTTAATCCTCAAATAAGTTTCATGGGAGTGTAAATATTTGGGTATTCGTGCACATATAGTTGAGCTAACATTCGTAATCGTAAGGAGTAATTCGTTGCAAACTTTACTTAGATGGGTAACACGTACTTTTAAATTATTTACCCAGTGTGATGATCTTATTATGTAACATAGTTAATATAGTTAATTGTTTAGTTTACAATTAAATTTATTTACTATTTTATTAATTGTTTGTGAATTTGTACATCATATTAATCTATCATATTTGAATGTAACCACTTTTAAAAAATAGGCAATCATTACCATTAAAATATAAGTATATTTATTGAATAAAAACTTCCCGTGCATTTTGCACGGGTCCAAAAACTAGTTTTAGTAATACATGAGTAAGATATTGATGGTGAAATATGTGCAATGAAGACCATCTAGAATACAAATAGCAAGATCTACGAGGAACCAAGAAACTAGGAGTTAAAACAATCCAAAAAGGTTATAATTTTCATTCTCATTCATATATATTGTACTTTTGATTTGAGCTATAAGCATAGTACTATGTATTTTAGGAATGAAAGATTTTATCTCGGAGCAAGTAGACATTATTTTTTATTCTTTTTTGGTAGCTAGACATGAGAACTGATAAAATACTTTACGCTAGGGATGATCATATTTTCTGAAGGTTAGACATGAATCTTAGTTCGTTGTTATTGTCTTTAAACAGATTAAAATCAGAAAGTAGTTTGCTTATTATCGTCTTCAAATCAAGTTAATAGAAACTACATAATTTTCTTAGACTTTAGAGAAATAGATTGATCATTAATGCCATTATTTGAAGCTAGCCACAAAATATACTAGAGCTAGTAGAGCCACAAGTCGAAATATATATGTGTGTCCCTTTACTTTGACAAATATTTCTTCGATTTGTCATCAAGTTATCAAATTCCATTCTAGCCACCCACTAATACTAACCCCTTACTTCTATCAAAATCAAACTTATTTGTTCACCCACATTTTCTTAATTCTTATACTACAATTAATACTTTCTATAACAATTGAGAAATAACAAAATTATTTGGGTATGGTAAAATCTTATCCAATATGCAATTATCTAAAATTTGGAATCATTCTATACCTGGCTATTTTCTAACCATTCATACTCCACCCACACCCTCCCATGCACGTGCCACCTTTAAGCCCACATATTTGAGTCGCATCTTAAAACTTTAGAAGATAAAATAACCATCCATGCAATAACCTCCCAAAGATACGAGCTAGGATAAGAAAAATAAAAAAAAAACCTGAAAATAAATTTATTGAGGAAGAATAATAATGGGGTGTGCGACGTCTAAGAAAGTTGATGCAACGACGCCGTATATCTACCGTCCACCACCATCTAGTTTTGCCGTCTTCGACATCAACGCCATAGAAGAGCCATGGCTCAAGCTAGATAATAACAATGGTGAAAAACTAGAAGATAATGATCAGCAAAAAAACCCTTCACACGTGCCAACTCCCTTGCTTGAGAAGCTTGACACGCTTGAGAAGGAGGATTCTAATGGGCCTCGCACGTGGGAGGAAGTCAGCAAGGCCCTTGGAGACTTTAAGAATAAGCCCGCTCCCGCCCCAAAACAGCCCAGCCCGGTCCATGACCCGGTTCAAGGTCCGCCCATGAAGAAGAACTTCTCCTTCCACACGCTTGCGGAGTTGGAAAAAGCTAAAAAAGATGAGGATAAGAAGCAGTCTAGGAAAGGTGAGTTGACTCGGAGCGAATCGTTGGATGATGAGAAGAATGAAGCTAAGAATCAGCTTGGTAGGCTTAGGAAGACTGAGTCAACTCGGGACGAGTTGCCGAGTCCGAGTGTTGACTCAGGCCGGGTTAGCGGGTCGTTGAAGGCGAACCCGTTTATAGTAAAGGATAGGTTGGAGAAGGAGAAGGAAGGGAAGGAGGCAGTTTTTGATAGGATAATGAAGAGTAAACGGGACCCACTTAGTGAGTTTCCCGAGGTGTGTCCACCTGGTGGGGCCAACTTGGTTGTGTTGTACACAACGTCTTTGGGAGGGGTAAGGAGGACTTTTGAGGAGTGTAACCGAGTTAGGGCGATTCTAGAGAATCACCGAGTTGTGTTTGATGAACGGGACGTGTCGTTGCACGGCCCGTTCTTAAGCGAGTTGAAGGATTTGGTGGTGGCTAAGGACGGGGCGAGTGTCCCCGTCCCGAGGTTGTTTGTGAAAGGAAGGTACTTGGGAGGGGGTGAAGAGGTAGTGGAGTTAAACGAGTCGGGTCGACTCGGGAGGATACTGAGTTCGGCACGAGTGGAGAGAGGGCTTGGTTGGCAAGGGTGTGAAGGGTGTGGTGGGGCACGGTTTGTGCCTTGTTTGGAATGTGGAGGGAGTTGCAAGTTGGTGGTCCAGGGTGAGAAGGAAAGATGTCCCAAGTGTAATGAGAATGGGTTGGTTCATTGTCCTCTATGCCACTAGGATTGTCAAGTGTAAGGTTTAAGGGGGAAACATTTTGATGACAATGAGATATACCAATCTCTATGATTATAGTTGTAATATGGGAATGATCAATTGTAAACTCCCTACATTGATCTATCATCATGATTGTTTTGTAAAGAATTGTTAAATCATATTGATAAGTTTGGATTGTCTCTTGTCAATAAATTTGTATACTTTACGATCACAATTATAGGTCTCAATAAAATTATTAGCTCTTCTAAATAATTTTTAGAGTATCATGTTATGTATGGTTGTGTACAAATTGTTATAGTTTAATTAAAAGGAAAAAACTATAGTATTGTTTCTATCTAAAAGATTGTAAACTATGATCATTTACCTTCTATAACGAGATTTGTAATAAAATGCCATCAAAGTTTGTATGCTACACAAAATTATAATTATATCTCACCCTCCAATCTCCATACCCTACCCTACCTTTGCCTTTGTCATGAATCATATCATTTACCACTTCAAAGCTCATAAAAATTTTCTCCCCTCAAACCCAATGTAAAACCTTCTCAATTTCCAATGCTATTGCCCAACATAGTTGCTTCAGCTAGAGCTAGCAAAAATCGACTCAACTCATCAACCCAACCCAATTATACAGATTGGGTCAAAATTTTCAATCGTTTAATTAAATGGGTTGGATTAAGTTGAAATTTCCTACCTGAATTCAACCCATCTAGCCCATTCACTTAGATGGGTCAGTTTCGGATTGGGTTGACCCAATAGCCCGTTTATATTTCCATCCAAAAAACCAATTTTCCAAGTTAAATGAACAATAAAAAGATTATATTATATTTGGATTTTTCTTCTTGTTATGTATGGACTTTTTGTACTTCGAAATTCTCAAAACATGAGGTACTTAAGTAATTACTAATCAAGTCGTCGTGAATGGAAATTGGAAACTACTATTGAATGGGTTAGTGAGGTCAACCCATTTATTATCAGGTTGGATTGGGTTGAGAATCTCAACCCATTTAACTAAACAAGTTGGGTTGGGTTGGGTTGAGTATCTCAATCCATTTAAGTAAACGGGTCAACCCGAACCCTACCTAGGTCCTCCCATTCCAGCGCTAGCTTCAGCTCTCCGGTGGAATATCATTTAAAATTTCTTTATCCCCTCTGAACGGCTGAACCATCTCAGTCTCACCCCCTAATTTTATAATGGCTGATATTAGAAGGCAACAGGAGGGACATGTTGAAATATGCCTTGAATTATCTGGCGCTAGGATTAACCAAGCACGGGGGTCCAAGGGTGAAACGCCGCGAAGCTTTTCGGTATATGTATTTTAGTATACGGTTTCTGTTTTGGGTTCGGTTTAAGCCCATTCTGTTTAGGTTAATTAGAAGGGCTCTCTCTAGAGGACATAATCTTCTTGCTCATATTGCTTTACAAGCGGTGGTTTTAGCCTGCCTTCATGGTCTCCAATGGCTGCTTGCTGCCTGCTAGCCTAGGACTATCACAACAAGAAAATAATAAAAGACTCAATCTTGCTTTTAATTTGGAATTATCTTTCCAGTTTTCTTCTCTATATTTCTGTGAATGAGGCTTGTGTATACAATGCACTAAACGGCTGCAAGAGAGCTTTACAACTATATATACATATACTTAGCAAAACCTAGACTAAAAGAGTTAGTCTTGCGTGGACCTGATCCACATTAATATTATTGTGGACCAAAGCCACTTATTTAACATAGTGACCCTTTTTTTTACACTAGTTGTTGTGTCGCGCGCTATCGCGCGCCCCCAAGAAAGCGAAAATTATTATTAATAGTTCTATGCAAATATCAGTGAAATTAATTTAAGACATTTCAAAGTATATGACCGTGTAGGTAAGATAATAAGGCTATTAGATTATATTATATATATGCTTTGTTAGTGCAAACCGTTTGTGGGTTACAAAATTTGCCTAAGGTTTTGTGCTTTCTCTAATTTACCATATCTATTACAATCATTAAATCATGCCTAGCAACAAAAGAGATTAGTTTATATTAGGCAGTGATTAACTTTAGGGGACACATTGTTAACATGGAGTATTAGGTTGCAGAGCGAAATAGCAAGCAGAAGGGCCTCTTGACTGGGTGATGCAGTCATGCAGCACCTTAATTGTTTGGCTCATCAGCAGCACCAGTTGGTAGGACATGAACATCCTGATGTGCAGCAAGAGAGCAAAATTTAATTAATGAGGTTAATAATTACTATCGTGGCGAAAATATCTTGATAATGTAATCTTAGAGTTGGACTAACCAAAATAGTAGAATTACAAGTTAAAAACAGCAAACGAAGAAAATACAGCTAGCTAAGAATAGACAAAGGTTCAAGATCCCACCTAAAGCTCACAACCGTTACAAACTTTCTCCAAAATCCCGGAGTTTCCTCACAGAAAAACACTTACAAAAAGTATAATGTCTAGAAACATCGTTTGCAGACATGGAACTACTTCAGGAGATACCTAATTCATCTTACTCTATATGTTGTACACTACAATCACACAATTATCTGGAAACCATTTTATTTTTCTCAAGGAAAATAGACTCAGGACACTATTCACAAGGATTTCCGAGCAATCTTTGCTTTTAATAGATTAAAGAAAAGAAAATTATGATGTTTCTTAATTTTTTATTACCTTCATGTTTACTTTATTTGTAGGGGTTGTGAAGGTGAGCTAGACAAGGTTCTTCTCCATACAATTTTTCACAATACGGGTCATTTTAGTATCTATTGAAGATTCTCCTCCAAGATTAACGAGATTAATCTCCTAAGGTAAAGACAGGCTAATCTCACAAGAAAATTTATTGACGTCTCTATGCTATAATGAAATTTTCTCAAGGTTAAATTTTTTTGATGGGCATTGCATTTAGAATAGAATCATATTTCAACCTACGAATTACCTTCTCCTTCCTTTAGCCTTCGTATCTCTCTCTCTATCTCCTTATCATTAGTCTTTGATGGTCTTATTAAATTTCAAAAGTCCTATTCAGTCTTGCTCAAACTCTTTCCCCCATTTTTTTTTCTCTTCATCATCTTTTATAGTTTCACTAATTTTAAAGAGCTTCTCCTATTTAATCGAGATTTTTGTAGTAACCTAAAGCATTACAATTAAGATATTCATGTAAAATTATTTATGGCTAAGAAATTGAACATAAAGCTATTACAACAAAGATATTGAATGTCTATTTTGTTGCCTCATTGTCCTCACCATTTGTACTAAAATATGATACGAAATAAATTTACAATATAACATTTTTGTTTTAAAATGTAACGTCTCTATATATGGTAGTTTTTCATAAAAAGATGTCTCTAACAAATTATATATATATATATATAATCGACTAATAATTCGAATTACATACCAGTAAGAACAACTTCCAAGAACACTACATAAGAAGAATTAATAAACATGTGACCCAAGTAATTCACACGAGTAATTTACAAAAGAAAAAGACAAACTTGTTAGGTAAGCCATCCATTATGACTCTTGGGCAGTAGTACCGCAACTTTTACGCCTCCCTTAATACACTTTAAATCGAAAAGAAAAATTGTCACATAAACATAAATTAGAAACAACCGCAATAAAATAAAGTTCAAGTAATCACTAAAAAAGCTTAACCATACAGCCCGTAATCTAATCAAAGAGCTCCTCGACAAAAATATTTCTCTATGATGAAGTATAAATCTATGTCTCTCTTACTATCCCTGTTTCTCGTGCTCAACCATCCATCATTCTCCCCCTTTAACTGACCCTCTCTCCCCCTCTCTCTCTCCAATTGTAATTTTTCGTGTATTTTTCTATTATTCATATTTCTTTAACAAGATACAAGGCCAAACAACTCTTCCCCTCTCTCCCAACTCGACTCTTTCTTTCTCATCTTAATATTCTTATTCTCACTAATTCTCCCCTTCCCTCATATTACCATTTTTTCCAAAAAGAAACGCAAATGAATAAAATATTCTCCTCCAAGGGCTTACTCCCTCATTTTTATTAAGTGAAAATGCTTCCATTTTTGTGGAAATTTTCTCAAACTCGCTCTCTATCTGCCCCAAAAGAACGGCGGAAGTGTATCATATAATACAATGGATGTAAACATGCTCCTCCAACACCCTAACTCTCTATCTCTCTCTATCTCTCCCCCTCTCCCCCCTCTCCCTCTCCCTCTCTCGCTTTCCCTCTCCCTCTCCCTCTCCCTCTCTCGCTCTCCCTCGCTCTTGCTCCTCTCTCTCTCTCTCTCTCTCTCTCTCGCCCCCTCCCTCTCTCTCTATCCCTTTCCCCGTCTCTTTCTCTCTCTCCACTCTCACTTCCTCCCTCCATCCCTCCCTCTCGCCCTCCATCTCTCTCTCGCTCTCGCTCTCTCTCCCTCCCTCCCTCGCCATCTCCATCTCCATCTCCATCTCCCTCTCCCTCTCCCTCTCTCTCGCTCTAGCTTTCGCGCTCTCGCTTCCTCCCTCCCTCTCCCTCTCCCCCTCTCTCCCGCTCTCTCTCTCTCCATCTCTCTCTCCCCCTCTCTCTCACTCTCCCTCTCTATCTCCCTTTCTATCTCTCTCACTCTCTCTCCATCCCTCCCTCACTCCCTCTCCCTCTCTCTCCTTCTCTCTCTCCATCTCTCTCTCTCTATCTCTCCATCATATCTTAACTTTGTATGTGAAGAGAATAACAACATACTTTTCGAACTTCAATGATTTCTCTTTAAGATAAGCTTTTCAACTCGAGAGATTATCATCCCGTCCAGTACTTGTTTCGAGAATATTAAAGGGGAAAAAAACCTATCATTATATGGTCAATATATGTTTCAACAATTTTTATTACACCTCCTTATCGACCAGAGATATTGCTTTAGTTTAACAACTCCAAGTACAACAAACTATTTCAATTGCAACTCTTATTTCTCAAGATATTGTAATTTTGACAGTTGACTGTTTGTGTTTTCTATCATGGTTCAAATCGGTGTAGTTTATATTGGAAAACTATCTATCATATGATCAAAAATGAATTTTGGATTGTGGTCATTGCAGATCATCGAAAAATATTAATAACATAATCAATTTGCTCTCTTTCTCTCATTTTTGCTTTCAAGGTACTTTCTACTTGTCTCTTCTAACTTTGTAATGACACATCCCAGTGTCTACATGAAGGATGTTAGACCAAAAAAAACATGATGAAAAAGTTTAATATACATATAAAAGTACTATTACACCTCCTTCCCCCTTACGTACTTTGTGTGTAAATTAATCTATAACACAATCCCATAAGACATACCGTGTAGAACATTCATGTGAAATGTGAGAAAAATCAATGGACATACATTATTAAACTAAGATATAAACCTTCTTTAAGTGAAAGTACACTGAGGTAGTGAGGTTTCCCCACAACCTCCAATATGTTATACATAATTCTATCACATAGGGTGATAACCTCACACTCTCCTACCCGTTGTGCTCACTTTTATATGGTACAGGATTCTACTGATATGGGGTATGGGAACAAATATGTAACCACTGCCTTTGGTAAATCTGTTTTGATTGCTATAATGTTAATGTGTATTAAAGTTTTAGAATGATCTTATGTACATCTCAGTTCAATTCAGTTCAATTCAATTCAATTCATTTGTTTTATGCCGAATAGAACAAACACTTAGTCTAGCAGGATGGTCAAACCTCGTATGAAATTCTTGTGTCCCTAGAGCTAATGCCGAATAACTCCAAGCCAGTTGCATCACCAGCTTCTTGGTAAATATATACTCGTTGTGGAAATCCATAAATTACAATCAAATGGTAAGAAAATCTAGAAGGTGAGGAAACATGTGGCATGTGTACAAGTGGATATGTTCCTAAAGAATAATCTTCAATGTCATATAAGCTTTTCAAACAATCTGACTAACCTTAGCCCCATAAATTATCAAATTGTTACTTAATGTATGATCCTCAAAACTGTATTTTTGGTAAATGCAGAAATGAAAAATGTAAATTTTAAGTAGAAAGGTTAAAGAAAGTCAAAAATCGACTACATCAACATACAAATGATTGCTAGCAGTCTGTAGTAGATGCAAAAGAAAAAGATATTCAATTAATATTGAGAAGCTTAACAAAAGTTGCAATAAGTATGAATCCTTGGTATAATGATTTAATGAGTCTGGCAGTGTTTAAGATATGAACCTTTCGAAAAGTTTCTTCACATAAAGCATCCAATACATACAGGAGATATAATGCTAATTTACATCAGATTTTTCTTATATTACATCAGATCTTCCAGTAGGCTCTACTCTCTAGAACAACATATCACACCGTCCCCACAAGCATGGCTGAAGCGAAAGGCTTGTTGGGCGTTCGAATAGTGAAGGAACGTGGGGCGTCTCATGTTATGGTGGAATGTGATTGTTTAATGGTGGTTCAAGCTCTTCAGCGCCAAGCTTCGGGTCCCATAGAAGGAGTAACCATCCCCCTCTTACTGTTGTTGGCCAACACAGTGATAACAAGTGGAAGACCTGCACGACTGCACTCATTAATCATTATAGAGAAGCTTCCTAACACAGGACACTTCTTTGGGATCTAAGAAACCATTTTTGAAATGCTATGGTGAAGGTGAAACAACTGCCAACTTTCTTCCTCTGATAGTGGCTCAACCTTGATGATTTTCTGGTACTGTAGAGTACGATCACTGTTATCTAATTCCTTAATTTCCCCGCGAATTGCACAAAGCGGATTATGGTTGGTTTTGGTTCATATTTGGCCCATTTTGGGCAAATTTGCGAATTGAAAAGACGAATTAGATGGTGAATTAGATAACACTGGGTATGATAAACATCTAGAAATCAAAAAATAAAAATCAGCTTGCACTCGCAAGGAATCCCAATATCCTCTCGATGGAAATCACCCCACAAATCATTGAGAAAGAGTATGCACTTGTCGTTCCGTGACAGAATGGCATGTAAGTGGATGCTCTTCTGTTCTCATCCTTATCACCTTGAAGATCAAGCCAAAAAGCATCAGTAATTTTTTGCTGCAATTGGTACGCTGTGAAATCAAGTTCCACAGATACAGATACCCAAGCAATAGCATGAATACTTGAAGAAGGGATGCCATGGTTGTGAATCCAATTGTGGAGCTGCATTCCAACTGTGGTCTTACCAATCCCGCCCATTCCATAAATGCCAATGCTGGTAACCTGATCGTCTGCTAACCAACCAACGATTTTATCAACATACTGAGAGTTAATGCGCAGGGATGTCTGCACCTTCCTGCGTTTAGTTGGAGGTTGTACATCAACAGTGTTCATTAGTAATTCCTTATAAAGGCAAAAAATCGTATCGAATATAGACAATCTGAAAGACATCTTGTTGAAAGTTGAATCTACATAAACAAGAACATATTAATATTTATTCTTTTGTGAAATAGCCTCTCTCCCTCACCCAAAAGAGAGAAAACAAAAAAAACAACACCAACAACATACTACACCAATAGTCTCACAGATTCGAATCAATTAAACCAAGCAATTAAATTGTATATCTACTCCATAAATTAATAAGATAGAAGTTATATTAATCTCTGAAAGGTATCAAAAACATACTAAAATCTTCTGAGATTTAATTAGTTGAATTATGGGTGTGGGTTGTCTGAGAGCTAAGTGAAGGAGCGGTCTGGAGCATTTCATTTTTTCCAGCTGTTGAGGAGTTATGCAGAAAAAGAGGCCGGGTATTTTATGATGGAGTGAGTTGGTTTTGCTACACATTCTAACAGTTGCCTTCCAATCTCACAGACTATCAATGTGAAATGAACGATAGCTGATTTTGAGAAGGAAATCATATAAGCTTAATCCAAGCTTCACAAAAACCTATGAAGACCATTTGACAATTCAACCATGAATCTTAACCCCAAAGCTTATGTCTCACTGGGGGAAATCCATTCTAAAATAACCATATTGTCTATATACTTACAATACAAATATGGTTATGATATTCAAACCAATTCCTTATTTGCACACAACTGTAAGAAACAAACCAAATTTAAACATTGCATTCAAACTTTAAAAACCTCCATGACAAGGCCACACAGCAGCAAGCACAGAGATGCAAGTGCAACAAGGATAAATTACGTACCGACTGCCTTCTTTATCATGTTTACCCAGTTGTTGCAACACATCAATTTTGAAAGTCAATAAGTGAAGCAGAGAACATACGATCTGATCCAGTCAATAACATCTTGAAAACCCACATAAGAATCCCACAAATGGCAAAGACAACATACGATCTGATCCAGTCAAAACATACAAAAAACATACAAAGACGATAACAGAAGCTTCAATCAAGGACTTAGAAGAAAGTCAATAAGTGAAGCAGAGAAAGTAAGAAAACTGACCAGCAGGTGACCTTGAAGGGTGCCACTACCAAAGCTAAAAGAGGCCTTCATTTTCCCAGAACTTTTGTTCTCTTTTACATACACCACTTGAAGTGGCATCATTAACCATGGCAGGAACTCCTTGACACAAACACAAAATTTTACCCCACTTTTGATTGGAGTAGTACCTTCAACGAATGTCCAGTTCATCTGGAAATGCCTGTATACAAACAATCCATGAAAAATGAGGTTTTATATTTCAAAATTTTAAACTATGAGTAACAGAAAGACTCAGAAGAGTACCTCCAATTCTGAGGTGCATTTTTTCCTTTCTCGTATGTGTCTTGACCAAATCCAATTCGAACACAAGCATGATTGAGTATAGAACCCTTATCTGATAACTCCTTATCTTTCTGAGGAGAAGATACTGACCTCTCAGTAGCTCCTTTACATTTACAATCATAATTAAAGGAATCAGTCCTGCAGAAACATTCAACAATTAATGAGAAATCTTTGACAAACATAAGAAAAATATAAATGCAGGCATAAATAAGGATAAATACGATGATTTACTTCTCCAAGTAAGTCTTTTGATCTTTTAAAGATAGACGATTATAGCAAAGGAAAACCATTCTTCCTGTCAAAAGCATTAACAATGCTTAGCATTGAGATCAAGCTAGAATTTTGATGCGAAGTAAGAACTCATGCACAATAAAATTACATAATAAGATGAATGGAAGATGGTAAAGTCACCCAATTTCTCATTAAAGTCCTAAAAAATCACTAATATGTATTACCCATCTCCCCTATATCTTTATGCACATCCATCGAACCAAAGATTAGCCATTTCAAAAAGTTCAGTAGCTAAATCAACAACTTCTGATTATAAACTTTTGTTTTTTCCCAGATTCTACCACTATTGTTTACAAGGAAGAGGCAGAAAAGCAGCATAACATAACTCAATTCTCATTTGCAGAACTTGTTGAGACGAATCTAATTAAATCCTACGTGATCTTTTTTTTTTCTTGGACAAATCACAAACGATAGTCAAAATAAAATAGGTAAATAGTGCCAAAGTATAAAACAGGTAGATTAAAAGAAAACAGAAGCACAACACGTGGCAGGCTACTATTCTTTCCCACCCGTTTTGATGATATATATTGATTGATTAGTATTGATCTAGATATATTAATTTTACCAACAAAAAGAAAATCTTTGAAATAGAAAGTCGCCCAAACTCACGATATTATGAGATGGTTCTGCAGGAGACTCTGCCTAGCTACTAAAACAGATAGAAAAACGTAGTGATCACAGCAATCAAGCTTACAACGGTAAAAGGTTAAATGATGGGACGAGTGTTCACCCAAAAAAAGCAGATTTCTTATTCAATCACAAGAGTCGGAAGACAGTATACATGATATTTGCACCCTTCCAAGTTCTAAGTTTGTTGTCAGCCTAAACATATTCTAATACCGTTATAAGATTTAAGAGGGGTATGTCGTTACATGAGATCGGAATTTGTCCAACTCTGCTAGGACTTCGTCTTCTGGTCTGTACAGCAAATCAATAATGTGCCATATCTGCAACAGACCCATAGAAGAATCATAGTATTCAATATAAATCAACAAAAAAATCATAGAAATAGTAAAACTTAGTCCATTTGATCATAAAGAAGTGTCAAGGGGTCTGTACACTTCAACAAATTTAAGAAGAAAATTCAATAAAAATAAATATAATCACTAAAATTGAATTTAGATGAACAAAAGAAATGGACCAAGTTATAACAATTGTTTGAACAAATGGACCAAGTTATAACTATAAATTTTGAGAACTGAAGCTGCTACTGCAGCTTTGATCAGCATTCTCCAGGTACCCAAAGTGAGAACAATTTAGAAATTGTTCAATAATAAAGAGAGATATCAAAAAGGAGCAATAAAATTTCAATACCTGCAATGTTCCACCTCCAGCAGAGCTTGAACAATCGTCTGAAACACTGACAATAGTCCATGGATCAATTGAATTCCAGTAAAAGTCAACCACTTTGCACCTGTAGCAAAGTAGAAAAGGTTATACACTTGAAACTACACAAAATGTATTGAAATCCAAGAGAATGTATACCTGTGTCCTGCATGTCTGAAAAATAAACCAGCTGGATAATCTGGAATTCTATTTCCAGTCTCTGTTTTCATGTTACCTGCCTGAGTGTCATCAAAAGAAACAAGATTAGCAGACAGGAGAACATATATATATATATATATATATATTAACAAGTTGATGGAAGCAAATATCATGTCCAAATATTGCCCCCAGATCAATCATTTTGAAGCCTTAGTATTTACAAAAGGGCATATAACCCCTTGTAACAAAAGGAGAGGAAAGAACTTCAATATACTAATAGAAATTTATTTCCACACCTTTTCATAATCCCAGATGTTCAATAGGCCATCCTTAGCAGCGCTGCCAAAGATTGATCTATTATGTGGTGACCACTGTATCATAATTCATTATTAATCCATAAATACAGACATTTTTCAGATATCACAAGATTATCATATCTTTGGCGACTAAATCAATAAAAGATATGCCGACCTATACACAAAGAACAGAAGCATCATGGCCCTGAAATTAATGGACAGGTGAGAGGTGAGCCAACTCCATTCATAGTGAGATTTCGCCGACCAAACATGTGAACTGAATTATCAGCTGATCTGAATGCACAAAAGGATGCTATAGATTAGAGCCAAATTTGTAAACTTTAAATATAAAGTACAAAAAAACAAAAAATCACATACCCAGTCAGAATAAGATTTTCATCATGAGGGTTCCAATCAACACAATGCAGATCAGTATCATGGGCCTTCTCAACCTGGTGGAACAATATATATTTGAATGTGAAATGAATATATTGCAGGTAAAAAGGTTACAAAACCAACAAATACTCAGACAGTTGTCAGAGTGTCATCTTATGACATTAGATTACCAACCTAATATTGCTATAGAGGTGCTGCAATTCACAGACAAGCAAATGCCTGGGAGAGAATTGTACATGATAGAGAAATGGGCATGCTACATCAAAAAAGATATTATGCGAGATTGTGATAGTCAAAAGCTCATGATTGGAGACCTTTCTAACTAAATCAACCAACTATATTAACAAAGAGTTTTAAGTGAATTCTTTCCTATTTACAAAGAATAAAGAATTAGAAAAAAGCATGGGCCATTATCCTTGCGAGTTTTGAAGCATCCCAACAAAATCTCAAATGCTTTTAAACTTGTGCAGTTAAATATACATATCTGAACAATTTACATTTATGAACACTAAATAATCAGCAAAGAAACAACAAATAGACCACAAACATAACAGCAAGAAACAAGCAAATATCCAAGGTAAACATATTTTTTCAAGAATATCATAAAGAGATAGCTAAGTAAATTATTTCCAAATGTAGGATTACCAGCCTTGTGTTGCAAACCGGTTAGGTTTGATGAATCACCGTTCTTAATGGGTATGGATTATATAACGTCAAATACAACTTTCTCCGCCTCTCTTTTCCTTTCCCTTTTTGTCCTTCTCTCTCATTTGAATTTTTAGAAATCTCTTAGAAGTGTTTTTTTTTCCTCATTCTTGATTACACTCTAAAAGAGTATCTTTAGGCTCTCACCTCTTGCTCCCTCTTATCTCAATTTCTCATCTTCACCCGTGCCTTCTCTTTCACTCTATATGTATGACTTTAATTATATGGCTTTTTTATATCTTTCTTAATTGCACTTAAATATAGTCTAAGTTATGACCATCTCTTAGTCCCTCCTCTTTCTCGCATCTTCATCTTCATATTCTCTCCTTCTCCCTTTTAGCATTATCCTGCCTTGTGCTGATTATTGAAGCTAAGTCAAACAATAAGAAAAGGGTGCCACTATCAAGTGAGTGCTTCCACCTATTTCGTTTACAATTGTCTAAGACAGGCTTATAATGGTGTATATCATTGAGACATTTGTCCTACAGACTCATTCACAAGAGCTGATCCTGCTGCATAAAAGTTTGGCAAACGATCGGATAGTCCCCTAACATCAGTGTATCGAGAAACCTAACAATTTATTGCGCTTCTTAGTCAACTCATTTCTTTAGATTTGGCATAATTTCAATCAGTATATATAATAGATGTACTTCATAAAGTTATCAGTTATACCAACCAAGCTGAAAATCTTGGGCTCTCTGAGCTGCTTTAATACAATCCGGTGTGTTTGTTGCGGGTGCGTACCACATTACATCCAATGCTGCTCCAATTGATCCATGTTGTTTTCTCTGCCAATATTACAACAATGAACTATGAAGACCAAGTAATTAAATTTATCAGCCCTAAACTTAACTAATCTGAACTCATGAGATACATCATTTAACTCTTATTAGCTGATATCTGAACTGAGCAGGCGTTTATTTGAACTTATTTGAACTTAATTTTTCTGAAATAAGTTAATTTGAACTGAGTAGCCTATATATGTTACTAAAATCTTCATATTATACTCTCGAAATCTGCTTAGGCGGATCCAATATAATACTTATTACTTAGGATATTGGCATAGTTTTCAAATACAAAACAAAAAGAGAATATTGCATAATTCCGTAGAAGTATCTTTTATTAGACACGTCTTTGATCATGAATATCTTCACTTGTGATCCTACATATCATGGTTGCATCTGATTACTTTGAAGCAACGCAGCAAGGACGAAACTAACTAAGGACAGCGAGAGTGTATAGTTAATCTTTTAATCAAAGATCAAATTACAGTTTACAATGTAGTAGAGGAAAGTAGAGAACTGAAGTACATTAACCTGGTATTTTGTCCTGTAAATATTGATAGCAGTAGCATGAGCAAGAAGCAAGTGGCGGGCAACAATGTAAGGCTCAGTAGCAGAGTTCCCAGCCCTGCAAAACAGGTGAAGGAGGATGGACTATGGAGACCCGCACTGGAGCGAAGATGCCTATATCATAGCCTTGAGGTGCCACTCTATGAGCCATGAGGCTCGTTAAACGTTATCCAATGCTTAACCCTGTCCCTAGACTTCTGATACAGAGTTCAAGCATGGGCTTCAGAATTATTTCTACAATTATAGCATACAAACAAAAACACACTTCTAAAATGAGAAGTAACTCAAACAACATGAACTTGTAGGAGAAATATAAATACAACACAGTTCTCTTACATGATTGAGGGCTAAGCCAACTTTTGCATGCATCCTCTAATGCTTGAGAATTATATATTTTACTGAAAGCCCCAAATTCGAGTTTGCAGTTCTTGTGTCTTATTTAAACCAAAATAATCATTACCCATATTTTGATAAAGGAAGAAAAGGATGAAAAAACAATGAACAAGTTTGCAGACCTATGTATATATATATATATATATATATATATATATATATATATATATATATATATATATATATATATATATATATATATATATATATATATATATATATATATATATATATAATTTTTTTTTAGGGGAACCTATGTATATTTATAGATGAAGAAGAAAATAACACAGTTAAAACAAATTCAAGAAAAAGAATTTGGAGCTCATAATAAGTGGGAAAATGAAACAGGCTAGAAGGACGAAAGAGAAAGATACCAAGATTTTCAGTAATCTGAATAATACTTCAATCTATAGTAATTTTGATTTGGATTTCAAAGATGATTGAATGAGATTATACCGAATCAACTTGAGTTGGCGTTCGTGTTTGGACGAAGTTTTAGAAATTCTTCGCCAAGCTCCTTTTCCTACTTCCAATCCAAGCAAAAATAGGATATGTTCATCGTCCGTCCACGGCACACCTAAAAATCACGATTAATCAATCAAATCAACAACAACAACAACAACAACAACAACCAAAAGTAACTATGAATTGATTTTTAATTTTTAATTTTAAATTGTGATTTTGATTTTTCTCTCTTCGCTAACGCTCGCGGCTGACAACGGCGGCGATGGTGGAAGAATGAGTAACTACGGCGGCATAATAGGCGGAGGCATAACCAGCAGCAGTAGGAACGATGTCGTTATAGGAGGAAGAATCAGGCGATAATATTGAGATAAGTTGTTAAGAGAAAAAATGGTGAGCAACAGGAAAAAGAGGAGAGAGACGAAAGTGAGAATGGAGGGGAGAGTAGGAGGCGCTAGTTGAAAATGAAGGGGAATTATCTAGGTTAGGGAGGACTGAGGATGAAGATGGAGGGTTTAGAGGAAAACCGGGAGGAAAGAGAAAGTTGTGAGATGGCGTCAAAAGGAACGTGAGGTAATTAAGGGCAGCTCAGCAATTCTTGAATGTTGGAAGGGTGAAATAGTCATCACACTATTCATAAGCTACCGTAGAGGTGAAGTTCTCTCTTTTTAATGGGTTTGGATTTACATAGGAGATCATAAGATTTCGGTTATTGTAAAAGCTAAGTCTTTGCTACATCGGTTAGTCTTTCCAAGATATTGCCACTTTAAGATCGAGGTACAACCATTTCAATAGGGCTCTAGTCTCCGCGAAAGTCCATACCAAAAGCAAATTAAATATAGCTTCCCAGTCATTTTGTATTCCTTGGGATGCTAGCTGAGAACTCCCCCATTTTTATTAAGTGAAATGCTTCCATTTTGTGGAAATTGTCTTAAACTCGCTCTCTATCTTCCTCAAAAGAACGGCGAAAGTGTATTATACAATACTATTTATATTAAACATGCTCCTCCAACGCCCTAATTCTCTCCTTAATAACTCTCTCTCTCTCTCTCTCTCTCTCTCTCTCTATATATATATATATATATATATATATATATATATATATATATATATATATATATATATATTCTCTTTTTGATATATTCGCCTTGATTATCCCTCTCTCTTTTTCTATCTATCCTTTATCTATTCTCCATAATTCCTCTTTTGTTTATTAATAAATCATTTTATGAAATTCCCAAAAACACAAAATATAACACAATAGAAAAGAAAACATTTAATCTTCGACAAACAAATTAAAGAAATCACAACATGCACCTTTTCCAATACCACCAAAGTCACAAACCGCCCACATAATCAGGAGAGAAAATAGTTTCAAAACCCCTCTTTATCTTTTTACACTTCCACAACATGTAGTTCTTATCCGTTCCATAGTTTTTAATATCACTAAAACTAAGATAAACTTCTATCAACAACTAACCTTGTAAACAAAATGAAAGCTTTTGATGTAGTTTCGGATAACCCAACATATGGATGTAGATAAGTAATAAGAATATACACCAAAACAGAGAAGAAGTCACAATTCCAAATTCCAATCATGCAATTTTGATCCACTACATGTGTTTGTGATAATGAATACTTGGATGATATTCACTATGTACCTGCTCTTGAAGGATGGCAGAAGCTGCATCAAATGATGAAGTCAAACAATATGGGAATAAATCAAATGGGCCCATTCTTCTCTTCCATCCCTACACAATTTTTCTATTAGTAGATAATTTGGAATTCAAAACAAAAATGAAAGAGAAATGAAGAAAAAAAAAAAGAAGAATTAATGTAATAACCTTGTAACAGGTCTAAGGAGATAAAATTCATTCTCAAAGCCTGCATTCATTTACTAAACATGCAATGTAAGGCATTGAGAGATAGAATGAGCTAGAGCCAAATTCCAACAATTTAAGGCAATATATAAAAAGCACACCATATTAAATTCTTCTTTCAGAACTTTTGCAACCCTCCTCAATATTCCCAGGGTTCACCAGGCTTGAGATAGATGTCAGATAAGGAAGCAGAAGAACCGAGTATGTTTATAAGGTAGATGAAAATCAATGGCCCCCATTGGTAAAGACAACAAGCAAAGATGCATATATGTATCGAATGGACTATTACAAATGAATGAACAATGAACATCTCTCAAAAGAACACCTACAAAAGGAACAAAAATGATCTGCTTTTGAGATTCTTGGAAACAAAAGAAATGATTTTAATGATTTAAGGAATCTTTTAAAATATCTTAAGCAGTAAAGCCTAGCATGAAGCCTAGCGGAATGAAAAACTACTGGAATAGTCGATTTCACCCTACACTACAATACTCATTCATGTAATTGACATCCGATGCAAATTTTATGGATAAGACATATCCCGACTCCTCCTCCTCTCTCGGCTATACAGATATGTAATGCAGTGATGAAGAATCTAGAAGCAGATATTACATATGGAAAATTTCAGTATTCAACATAAAATATGAACAAAATCTATAGCTGTGCATAGTGCATTGACATGCAACAAAATAGCTATAGAGCTCAGGTTCATGAAAAGATTTATCTGAACTCCAATTTAGAGACTCATCGTACATGTCAACTGAACTTCAAGGAAATGATTGGATGGAGAGTAACTCAACAGGTAAATCATATTTTCAAAGCTACATAATCAACAACAAAAGGACAGTATGCAACATAGCAAATGACCACAAAAAAGAGTGTGAGGTAAAAAATAGACAAAATGGAGGGGAGATTGAGTTATGGAGGAGGGGGGAAATTACATAAGTGCTACTGAATATAGTTACCATGGGATTGTCCTTAGAGTTGATAACTCAGGAATGAGACTGATCTCGCCTGTTCCTGTCGACTTAGACTCAGTAGCTGGACCGTCCATAAACGAGGTCATTCACATGCATGCAAAAGTTAAACCAACGCCATTTTTCTTGACAACTTCATGGAAGTGTTTCAGAGGAACAACCTAATAACATTATGGATACATTAGAAACAGCTACAAATAGTAATAGGAATACCATAATATTGTTCATTCCCTTGACAGAGAGTGGATTTAAATGTAAAACCTAAACAGAAACGATGGATTATATAGGCAAAGCAGAAACGATAACACCACAAGCATACATTTGAGAATTACAATGTAAAGCCTAAACAAGCAGGATCAAATGTAACAAAGGGAATAAGAGACATATGACAGTTCCTAATATTGACATTCTCTATACAAGCAAATTAGTGGAAAAGAACAAATTTGTTTCATATTATCAACCACATTGCAAAAACAAATTTTACATTAATTGAGACCTATTATCACCTCAAAACAGACCAGCCTCAATTAATTCCTCAAATCCAACCAAATTCCAATCTTATCTCAGCAAGACAAAACAACATGTGATGCAGGAGCTATCAGAAGTATGACTTTTAGATCTCAACAAGACAGCCTGAATTAAACATTAAGATCTCCTAAATAAAAAGTATCCCACCATTTCTCATACTGACATCACTTTAAAAGAACTCAACAACAACCAACAAAGCTTAGATCTTCAAATGTTTCTCTTTAAATCACAGGAGAAATGCCCAAAGTTTGCATCTTTTTCTTATTTTTCAAATATCTACTCTGATTTTTTGTCACATTTCCAATAACTTAGCAATAAAAAAATCTGAAAATAGGGAAAAGATTGTTGAAATGAAGATCAACTTACATTAGCTCTCCCTTTCCTCCTCCATTCTTCTTCCTCCTGTTTAATAGAGCTTGCCAAGGCATAATTATTGATAAGACATGTACACACGTAACCCAAGTCTACCGCCAAAAGATCAATGAATAAGAAACCATGAGATAGCTATAAAACCATCATCACATGTTTAGAGGCTCACTCTATGTAGCTTTTGCTAAAAAGCAAGCAATTTCTCAAAGCCATGATAATAATTTTCCATTCCAAAAAGAACATGTAATCCTCAATTCATCCAAGAAAATTTACCAAGGCAGATTAAACTCAATTCTTCGAATACGAAATCAGAAATTACATACATATAAGACTCGATAATAAACAATTTCAATGATCCTAGTCCTTAAGAGCCAAGCTTTTATCAATAAAACATCGACATTTCCAATTCCATAAAAATGCAAACTATAATGGGTTCACTAAAAAGATCGAAATTTCAATAACAAATGAATTAAAAAACAAAACTAACCAGTTCTTAGAAGTAACCCAGATGAGAGTTGCTTCAAAAACACAACTCGTTTTCACCCGAAAAAAGAGTATTACTCAAAAGAAAAAAAGTAAAAATGAGGAAACCTGAGATTGGTGGGTTTGGGTTTGCGCTTGTTGATCAACGGCTTCTTGATGTCATCGGTTTCGGTCTCCTCCCTCGCGCCACCACAACCACCACCGAGCTCCATTCTCTTCTTCTTCCTAGCTCTAAATCGCAGTGGACTTTGCAGTTTGCTCACTGATTTCATGGCTCCCACCGCTTGAATTGCTTCTTGAACCCGTAAAAGAAGAGATAAAAAATGGTGAGAGACAGAAAAAAGAGGAGAGAGACGAAGAAGATTGAGAAAATGAGAATGGAGGGGAGAGTAGGACTGCAGGAGGGGATGGTCGAAAATGAAGAGAAGAGGAGAGGAGAGGAGAGAGAAAATGAAGGGGAATTATCTAGGTGAGGGAGGAAGATGAAGAACGAAGATGGAGGGTGCAGAGGAAAAACGGGAGAAAGGAAGGGCAGGAAGTAGTTCTGTAAAGTTAGGAGGGCAATTGCGTCAAATCACTGTTCTTAAGCACAGTAACCAAACTTGTGGCTTTTTAATGGGTATAGATATAGTAACCATTTAAAATCTTAAGTTGCACTATACAGTTATTATCTACCATAATGACGCTTTTTTAAATATAATCACTCTTTCTTACATTAGTTTATCATAATGAAATTTTCACTTTGTGACATAGTAATCTTTTTTTTTACACAATCAAACTTTACAATCTATATCTACTCATCTTTTATATCTATTTATATAGTGACCTTTATTTTATAAATCACATGAATAGCATTAGGTCCATACTAATTTAGTGTGGACCAGGTCCATATACGTTTTTTACATACTAAAATTAGTGTGATGTACAAGCAGACAAATATTTGGAACAGACAAAAAAAACGACTATGATCCACCTAGGATCAGCAACAAATACTAGGTACAAAAGTCTAGGAAACAATATGCTGCTTTTAGAACATGGAGAAAAGTGTTCCCTACATACATACACATGCTATATATGTTCAGTACAACGTTCAAATTTTAACTGATTCTACTATGCTTACCTTCTCAAATCTCAAGGAAAAGACTTCATCTCCCTACAATGGACCACTCACTAAATTTTAAAACTCGGTAAATTATTTCACAGATGCAGTATCCTCAAAGTTCATCGATCTCAAGTTTAAAAAGCTCACTGCTATAACGGATTGGGGAGAACACAAGGGAGAAAAACCCAGAAGCCCACAAACCAGAGCCCACAGCGAGGTTCCATCCCAAAACCAATTGGTAATAGGAGGAGTAGCCCGCTTGGGTTATAAACTGAAAGCTCTTTGCTTACTTTTTCTATATGGGACAAATACTACACTTGCACCTAACAATCTCCCCCTCAAGTGTGAGCCTATACACTCCCCTCTTGAACAGATTCGCACCTAGAACCTACAGAGCTCAGCTCTAAGGCAAAGACCTAACACAGAATGTGTCCCTATCAGATGGTGCGATAAGATCGAACCTGGCTCTGATACCACTTGTTATAACGGATTGGGGAGAACACAAGGGAGAGAAACCCAGAAGCCCACAAACCAGAGCCCACAGCGAGGTTCCATCCCAAAACCAATTGGCAATAGGAGGAGTAGCCCACTTGGGTTATAAACGAAAGCTTTTGCTTATTTTTCAATGGGACAAATACTACTCACACTCGCACCTAACACTCACAATCATGCAAACCTTTTTCGCGAATCCCCTGATTTCTTCTTATTTAATTTGTTTGTCTTAGTTTGCTTACATGTAGCTATTGTCCAAAACAAACAAAAAAGAACAACAAATTGAGAGGAAATATATTGCAATAAGTGACAGATTGTGGTTGGAAAAAAGTAAATGAAGTTCAATTGGTTTAACTTTAGGTTTAATTTGGTTCAATTCTCCCTGTTCTCCCTCCCTGACCTCTTTGCGAATCTTTTAATTTCGTAGAAGCGAAATAGATGGCAACGATGATAAAAGTTTGATGTTTTGGTGGTTTTTGCTTCTAATGGGTAACAAAGTCTAATTTTGACTTTCAATCGTAGCAACTTGTCAAGCTGTCATGAGTAGTGATGGTCGTCGGCTAATACACAAGAGTGGGAACAGGGTAGTATTAGATCAAGTGTTCATTGTATAAAGGTTGTTCCACTAGTAGAAAAATACTGTATGTTGCCATTTTAAATGATCCTTTTGTTGCGGATTTTGTAGAGTACCAAAATTAAGGACAACAAAATAGGAAAATAGTTTATACTATATTTGGCATAGAGTTGATAATGCAACTATTGGAATATTATGTTAATAAGGAGTGTAGTTCAGTTAGTTCAGTATGTATTCCTATCTGCAACGTTGTTAGGAATTCTAGTATAATATGGTTTCCTATTAGGTTGTATATATACTCTAATGTTTAATAAAATCAGTTGAGAAGTTTTCTCTAAATTCTCCAAACCTTAACAACCCAACCACTACTAATAGCCTTCTTACCTAGAGGAAGATCCTCCAAACTCCAATTACCATTATGTTCAAGAGCAGCAAGCTCCTCCTCCATGGCCTTGCGCCACCCAGGGTGTTTCACAGCTTCCTGAAAAAAAATGAGGCTCCCTACACTAGTAGAATAAATGCTTATTGCTGCGGTCATTAAGTGGCCTATTGCGGCGGTTTTGGCAGCGCAGCAATTAAGGGCGCAAAGAATAGGTAATTAACATATTCTTTGCGGTTTTTTACCGCAACAATAGGCTAAGCTATTGCTGCGGTTCCTCGTCAAAACCGCAGCAATAGATTTATTTTTTATTAAAAAAATACAATGTATTGCTGCGGTTTTGGCTAGGAACCGCAGCAATAGGTTTGACTTATTGCTGCGGTTGGTGCCCAAAACCGCAGCAATAGGGTCCTGGTACAGACAAAAAAATTTTTTTTTTTTTTTTGCATTTTGCCATAAAATTTGAAAGATTAAAACCGGGCAACTAACCCATCCACTATCCACCAAATTCGCAGACAAATTGAAGATGAAATGACAAATGAAATGAGCATCATATCTTTTAATAGAAACTAAACTCAAAATGAAACCAACATAAAAAAAAACAAACATCACATTCATTCACAATAGATGAAACTAACAATAAGAACCAGAAAATCAAAAGTCCTAAAAAAATCTAACAGTAAAATCTAAGTAAAAAAACTGTACCAAATTACATCTAAGTAAAATCTCCTAAAAAAATTAAGTACAAATTATAACCGTACCAACTTACAAAGAAAACAAAGATGATGAAAACCAGAAAATCAGATCTAAGAAAAAAAAACTAAAATCCAGGAACCACGCCGATTTTGTTATGGATTTTGCGATTTTGGCTTTGATTGATTTTTGTGATTATAATAGGCTTTGACTGTTTACTATTGTGATGGATTTGAGATGCTCAAACGATTGTACTTGATTATTGTTGAGACATTGATGCGCGCCGCCGAGGTAGGGGGAGAGCGAGAGAAATCAGGTGATTTGTTCAGATCTGAATTGAAAAAAAATAAAAACAATTTAAAACCGAAAAAATTAAATTTCCAAAAATAGAAAAAACAAATCAAATGATTTGTTCTTACCAAACGGAGAAGACCGGGTCGAGAAACATCACACTCATCAACCACCGTCATCAACCACCGTCCTCTCAGCAGCAACAAAATTCGCGACGATCGAAGGATAAATCCCGCGATGAACAAAACGAAGAAATCATCGAAGAAGACAAACTCGCCGGAAAGGAAGACAAACGAAACGAACAAAACGAACGAAACTCGCCGGAAAGGAAGACAAACGAAACGAACAAAACGAACGAAACTCGCCGGAAAGGAAGACAAACGAAACGAACAAAACGAACGAAACTCGCCGGAAAGGAAGACAAACGATACGAACGAAACTCGCCGGAAATTCATCGCGAGAACAAAACTTCGATGAGGTGCGAAGATGATGCTGAGGATTTAAGAGGAACGTTGATGGAGGAGGAGGAGTGAGAGGCGAAAATGAGTGAGGGTTGAGAGAAGAAAGATGAGCAGATTTAGAGAGGAGTGAGAAAGAGGAGGAAGGAGGGTGAAAATGAAGGAAAACGGCGCCTAAAAGGATAAAAAAAAACCCTAATGACCCTATTCTTTGCGGTTTCTTTTAGAAACCGCAGCAAATAGATTAAAATATTATTAAAAAAATATTATTTTAATCTATTCTTGCTGGTTTCTTCCGTAAACCGCAAGCAATAGATCTGGTCAAATAGTCAACTTTATTTCAAAAATTTCCCGTTTAAACCATATTGCTGCGGTTTCCAGCCACAACCGCAGTAATATGTTTAATTCCAATTTTTCCTTTTTTTTTGGTGGTTTATTGCTGCGTACGGGTAAAACCGCAGCAATACCACCGCAGCAATAAGCAAAAAATCTACTAGTGCTACCCTTAGTAACAGCTACCAGAAAGCCTCTATGTTTAACAGAAAAATTATTACAATTAACAAAACAAGCTATATCAAAGGGCGTACTTGAAGAACGACGGAGAAGGAGAAGCAGTAGACGGTTTAGAGTCTGTATTTTCACACACCACAATATGAGTCACAAAATCTTGAAGCTTACAAGATTGAACTTTAGTACGATGACCACGCCCTAATAAGGCACCATACGAAGACGACGAACTCCCCCTCAAATCAAGAGGCGTGGAGGTGTCGCAGAAAACATCACCAATACGCACATGAGTCGGAGAAGCATCACCAACAATGCTTCGGATGGGTCATGGAGTTGTGGTGACAGGATCATCCACAACCACTCCAGCACCATCAGGTGCACACACGACACCATCATCACCAATAGGCAGCCCATAGCCACCATCATCAAACAAATCATCCGCCCCAAGTGACGATTGAGAAAAATATAGATACCACTGTTTTTGTGCCACATCCGAAAGAAAAGTAGGATAGGGAAATTCATCCTAAAAAAATGTTACATCCCGACTCACAAAAATTTCAGAAGTTTCAAGATCATAAAGCCGCCACCCTTTCTTACCAAACGGATACCCAAGAAACAAACAACGACGAGATCTAGAATCAAACTTATCCTTCGCACGAGAACGATTAACAGCATAGCATAGACACCCGAACACACGAATGGCATCATAAGAGGGTGTAACACCAAAGAACCATTCATAAGGGGTTTTTCCTTTCAAGACAGAAGTAGGGGTAAGATTTATGAGATGAACGGCTGTAAGAACACACTCCCCCCAAAATGATTTTGATAATTTAGCATGAAACCTGAGAGCACGAGCTACATTAAGGATGTGTCGATGTTTACGCTCCACCCTACTATTTTGTTGTGCAGTATCAACACAAGATGTCTAATGAATAATATCTTTATTGTTAAAGAAAGGGGAAAGACTTAGAAACTCATGTCCATTATCACTCCAAATCACCTTAATTTTCTTATTAAACTGAGTTTTAACCATAGCATAGAAGTCTTGCAACAATTGTTTTGCTTCATATTTTTCAATCATCAAATAAAACCCGGGTAGCACGGGAATAATCATCAACAATAGTAAGAAAATAACGAGCATTATCAGTGGACACCTTTGCGATTAGGGCCCCAAATATCACAATGAACTAAATCAAAAATTTCTGTAGCTTTATTAATACTTATTGGAAAACTATTTCTAGGTTGTTTACCCTTAAAACAAATGTGACAATCTAAAGAACAACCCTTATTATAATGTTTACTTGGATACACCGGGGAAAAGAAGAAATAGCTTGCATAGAGGGGTGACCTAAATGCCGATGCCATAGTATACACAAATCCGAGCCCGAACGGTATTAGCTTGCAAACTACGAGCACGAACGGGTGTGAAAATATAGACTCCATTAAACCGCATCCCCGCTCCAATCGGGTTCTTCAAAGTGTGGTCCTGTATGACACAAAACTTGTGAATAAAAGTAACAAATAATTTATGATGCTCTAAAAGGCTGTGAAACGTATAATAAATCGCAAGTAAGAGCCGGAACATAAAGAACATGATCCAATACAAAACATCCGACAAGACAACTTTCCCTCCGTAGTTGCAGTAGTTTGTTTACCATTAGGCTAACCAATAGGAGATGAAATAGACACCAAATCCGAAAACAACTCCAAATTACCAGACATATGATTTGATGCGCCACTATCAATAATCCAATCACTAGAATAAAACATACCCGAAGAGCTTTGTGAAGTTGCAGATACCTTTGAAGACATCAAAGCGGCAAGCAATTGTGACCATTGAGCATCGGTTAAGGTCGGCACACTAGTACGATCGCCATTCTCAACATCTTGAGAGCTTCCAGATCGAGAGCTCCCCACACTACCATCAAAGTTACCACGAGACCCACACCTCCTTGTCGGCCACCACACGGCCGACCGGGCCACCTCGACCACCACGAGTACCACTACCTTCGGGCCACCCAACAAGCTCATAACATGATTCCTTCTCATGTCCACGACGCCCACAACGAGTACATTGGCGAGGAGAATCCCCGACCGAAGCCGAAGAAGAACGGGTGGAGGACACACCCGAGGCTGCGAAATCAACCGAGTCAGGTGCGGTGATTCATGAGCTTCAGCAACAGTTTGTTGTCTCTCATCAGAGACAATTTTAGCATAGGCGACATTGAGAGAAGGGAGGGGTTCCATCATAAGTAAAGCAGAAACAACAGTACCGAATTTCTTACTGTCTAAACCAATGCAAAATTGATGAAGTAACTCAGTTTTTTGGAGTTGAACATAAGCAGACGCAATGAGCAAGTGCAAGCGAGGAAGCTTGCAATAACTAAATAATTCATCCCTGAGACGCCGTAATTCACCGTAATACACGCCCACTGGTCGTCCACGTTGTTGACAATCTCAAACTATCCGTCACAAAACTTATAAGCGATTAATCGCTACCTCGCTCAAAACTAAAATCCCCGGATCCGCCACTACTAATAGGATGTCGTTGTGGTGTTGGATTTGGAGAGGTATGGGGTATGGTTCAGAATTTCCTCCTTAATAAACACAAATGCCTTTTCCTTGTAATTACCAATTATTTTACTATTTTTTGAAGATATTATAGATCTTCTATTAATATATCCACCATTATTTGTCTCAATATTATTCAGGGTAAAACATACAAATATAATCTTTACTCGTAATAAATCTATATAACAAATGAATTAAAGTACATGATTCATCTAACTTAACAAGCTGGACCTTTTAAGTATAAAACAACAAGAAGCTTAAGCTAAGCTAGTCAACAATCGATCACATGAAGTTATGAAATACTTGTGTTCTTAAGACAAATTTGGGGTACATAAATAACGTGTATCTAATCTGTAAATCATCACTATTTACATTCAAGATACAAGTATACAATCCCCCTTGCAAACTACTACTACAAATTACACCACAAAATACTACAAGTTACACCACAAAATAAACAGTAACCTGGTTTCAAAATAAAAAATATAGTAACCACTAACCATACATTAAAAACAGAGCATTAACAAGCAGTAAGCCTCCGAGGAGTAGACGGACTTTTAAAACCACTAGTAATCAAAGCCATTGATCTCCACCTAAAACTCCTCTCGGGCGATTTCTCCGATGTTTTCGCAGCTGATCTCATCATCTGAATTAAAGCCTCAGCATTTCCGGATAACATTTCCTCTAACTCTTTCCCATCAATCGCCATTTTCACCCTCCAAACACCATTTCCCCTAGACGGTAAAACCTCAAAAACAGGGCTTTGATCCTTCCTGAAGCTCAATGACCCATTAGCCGGTACCGGTGTGCCGAAACTCTTACTGCTAGAAACCCCAAATGGCATTAGATAGTAAACCTGGCCATTCATAAGAAGCTCATCCTCAAATAATGGCAATGAAAGGTGACCCTTTTGATAGATTACGTAACCCGGGAAATCGTCGAGAACTTCGTGTGCTAGCTTAGGGCCTTTGATCTCGATAACTCGACCCGAATCCGTCATGATTTGAATAGAGGTGTGTGTTTTATTACATGATGTTGCTGAGCTTTTTAGAGAGCAATTACCCATTTTTTGTGCTGGTTAATTGATTGAAGAGATGAGATGTATATTTGGGTTTGAGATTGAAGAGATGAGAAATGAGGATGACATATATAAACGATAGGGAACAGCGAAATTGCAATTGGGGTGTCACGGGAAGGAGAAATTTGAGGGAAGATGTTAGAAAATTAGGGAGTCTTTTTATTTTGAAAATAAGTGCGGCGCAATTTAAAATTATGGAAGTATCGACCGTTGGAAAACAGCGGACTGAGGAGGGTAGTTTAACTTCACCAGACAGTCAGACACCAATTCTGAAGTACTTATATAAATATAAGTACTACTTTATCCTTGGGATATGCAAAAATTACTTCATGTCGCAAAATCTTGCATTTGTTTTTTTTTTGTGTACTTCAATTGTTTATCTAATTATTTATCCAGATAAAACTTCTCACAGGACTACAACAATCTTAAAGAAAGCAATTCCTCATGGTGTAAGTGGGTTGGATTGGATTTGACTTTGGCAAATCCAAATCCAGTCTAAAGTTTTTGATTTCAAGAAATTGAGTCCAAGTCCGATCCAAATATTTTTTTGAGTCAGCCCTGGCCCGGTCCGATAATTTTTTTTTGAAAGTCGATTCAGGTCCCAATCCAGATTATTATATTCTTTTCTTCCCTCGATTTAGATTCAATGGTTCACAACATTTTTTCATAATTTAATTTGAAAACATAAGCTCATTATATCCATTCCATAAAATAAGTCACATACATATTTTATATTATATATATAAATATTAAATATATATACATTATATATATAAATATTAAATATATATACATTATATGTATAAATATTAAAAATATATTATATATAAAAATATTTTTGGATTGGAGTCCAAAGGGGTGAGTCCAAATACAGTCCGAAAATATTTGGACTCGAAAATTTGAGTCCGAGTCCAGTCCAAAAAAATTTCAGTCCAGTCTAGTCCGACAAGTTTGGACTGGACTGGATTGGACTCTGGACTTTTCGCAGTCCGCTTACACCCCTACTCACAATTGAGTCGTTTGGATTAGATTTAGTTAGGTAATTTTGGGTTGGTTCGAGACCGTTTAATTTGGTTTTGATTTTGTTTCGCTTATTTGGGTGTTTGGTTGAGCAGAAGAATTTGTAATTGACACAGGAATTTCTAATCACTAGGAGGGGTTAATGATTAATTTCCTACAATACATAGGAGTTTTCATTTCCTAGGAAATTCCATTTCCCATGAATTCCCTATTTTCTGCATACCAAATAACTATCCTATTTTGTACTTCCTAGAAAATCTAAATTCTAGTGGAATTTGAGATGAACCAAACGACACATAATACATTATTATACGATATTTATAGTTCTAGCCTTCTAGGGTTGTATTATCAAAAGGTCGATACGTAATCTAGTTTACAAAATTACTATTGCAATTAATTTTGGTAAATTCTAATGTACCAATTAATGACAGTGCATAAAAAATAAAATTTAATGGAGGGCATCAATTTTCGAAACGAGCATGTAAAATCAAAATAACCACATAATAAGAATAAGGGGTTGTTTTGGTTTTTGGAAATTTTTGAGGAGATGCAAAAAGACCACCTTTCTAAAAAGTAGGTCTTTTATCATATTAAAAGAGGCCCCTTTTCTAACAAAATAGGTGTTTTTTACTAAATAATCACCTCTAGCATCAATATGGTCTCTTATGGGTGATTTCTTTGCACATATTATTTGTAGTAGTGGATGTAACTTATATGAACTTTTTTTTTTGTTGAGGGGAAACAAACACATATTATTAATTCATGGACAAACTGTCCGAAAGTACATAGGGAGCTACCTCTGCAGGGCAGTGATTTTCCCAAGCTTGCTCAACACCAATAGGAACTAACCTCGCAAGATGATGGGCAACAAAATTCCCACCTCTCTTAACATGTGACCACCTAACAGACTGAAAACAACAACTAAGAGATATATAATATCTTCTAACACACTATCAAAATCAGAATAAAAAACTACATCTTTGGAAAGACGGTTCACTAACACTTGACTATCGGACTCCAGAATGATGTTGACAAAACCATGACGCCTTGCAAGTTTGATGGCAAAAAGAAGTGCTTTGCTCTCGGCTATTTCCGAAGGCAACTTATATGAACTTCATTGACTTGATAATGTATATTGTTATCATAAAGATGATAAACTTAAATGGAGTATAGTTATCTTGAATTAGATTATTGACTTACTTTGATATATTAATTGATTTTATCTAATAATAATACCTTGTTTCAATTCAATTAGATGTTTTTAGTTTAGAAAATATCGTTGGTAATTAGGATTAGAATTAAACTTTATCTTAAACTTTATTTGATTAAATGAGATTTTAAATATCAATCAAGTACAATATCAATAAAAGTATACATATACCAATGTGACTTTTATACACGTATTTTAGAAAGTATTATCAGTGCGTTTTTCACGAAGAACTCAAAGTAACCGAATCGGAGTATGATAATTCGATCTTGAAACTATTTGATAAGTGATAACTAGTTGTTAAAACAGATAACTGCAAGATATTAAAAGATGACCGACCCGGAGTTCAACCGAAACCAAAGTGATAGCCAATAGTGAATCAACCCGATGCTTCGCAATGATCAAACGGTCGAACCAATGTCGTAATGGATTTAACCCGAGTGAACTTGACTCGACTCAAGTGTACATGAAACCCAATTTGACCTTCACAAACCCCGCTAAATTCTGTCCACGGGCGCTTGAACCCGGAAATGGATCGACTTGTAAATGGTCCGACCCTGACCTGTCCGGTACCCGACAATTATGTAATTCAAATGTGATCGACCTAGATGAACAAAACCTCACCAATCCCGACCCAAGCACTGGCTGCATAAACTTGGCCTATCCGATGCTGAACTGGTTCGGTGTGGGCAACTCAGAACCTGTTCGATAACCTGTTTTCACACCATTAGTGTGTGGTTTAAGAAGAGGCACTATATGTGGCCAATGTATGGGGTTTTACGAGTTCTTAAATTATTTTATAAATAACTCTCAAATAGTAGAATATATCAATAACAAAGACATTGACTAAAAGTCCAACATTAAGCAAAAATGCGGGGAGGGAAAAAAAGAAACTCCTATCACATACAAGTACTACATCTAAATGGAGTGTGATGCATGCATGAGAAATCCAATGAGGGTGAGCCCAAAAGGAAGTTGAATACTTGAATATATAAATGCTGCTTGCCACATATTTTTGTTCCTACTTATGTCACGCAAAATTCATTTAAGGTCATGCAAATTAAATGATCCCAAATAGTAAGTGGGATCGCTCAGGTAGTCCCAACACTACTATACCCTATGCTAGAGAAAAGCCACCTTACCACAAGGCAAAGTACGTTCTTGTGTCTCTATTAGCAAAATACGGGTATAGATACACACATGGATAGGTAAAATCGTGTTGGACTTTGTATATGTACATTGCTCACTAGTATCGAGCTTCCCCGAACTAACAACTAATAATAAGATGTTTTACCGGCTTTGATACCTTAGTCTTCCACGTAAATGTTAGAATAGATCGTTGGCTACGAGTTGTAATTCTATTTATAGGCGGCTAGGTAAAGTGTGACAACTTTAATAAAACATAAGTGTGAGTCCATATATCCTTGAAAAACCATAGTTATTTTACCACCAAGTTCTTACAGATCAAAGTACCAAAAGTTTGAAACACATGCCTCTCCTTTTCTTAGACTTCAAGCTCATTCAAACTCACAAGGCCAGAACGGAGTAATAGCACTACATATTAGCTATAGTAATTGAAACACTAACATTAGTGTCCAAGGCCCACAACCACACAAAAACTAATAAGAAGCGAAAACCCAAAATGTCCTGCGCCGGTTAAGTAAGAAATTGTCTCACTCGTGTGATTGCTGGTTGTGGCAACTACAAAAACCTTCACTGCTTATAAGATTATTATCAAAAGGTACTTATGCAGAACTATAATTATATATCCATGAGTAACCATCATACTTCCATTTATTATAACTAGCCTCATATGCACGCGATACGTGCTATAACATATTTGTATTAATACTAATATTTGGAATCGTAAAAAACATTAAAATTAATGCGAAAAATAAACGTGTACTTGATAAGTGTGTTTCCAACGCACTTTATGGACTTCTTTTTGCTCATTTTGATCCTCTTTCTCCCCTTTCTTCCCTCTTTCTTCTCCCTTTCCCCTTCTATTTCATTCACTTGATCATTCTTGATCATAGTGACATTTTGCTAGATTTTCAGTCATTTTTGAGCGAATTTCTAGTACATTTGCTTTCACCCTGGTTTGCCATGTTCTTAATATAGGTGGAACTACCTAAGATGGCTATGAGTTGTAGAGTTGGCAAAAGAAAGCAATGAAAATAGAGCACACGTTGATAAATGGTGTGCTTGCACCATGCCCCATGTCCGTTCGCACAAAGGAACACATAGTGCCATAAAATCTTGTATGGGGAACTTCAAATGAATATAACTTTCAAACCACAAATTGGATGAATGTAATTCCAGTTGGAGGTGAAAGCTCGTTTCGATAGCTTTCCAACGACTAGTCATAAGCTTGATTTGGATAAAAAACGAAGAAATTATGTTCGTTTTAAGTTGAACTGTCCGACCAGATCAGAAAGAATGGTGCGCCCACACCTGATTTTGGTGCGCCCGCACCATTTAAATCTGCGAAGAAAGAAATGCGTGTTTTAATAACAAGAGTTGATTAGTTTTTGACTTATGCTTTATTCTAGAGTTTAGAGAATATTACTAGGGCTTACTTTAGAGAGAAAAACACTTTGCTTATTCTTAGATTTGAGATTCATAGATTAAAGTTGTTGATTATCTACACTTTCGAGGTAACTTTCATTAATTTAATTTCAAAGTTTTCAGTTTTATTCATTCTTTTATATTATCAATCTCTCCTTTTCCATAGTATTAGTTCTCTTTTGTTGTAGTTTCATATTTATTATTTTCATTAGATTAATTATCTCTTAATCATGTTTAGCCCTAGATTAGTTATAGATTTCATGTTTTTATGCTTAGAATCCATGATAAGTGAGTAGTCTCCTATCTAGGGCTAGGGTGAAAGTATGGATTAGGGTTTAAATGTATTGTGAATGTGATTGTGATGATTTAAAGACGTTTATGCATTGATCTTGGTGTTTTGAGGCCTCAGGATAGATATTGATCACATTTGTGCTTTGGTATTTTGAATTCAAATGTTCTTGATTGAATTATGAACTCTTTTATCATCCCCATGAATCAACTTAATTTCTAGGCCAAGATATTGGGTAGAAATTAAGGGGATCCTATATTAGGGGTTTTCTAAATTCATTGGATCTCTTAATCAATTGACTAAAGACCATTCGAGAGATGATTTAGTTGATTGATTAAGCGATCATTCTCGAGGACCATTCGAGAGAGGACTCGAGTATTTTAGAGGAAAACTAAACCTTGTGTAATCGTTGCCTTTGAATCACAATTGCATTAATAATCGTTGTCCACTTTGATCCATACTAGTAACCTTAACTCTAGTGTCTTCCTTATTCATATTTTCATCTCATATTATTTGCTAGTTCTTTGATAATAGTTAGTTTTAGTTGTTAAAAAATTCATTCAAAACCCCCCAAAAACCCTTCAATTAAGTAATTTAGACTTAATAGACTTTGATTAATCCCAATTTCCCTGTGGATCGACCCTTGACTTGCCTTTACTACGTTCTTAGTAATTGCTTGTTAGGAGTTATAAATATTGTTTGAAAAGCGATTTTTGGTGCCTTAACGACACACTAAAAACCTCTTATCAAAATGGCGCCGTTGCCGGGGAAATTGTGCTATTGATTGAAGTTTTTTTTTTTAGTTTGAAATTGCTTAATTGATTTTTTTTTTTACTTTTTTTTATTGGTTTATTTTGTTTATCTTGTTTTTATTTTATGTGGTAACTGGTAAGTGATGTTTATATGAGTCTAGGAATTTGTATATAATTTTTTTTTGTTTTTTTTTACTTCTTTTAAGAGAATTCCAAAAAAATGGCAAACTTCTTTTTTCCTCAATATGAGGATGAACCATTTTGAAATTATTATCAGAGATTTGAGAACACTCTTCTAACTATGTATAGACTTGAGATTTGGGAGATGTGTGAGGTGATGTATGAGGGTTTGAATATGCATACAAGAGAAATTATGGAGTCTATGTTTAATGGTGAATTTCGATCCCAACACTTTGATGAAGCATGTAATTTCTTTGGGTGGCTGTCTAGAGACACTTATGAGTGGGACCATAGAAATACTACTTTCTCAAATTTAGAAGATGTCTCTAGCTGTGAACTACATGTCTATTCTGAAATTTTTAATTCACTCAAAGAAAATATGTCCTTGTTAAAGAGGTGTGATTCTATGATGGACAACATTGTCGAATCTAGCAAAAGATCAATCGAAACATTGGGTCGAATTATCGATAATTAAAATCACTCTTGCATGACTATAACCAATGAAGATGATGATTGGGATATGGATGACAACCTCATAGTAGAGGAATCATTTGTTGAGAAAGCTTACACTATAGAGTCTAATGATGTTGAAGAAGTAGTTGATGAGACTTTTGTTTCTACTTATCCTCTTCATATTCCCTATTCAACGAAACTCGACTTAGTTCCTTCCTTCCCTATCTTATTCCCTCTCCTCAAAGTTTCACCATTGGAAGAGCATTTGGCCTCTTTAAACCTTCACAAGACTCGAATGGAAGTCATCGAGGACAGGATCGAGCTTAAAATTTGCAAGGACTATCAAAAGGAGAACTCATTGTTTTCTTCTTTTTATTTGAATTTTGATGTTTGTTCTTCATACTTTCCAGGATTCTCTCGGAAATTTCATTATTTTCGGCACTCATCACTTGGTAAGCATATAGACACATTGAAATTTGTGCATGCTCTTTGTTTATGTCATACCTATTTACTCCATTGTAAAATTTGTGCTAATGCTTATGATAAACTATTGAGATCTTTGTCAAATTACTTAGTGGTAAGGTCTAGCTAATGATCCTAAAAGAGCACTTTTTGGCAGGTATTCTGAGACCCTTCTCCTTATCTTACTTGGTTAGGCTTTTTGCTTGATTTTGTGCCCTTACCTCCTTCCCTACTTTCTCTTTGCTTGTCAACTCCGAGGACGAAGTTTGTATTAAGCTTGGGGGAAATAGCATGTGTTCTCTCTATTTGAAAATTTTCTTCCCCCTCTTTGTAATTTGGTTCATATTAGTGTATTTGCATGTTAGATTTGCATAAGAAAAATAATAACAAAAAGAATTTTTTTTTCTTTTCATATATATATTTTTTTTTTTGCATTTATATTAGTTTGGTTGCAAGCATGATATGTTACTAAGAGTGTTCATAACTTGATTGGAAGACCTTCTTTGCATTTGACTTGATGGTTTTGGAAGCCTTGCTGTGACTTTAGGTGATCTTTGAGATCGGTAACTTTTGGTAGAGTCTTTTTGAAATTAGGCGAGTTGGTTGCTTGGATTGCCTTATTCCTTGTGCGATGAACCCCGAAGGAGGGCCACGAACCTCGTAAGACTCATTTACAACCCTCACCATTGATCGCCTAACTTGTGACTTGCATTTTAGTTCCCCAAGATTGCATAAGACCGAGCCTATAGAAGGATGATTTAGGGCGTTTCATTTTGCTAGAATTAGGAGTTCAAAAGCCAAAAAACTTTTATACCGGCATAATTATCCGCTTCTCAACCCATTTGAGTCTTTCTATCCTATTTTTGCTTAACCCTCATAATAAGTCATGGCCAAACATTCCCCAAAGTGGAGTACATGTCTAGTTTGTGTTGAGTTGAGTTGTTTTGATACTAAGTCTTTGGTTGAAACTAAATTAATGTGCGTGTATAATTGTAAAAGTTGAGGAAAATTGTGAGAAAGGAAAGAAAAAAAATAAAAGAAAGAAAGAAAGAATGCTCTTAGTGCTTCATTTGGATTTCTATTGAAAAGAAAGAAAGAGTAAATTGTTGAGAAAAAAAAAGTGTTCAAAAAGTAAAAATCAAAGTGAGAATCAAAGATGTGTGATATTTCGATTTGAGTTGGTGTTTGGACTAGCTTGGGGGAGTTTTTACCCCCTAGTGTGTACTCCACTTTACCCTTTTTGCACCACCTTCCTAAATTGTTATCCACACCTTCAACCTAGCCCCATTACAACCTTAATAAAGTCCCTTTTGACTTCTAGATTGGACTTGGTCAATTAGTAGTGGCGGGTGAGATTTTGTGCAAGTCATGATGAGGGTCATCAAAATGTAGTAGAGGCGAGCTACTATAGTTGAGCATCCCTAGGGGGGAGTCAAACTCGGGACTTGGAAGTGGAGAGGAGTGAGAAATCACTCTTAGAAAGCCTATTTTTCAAGGAGACTCGGTTGATCGGTGGATTGAATCCATTGAGTCACTCTTGTGCTTCCTAACCATCTTCCCTCTTGTGTTTGGTTGGTCTCCTAAATCTTATTATGAACTCATTTAGCTTGCATGTCATGTTTGTAGCTTTGCTTATAGAGCATTTAGGTTAGTTTGTTGCATGGTTTTTCTTTTTCCTCTGGTTCACCTCTTCTCTTTCTTCTTTCTCATTCTTGGTTTACTTGAGGACAAGTAAAATGCTAAGCTTGGGGGAGTTTGATAAGTGCATTTCAAACGCACTTTATGGACTTCGTTTTGCTCATTTTGATCCTCTTTCTCCCCTTTCTTCCCTCTTTCTTCTCCCTTTCCCCTTCTATTTCATTCACTTGATCATTCTTGATCATAGTGACATTTTGCTAGATTTTCAGTCATTTTTGACCGAATTTCTAGTACATTTGATTTCACCCTGGTTTGCCATGTTCTTAATATAGGTGGAACTACCTAAGATGGCTATGAGTTGTAGAGTTGGCAAAAGGAAGCAATGAAAATAGAGCACACGTTGAGAAGTGGTGTGCTTGCACCATGCCCCATGTCCGTTCGCACAAAGGAACACATAGTGCCATAAAATCTTATATGGGGAACTTCAAATGAACATAACTTTCAAACCACATATTGGATGAAGGTCATTCCAGTTGGAGGTGAAAGCTCGTTTCGATAGCTTTCCAACGACTAGTCATAAGCTTGATTTGGATAAAAAACGAAGAAGTTATGTTCGTTTTAAGTTGAACTGTCCGACCAGATCAGAAAGAATGGTGCGCCCACACCTGATTTTGGTGCGCCCGCACCATTTAAATCTGCGAAGAAAGAAATGCGTGTTTTAATAACAAGAGTTGATTAGTTTTTGACTTATGCTTTATTCTAGAGTTTAGAGAATATTACTAGGGCTTACTTTAGAGAGAAAAACACTTTACTTATTCTTAGATTTGAGATTCATATTATAAAAGTTGTTGATTATCTACACTTTCAAGGTAACTTTCATTAATTTAATTTTAAAGTTTTCAGTTTTATTCATTCTTTTAGATTATCAATCTCTCCTTTTCCATAGTATTAGTTCTCTTTTGTTGTAGTTTCATATTTGTTATTTTCATTAGATTAATTATCTCTTAGTCATGTTTAGCCCTAGATTAGTTATAAATTTCATGTTTTTATGCTTAGAATCCATGATAAGTGAGTAGTCTCCTATCTAGGGCTAGGGTGAAAGTATGGATTAGGGTTAAAATGTATTGTTAATGTGATTGTGATGATTTAAAGACGTTTATGCATTGATCTTGGTGTTTTGAGCCCTCAGGATAGATATTGATCACATTTGTGCTTTGGTATTTTGAATTCAAATGTTCTTGATTGAATTATGAACTCTTTTATCATCCCCATGAATCAACTTAATTTCTAGGCCAAGATATTGGGTAGAAATTAAGGGGATCCTATATTAGGGGTTTTCCAACACTACAAGAAAGGTTGAATTTAACGACGGCTAAAAGCCGTCGGAAATATTAGGAAAACCGTCGGTGAAACATCAACGACCGCTAAACCGTCGTTAACAGGCCGTCGGTGCAAGGGTGGTCGCTGAATTTAGAATCAACGACCGCTGAGCCGTCGGTGAGTAAAATACCGACGGCTTACTTGTAATCAGCGACCGTTCAAAAAAACCGACGCTGGCACCAAACCAACGACTGTTTTGAACAGTCGTTAAATCAACGACGGTTTGAAACCGTCGTTGATTTAGCGACAGTTTAAAACCGTCGGTAATTTCCCCAACGGTTATAAACGGTCGTTGTATGGGCCACATCAACGTCGTTATAAACCGTCGCTATTATGTAAAAAGCCGTCGTTGAAGAGGGAAGTCCTTGGGTCCATGGTATACCTTGCAACGACTGCCTAGCCGTCGTTGATTTAATGTTTAGCCGTCGTTGTTTTTTTGAAATAATATTATTTAGAATATTTTTGTTGTTACCAATAATTAAACCTGTACCAGCACAGCTGCATGCTTGTGGACCACACTAAAGCTGTTCCTCCATCGCATTCAATTACAAAAATATGCAATTTTGATATATATTACAATTTGCATTGATACTTGTATAATTACATGAAATAGATTACAATTATGTACACAAAATAGATCCCGATGTCGGGAAATAAAGTAGAATTCGTGTTTACAAAAAATATATATCGACAAAGTTGGAAACTAATAAGCTAGATGCCGATAAATATAGACACTAAATGCATAAAAGTTAGTTACCAAGTTGCCGAAAGCAAAAACACTACATCGTCAAGGGTGTCGTGTAGCACTACCGCCACCACCAAACCCCGGGTCATCGTCCGGGTCCGCGATGTGGAGGGGGGGCTCAGGTTGCAACCTGAGGACATGTGGCCGAAACTAGACATGTTCCTCATCATTTCCTCAACAATGGCCCGACTTGACGCTTCCACCCGTGCTGCGACCATTGCCTCCACCTCTTCCATCCGCGCAGCGACCTTTGCCTCCACCTGCGCCTCAATCTGAGATAAAATGGACGGCTCATATGGTTGTGAAGAGCCGCTATCTCCTCGCCCTGATGAAGAGTTGTAGTACAAATGATCTCCCCGACCCAACCCCGAACTTTTCCTCGGTTCCTCCCCCCAACCTGTCTCCCCAATACAACAGATCGGGGTTCGGCCGTGACCCCGAGTGGTACAATGATCCAGCCTTCTTCTTGTACGTCTCTCCCGCATTTGGTTAAATATACTCAAATTCAAGTAAAATAAAGTGGGTAAAAAGGCCTATATTGGCCTACATTTGGTTCTAACTTTCCTACTTTGTGTATTTTCAATCAAAACAACATATAAATACACTAAACTAACTATATATATGATGTTTGAGGTGGTTATAACTTAAACTAGCATCAAAGTACTCGTATTCATTCAATTTCAAGTAAAAAGGCCTAAAATGGCCTATATTAGCCTACATTTGGTTCTAACTTTCCTACTTTGTGTATTTTCAATCAAAACAACTTATAAATACACTAAACTAACTACATATATGATGTTTGAGGTGGTTATAACTTAAACTAGCATCAAATTACTCGTATTCATTCAATTTCAAGTAAAAAGGCCTATATTGGCCTACATTTGGTTCTAACTTTCCTACTTTGTGTATTTTCAATCAAAACAACTTATAAATACACTAAACTAACTACATATATGATGTTTGAGGTGGTTATAACTAAAACTAGCATCAAAGTACTCGTATTCATTCAATTTCAAGTAAAAAGGCCTAAAATGGCCTATATTAGCCTACATTTGGTTCTAACTTTCCTACTTTGTGTATTTTCAATCAAAACAACATATAAATACACTAAACTAACTACATATATGATGTTTGAGGTGGTTATAACTTAAACAAGCATCAAAGTACTCGTATTCATTCAATTTCAAGTAAAAAGGCCTAAAAAGGCCAATATTGGCCTACATTTGGTTCTAACTTTCCTACTTTGTGTATTTTCAATCAAAACAACATATAAATACACTAAACTAACTACATATATGATGTTTGAGGTGGTTATAACTTAAACTAGCATCAAAGTACTCGTATTCATTCAATTTCAAGTAAAAAGGCCTAAAAAGGCCAATATTGGTCTACATTTGGTTCTAACTTTCCTACTTTGTGTATTTTCAATCAAAACAACATATAAATACACTAAACTAACTACATATATGATGTTTGAGGTGGTTATAACTTAAACTAGCATCAAAGTACTCGTATTCATTCAATTTCAAGTAAAAAGGCCTAAAAAGGCCAATATTGGCCTACATTTGGTTCTAACTTTCCTACTTTGTGTATTTTCAATCAAAACAACATATAAATACACTAAACTAACTGCATATATGATGTTTGAGGTGGTTATAACTTAAACTAGCATCAAAGTACTCGTATTCATTCAATTTCAAGTAAAAAGGCCTAAAATGGCCTATATTAGCCTACATTTGGTTCTAACTTAAACTACCATCAAACTTTTCAATCATATTTGCCTATAAATATATGTTTAGAAGTATGTACCGAGATTTGCTTTGATTTCTTGTTTGCTGGAATTTCTCCTTTTCCAGGAACAGTCTTGAAATGAGTCTTCAAGAACAACTCGGGAGCAGTAGGGAGTACTCCTCCTCTACTCTTCTTTTCGTAGACATTGTTGAATTAACAAAGGCTTTATGGAACATATTCATGTAAATTACACTAAGTAGTAGATATGAAACATATTTACCATCTTCCTAGCATCTTTGTGCCGCCGAAATAGAACCCCGAAAGTGCGACGGCTCATTGGATTAGACAAGGGAGCCACCTCTTCGGTTCTTCTTCGCCTGTTCGATTTTTCCCGAAATGTTGGGTCTTCACTTCTCTTCTTCATGTCTTCGTATATCGTCTCCCCCAACCATTTTGGCCTTTCTTTGGCTTTCTTAACCACCCAGTATCGCAAGTCTCGCAGACGAGTTGATGCTTTTTTCTTGTAATCCTTCCTCACTAGGCCTTCTAACTCAGGAGCCCATTCGTAAATACCCTTTAGTCAAACATTAAACAAAGATATTAATAAAGTAATATAATCAATTTCATTTTTCATAATTCGATTCATACATACCGTGAAAATGTTCCACCAATGCGTCTTTGTTGCATCATCGACCTCATTGTAATTGAACCATGGTTGTCGAAAATGGCCCCTGGAAAATGTCGGTGATGGACCCACTAACCTTGTTATCATCAAACCCGAATTGAAAACCAAACAAACACGTGAATTGTGAATATCATTGCATACAAATATCATGAAATGAAGGCTTACTAACTTACCACAATCCAAGTAGGGCTTAAAACCTTTCTTGGTGCACGGTTCGAACCTTCACCTTCCTCCGTATGAGTCATCGGAGTCTCCGTGCGTGCTCACCAATGTCACGTGCCCGTGAATCATCTCCCCGTGTCTCTCGACATAGGGTTCTCGCTTCCTTGTACATCCGGGTGACTCGAAAAAGCTCCCTCGGAGTCAAAGTCCCACGACCTTGGCTTCCACCTAAGCCACCTCGACCTCCGCGGCCCTTAGGATTAGACATGATTACCTAAAATGCAAGAAAGTAGAAACGCGTAAGATACTTCTTTCAAGGGTGAAAAACATTTTTCCTGCCCTCCCTGCCGGCCTTGGCCTCCCCGCCCCTCCCCCCTCGCCCCCGCCCCCCCCTCCCCCCCCCGCCTCCCCCCCCCCCCCCTTTGCCCCTCCCTGGCCCCCCCCCCCCCTGCCCCCGCCTCGGCCTCCCCCCTCCCCCCCGCCCCTTCCCGCCGGCCTCCCCCTGCTGGCCTCCCCCCTCCCCCGCCGGCCTCCCCCCTCCCCCTCCCCCGCCCCGGCCACCCCCCCGCTGGCCTCCCCCCTCCCCCCCCCCGCCCCTGGGCCTCCCCGCCCTCCCCCTGGCGGCTCGCAGCCCCGCCGGTCTCCCCCTGCTGGCTCGCCCCCGCCGGCCTCCCCCCCCCCCCCCCGCCCGCCGGCCTCCCCCCCGCTTGGCCTCCCCCTCCCCCGCCCCTGCCGGCCTCCCCCCTCCCCCTGCTTGGCCTCCCCCCCGCTGGCCTCCCCCCCCCCGCCCCTTGCCCCCGCCTCCCCCTCCCCCTACCGGCCTCCCCCCTGCTGGCCTCCCCCCTCCCCTGCTGGCCTCCCCCTGCCGCCCTCCCCCCTCCCCCTCCCCCGCCCCCGCCCTGCCGGCCTCCCCCCCCCCCCCCGCCCCGCCCGCCTCCCCCTCCCCCCGCTGGCCTCCCCCCTCCCCCTCCCCATGCACCGATGACTCGATGCACGAGTCCAACATATCGTGCCAGGCCAAGCCTCTTGCACGACCTAGTGTCATCTTTATCTTAAACCAACAAAGAAAATAAGCATTGAATGGGCCTTTAATAAATGATGGGCCATTGAAAGATATTATATAGCATGCCAAATTGCAAATTGGACCTAGAATTAGAAATCAAGATTGAAAGTTTCTCATGTTAGCTGTTTGATTCGGATCAAGTTCCCAAATATGGTAAAAAATTGCTACTAACCTTACAATTAAGCCAAAGAGAAACACCAAAGTGCTACGTAATCCTACATCATGTAGAAAATCAATTATTCAACGGCACCTTTAAGCGTCAATTTCTACTAAACGAGCAACTCCAATAATAAGTAACTAAAATGAACTATGAACTTTGATTAAAGAAATCACTAAAATCTTTGATTAAGCGTCAATTTCTACTAAACGAGCAACACCAAATCACTAAAATCTGACTATGAAATTATATGAAAAAATAATAAGTAGTATGAACTTTGATTAAAGAAATGATTTAATATAAGATCAAACACTTAAATGAAGAAATATACATAAAATAAAGCAAGACTAACAAAATGTGAGTAAAAAACTGACAAAAACAAGATTCGAATTTTTAGGAGAAATAACAAGAATTAGCAAAAACCAAATTTTCTGGGTTTAGTTTCATGAGTACACAAATTATTAAAAAAAAAAAAAAAAGATATTGGCACCGCTTACCACCTGGCGAAATGTAGGTCCCAAGAAGAGTCGATGCAACTTCGTCGCCCAAGGTCGTCGCCGAAGTTCACTTCTCTCACGAGTAACAAAACCCAATTGTTAGGGTTCATGAGTACAAAAATTTTTAAAAAAAAGGAGAAAGTAAAGCTTACCGCCGAAGTGAGGTGGAGGTGGGTTTCGTCTGCCGCGGTGGTCGGAGGAAGGAGGAAAGGCGGTGGAGGTGGTTTCGTCGCTCGCTGTGCTCGCCCAAAGTCTTTCCCTCCCCCTTTTTTTTTGTTGAAAATAAAACCCGATGAAACACCGATTCAATTAACCCCCCCTTCGCAATCAACGACCGTTTCTAACCGTCGCCCAAGAAAAAAACATTCTCCTTTAATTCCGCAAATACAACGACCGCTTTTAGCCGTCGTTACTTATCAACGACAGCTACACCGTCGTTATATGATATAAAAGCAGACGGTAATCAACGACGGCTTAAAGCCGTCGCTTAATATGGATTTACCGACGGTTTTCCTAGCCGTCGCTGATAGGCCGTCGTTATTTTGTGATTTTCTTGTAGTGCAAATTCATTGGATCTCTTAATCAATTGACTAAAGACCATTTGAGAGATGATTTAGTTGATTGATTAAGCGATCATTCTCGAGGACCATTCGAGAGAGGACTCGAGTATTTTAGAGGAAAACTAAACCTTGTGTAATCGTTGCCTTTGAATCACAATTGCATTAATAATCGTTGTCCACTTTGATCCATACTAGTAACCTTAACTCTAGTGTCTTCCTTATTCATATTTTCATCTCATATTATTTGCTAGTTCTTTGATAATAGTTAGTTTTAGTTGTTAAAAAATTCATTCAAAACCCCCAAAAACCCTTCAATTAGGTAATTTAGACTTAATAGACTTTGATTAATCCCAATTTCCCTGTGGATCGACCCTTGACTTGCCTTTACTACGTTCTTAGTAATTGCTTGTTAGGAGTTATAAATATTGTTTGAAAAGCGATTTTTGGTGCCTTAACGACACACTAAAAACCTCTTATCAGTACTTCATACTTACAATTTAATTTTACAAAACATAGCAATATAGCATTGAAAATGAAGATAAAAGAAGTTCTTTTATGCTTACTTTTTCGCATCAGGTTTAACTATTTCGCTTGAATAACATCTTGACTACGACAATTATGAAACCGAAAAATAAAAAGATGAGTCATACTCTTTTTTTCTCGGTAATTTAATGACTTTTTAATTTATATTCTTTGTAATAGTTATTAAATATTTCAGTAAAAGAAAACTTTGTATTTTTGGCTGTACAATTTTGGAGAATTTTTTTTGTTATGTTAGTTTCCTCATTTAATCGAATCTTTCTGCTCCATAAGAGAAATTGGCTTTTTCTGGTGAAAACTTAGATGTTGAAGCATGGGCGGCCGTCGATCGATGAATTGAGAAAGAGACCGGGGATTCCATTTCAATAGAGAAAGCTATCGATGGTCGCATTGGGACGGGAACAAATGGGACTCATCTCAATGCGATACCCGAATGATAAAAGGTTTTTAGTGTGTCGTTAAGGCACCAAAAATCGCTTTTCAAACTATATTTATAACTCCTAACAAGCAATTACTAAGAACGTAGTAAAGGCAAGTCAAGGGTCGATCCACAGGAAAAAATGGATTAATTAAAGTCTATCAAGTCTAAATTACTTAATTGAAGGGTTTTTGGGGGTTTTAAAATGATTTAGTATCAACTAATGACTAACTACTATCAAAGTACTAGTAAGTAAAATGAGATGAAAATATGAATAAAGAAGACACTAGAGTTAAGGTTACTAGTATGGATCAAAGTGGACAACGTTTATTAATGCAATTGTGAATCAAATGTGACAATTAGGCAAGGTTTAGTTTTCCTCTAAAATACCCGAGTCCTCTCTCGAATGGTCCTCGAGAATGATCGCTTAATCAATCAACTAAATCCTCTCTCGAATGGTCTTTAGTCAATTGATTAAGAGATCCAATGAATTTGGAAAACCCCTAATATAGGATCCCCTTAATTTCTACCTAATATCTTGGCCTAGAAATTAAGTTGATTCATGGGGATGATAAAAGAATTCATAATTCAATTAAGAACATTTGAAATCAAAATACCAAAGCACAAATGTGATCAATATCTATCCTAAGGCCTCAAAACACCAAGATCAATGCATAAACGTCTTTAAATCATCACAATCACATTAACAATACATTTAAACTCTAATCCATACTTTCACCCTAACCCTAGATCGGGAACTACTCACTAATCATGGATTCTAAGCAATAAAACATGAATTCTATAACTAATCTAGGGCTAAACATGATTAAGAGATAATTAATCTAATGAAAATAACAAATATGAAACTATAACAAAAGAGAATTAATACTATGGAAAAGGAGAGATTGATAATCTAAAAGAATGAATAAAACTGAAAACTTTGAAATTAAATTAATGAAAGTTACCTTGAAAGTGTAGATAATCAACAACTTTTATCTATGAATCTCAAATCTAAGAATAAGCAAAGTGTTTTTCTCTCTAAAGTAAGCCCTAGTAATCTTTTCTAAACTCTAGAATAAAGCATAAGTCCCTAAAAAAACATCACAACTATCGTTTTTAATGCCCACAAGAATTACAATTTTCTCGCGGAAACAGGTGGTGCGGGCGCACCAAGGCCACTGACAAAGATGGCCAATCTTCGTTGGAAAGGTGCGGGCGCACCTCTGAGCTGGTGCGGGCGCACCTAGCTGTCTGATAATAGGGATGCCCAATCTGTAGGGCGGTGCGGGTGCACCGGTTCTAGGTGCGGGAGCACCAGTGTATGTGGGCAGTACTAAGGGGGTGCGGGCACACCATGGAGCTGAACTCAAGCTTCCTTTATTCCACTTTCGCGCGTGCAAACTCCTCGGAACTCCCGCCTATTACCGTATCTCCCAACTCTTGACCTTATAAAAGATCACACCTGCAATCAAAGCATGGGAAAACATGGTGAAAGCAAATATACTAGAAATCCAGTCAAAATTGACCGAAAATCAAGCGAAATGTCACAATGATCAAGTGAAGGAAAGAGAGAAAGAGAAATGAGGAAGAAAGAGGGAAGAAAAGGGTATAAAGAGGATCAAACCAAACCAAAATGAGCTCATAAAGTACGTTAGAAACGCACTTATCACCGAACCCTGGGATTATCTGCGCTCATGCGATGAATCTTCAAAGGAAGGTGATTTAGGTGCTCAACGAGCCTGAAGTGATTGATCCGCTAGAGGTCCTGTCGAGAGTAACATTTTAATGGCAATCTTAAACTTTTATATATTTGTTTTCTCTTTTTACAACTTTCCTTATTTTGCATAATTGTAAATCAGGAAATTAATGATAAATTTTAATTAGGTTTTTTTTTATGTTCCGAAATAGGGGTATATAAGTCTTTTCATAGGGGGACACCATAGCTAATCCCTTGGCTTATATAATAGAAATAAAATAATATATTTTTTAACTATCCAAAATATGAAAGTAAGGAAATAGATTTAATATGATTTGAAATTCTAGAGTTATAGATGTTTCTATTTGTATGCCAGTTACATTTATTAAAAAGATATATTTCTATTATGATTCGCATAGATAATTGTTGAAGTTAAAAAAATTCAATTTTTTAAAATTAGATAGAGGCTTTTAGTTTCAAATTTGATAGGATTTTGAATAATTTAAAATTGGAATTGTATTTTTTTTTGTTGAATGTGTTAGGATTAAGAAATATCGAGAAAAAATTTGTTTTGGAGGGGAATTTTTTTTTCCAGAGCTCGACACGTGTCTTTTTCCTGAAGAACTTTAGTAGTAAGTAAATGATTTTTGCAAGTCTCAATTAATATCGCCTTAATATTCTATCCAAATTTAGATATTAATGCATTTTAGCAGTGATTGATTGCCTAATGTACATAGTACGAAGTACATTAAGCTATCATAAATACTCGTATTACTTTTTTTTAGATGTTTTATTGTATGCTCCGTAATGCACAAAGAAAAAATTATATAATTGAAAATAGCTTCTAGAAAAGAAATTTTATTAATCATTTGTATCCCGGCCCTTCGTGTTACATAAACAGGAATTTTATAAAGGGATATAAACTTGTGATTTTTTGGATTGACAAGTATTTTTCTTGTATAGCATATGACATTTCCTGATGTTCTTTCCGTCGTTCGTTAAGCAAACCCGGATATCGTTCAGGCAATGTTGACCATTGATAAATGAACACGAAATAATTGGAGCACGACCTAACTCCGCAATAAGTGTATTATTCATCTGATTAATTTCGTGTAACTTTCCCGGGACAAAAACATTTTTTGTGAGGATATCCAACATGTTGATCTTATCCCACCACGATAAGCCAAGCTCAAAATAATCATGAAGGGTCATTGTAGGTTGCATACGACTATCGTGTTCTTCCCATTCGTGTTTCCAAAACTCTTGATTATTATGTGGATTGATGTTGTTGATCCAACTACTATTAAGCTGTATTTCCAAATTTGCCAGGTGACCTATATCAAATTTAGTACTAGGAGATGTTGGTTTGACTTTCCACCACTCCGCATAATATTGGTCTCATATGCCGTGAATCGTGAAATTATCAGTTTTCACGGGTTGAAGACAACGTGGGTTATGAAGGGATTGAGTTAGGTCTAGGCAAAATGTTGTAGGCCATGTTACTACATAAGTGAAGTAGTCATGGCCTTTGGAAACATGAAAAGCTAAAGCAAGTAAAACGAAAGATAGTTTTAGACTTGACATTGTATGAGTAATTCAAGTGTGTTTTAGGAGAAAATCTAAGTGTTTTAGGAGAATTGGTATTGGAAGAGCAAGAACATGCAATTAATTGCATGGTCTTATATAGCAACACTTATCACTTATTAATTGCCATGTATAAAGATTGATTTATATTTCTTTAATGCATATCAAAATTTAGTAGATGAGATGCATAAAGGTCGTCATGCAACAAAGATTGCATAACAATTTATGTAGTTGACAACTTGAAAACTGGAATGCATAAAGATGGTTGTGATTAATTCAATAGGAATATGAAATTCTCCATGTGAATAGGATAATGGTGCTCTTGCTTTGGACTTGTGCTGATTGTGTGTAAATTTTCCTTCCACTAACTGTCTTTCTTTCCAATGATGTTTTGTAATTGTGAACTTTGATCATTTGAAATTCGTGATTTTCCATGTGCTGTCCTTGAAGCCTAGGTCAAGGATTCCTAATCCAAAGTGCATATTATGATGGAGCTGATTGTAAGGACGTCTGTATAGATTTTGGTGTTTAGGGAGCCATAAAGGATAAAGATGTAGACAAGATTCGATCTTAGTTTGCAAGTACTCCTCTAGACTTTAACTAACTATACTAGTTGGCATCCACAGTGATCGAGGAAATTCTTATCAGTTGTTTTTGTGAATGATTATAATTATTTGAGTTGTCGTGCTACTTGTACGGTTGTACCAATGTACCCTATGTTACCAAGACTCAATTATTAATGTTAAGACATGGGTACCTGTCAGGCTGTCTATCTGTTTAGGTGCTGCAACTTTGTACACATTTTTATCCATGTGGAAGTGTTAAGTTTCTATATAAGACTATAGTTATGTCGAGTATCTGGTGAGAGTCTAAGAGATATAGATACTTGTAACTTGAGGTGAAAATCTTACTCGAATCGCCTGCCTCCCCTGGTCACCAGCTCCGATAGATCCTCAATAAATGGTATCATTATCCTGCTAGATTTATGAATCCTGTTATTGTCAGGGTGTTTGATTTCCCAAGCAAAAGAGTTTTTTTATAATTTTTTTTTTCAAATGAATAAATGTGAGAGTTACTTGAGATAAATCATTAGGGGGAAAGTTTTGCAAAGCACTTAGGTGCTCTAACTAACCTAGATATACAATTTGGATGGAGCAAAGGGAATTGCCATTTAGCGGCGTATCCATGAATTTAAAAATGAGGGTACGAATAAGTAACTAACCTCATAAAAAAAAGGTTATCTAGTTTCGATAATATTTTTGCCAACAATGGCAAGGTATGAGCAAAAACTCATGGCAAGGTATGAGTAAAAACTCAACTTCAATCACTAATTGTATGATCGACCAGTTGCATAAGGCCCTGTTCTTTTGGACTGAATTGGGTTGAACTGAACTGAACTGAACTGAAATGAACTGAACTGAACTAAACTGAACTAAACTACACTGAGAGAAACTGAACTGAACTGAACTAGGGATGTCAACGGGTAGGATCTAGATAGGATCCTCTAGGGATCCATGATCCGTTTTTTCATGCTTGGATCTAGATCCGACCCGAATCCGTTGGGTAATAAAATTGAGGATCCAGATCCAATGGATCCAACGAATCCGGGTCCAAAACGGATTAATTTTCACAATAATTAAAGATTTTAAAGAACAAAACAACACCATTTAGCATCTTCATTTGTCGATGTTGAAGTAAACAAGCATTCAACCATAATATAACAAATCCAAGCATAAATAACATTAAGTTTTACCTTTTAATTATATATTTTAAAATATCTTTTTAAAAAATGGGTAAACGGATCCGGGTCCAGATCTGTTTTAAAAAACTAGGATTTGTATCCTACCCGGATGCGTAGGGTCCAATTTGAGGATCCATATCCGCTAAAAACGGATCTGGATCCACGGATCCAGGTAGGGTCCATTACCCACTGACATCCCTAAACTGAATAGAACTGAAATAATAATAATAATAATAATAATAATAATAATAATAATAATAATAATTATTATTATTATTATTATTATTATTATTATTATTATTATAATAATAATGATAATAATAATAATTAATATTAATATTAATATTAGTAATTTTGATAATAATAAAAATTATAATAATAATAATATTAACAATAATAATAATTAGTAATAATAATAATAATAATTAATATTAATAATAATAATTTGTAATAATAATAATAATTAATATTAATAATAATTATAAAATAATAATAATAATAATAAATATATAATAATAATTAATTATAATTATTATAATTAATATTTTAATAATAATTAATAATAATAATACTAATAATTAATAATAATAATTAATAATAATATTATTATTCATAATAAAAACAATAATAAAAAATAATGAAAATAAAAATAATTAAAAATTAAAAATTTATTGTTATTATAATTATAATATTAATAATGATAAAATATTAATAGTAATATTAAAAATAAATATAATAATTAAAACATTAGACAAGATCGAATCGAATCGGGCGGGCGGGCGAATCAAAAACGAATCCGAATCGAAAATAAGTCCAAAAGAACAGGGCCTAAGTTAATCAATCGAATGGCTATAAATTGTTCTGTTAACATATTGATCCCATAGCTACTCTTTTTATGAAAGATGAACTCATTCTTTTAGATGAATAAGTAATAATTCTTCTTGTTAGGTATACGGTATATCACAAAAGTATCTCTAAGAAAATTATTGTAATTTCATATATACATACTATGAGATTAAAAAAAATTAAAGTTAATCCAAATCATTATTTTATATAATTAGTGAATACTGAAAGTTTAGAATTAATATTAAGTTGACGTATATTATAAGAAAAGTTGTTATGTATGCAAAAGATTTTAAAAAAACTAAGGGAAGAAAAACAAAATGTTGTTGTGGAGTTTTGATCTAGAAACCTCAGTCTTTACACATGCCCAAACAAAATTAAGTTGCTGATTTGTAGCTCTAAGAAAAGACCTCACTTCATACCCTCGCAGTACTATTGTACTAACATTCCGCATCATTACCAACGAGACAACTAGACGAGTCTCATTTGCTGTTCATTTAACTGTGGATTTAATAGTTATACAATTTTGGATTTCTCTGTTTCTTTTTCCTCCAAAAAAAATGGGGGTGCAACTGTACCCCTTGTAGTTATAACCTTTTGTACACAAGCCTTCAATTATGACCACTAGACCAATACCTTATTGATAGAAAATTGATTGTAGAGAATTTATTGAAAGAAGAAAAACTCGGGGAACCCATTGGTGTGTAGTGGACACAATAACAAAATTTACAGAGTGAATTAAAACGATTGTGATAAGTAGGTGCCCCAAACATAACCATTTATGTAAACAGTTAAGTTATAAATAACCTCTAATCTGATTTTGCAAATGAACATATAAAAAAATACAACGTAAGGATTAATTATGACTAATATTGTCAATCTTATATTCTAATCCAATAATTTTATTAAAAATTTACGAGTACAATAGGTGTTGGTTGTTGTTATTGGGTGGGTTGATAGGTGAAAGGCTTTCTACATAGTTGAACACCCCTAGAGTGCCATTATAAGAGTCAAGAGGTTTAATTTGGACACCATGCTCTTCCACTTGATTATCATGAAGCCCATATGAAATCAACCGTCCATTATTATCACCTAAGAAAATCCGTTCATCATCTGAAATTCCAACCACACTAAACTCAGGATCGAGAGTTTGTGTTGCAATTGATACATGCAAGTCCCAAGAATCCTCGACACCATACTCTTTCATTATCCAAACCTCAATGTTTTCCTTCTCAAGAGACATTGCAACAAAACAAATAGTCTCCTTAAGCACCCAAATACTCATCTTTGGTTTTATTACTTTATTGAGCGGAATTGGAGGTCCAGCCATTACTTTAAAAGAGTGATCTACCATACCAAATGCTAGGACACAATATGCTAACACCATACCATTATGTTCATCTCTTTTCACACATGACCAATGACAAGCTCCATGGATAAAGTTGTTGCAAAATGGTGGATCGGAAACAATATATGGGAAAGCCAAATATAAACCTTCACTATGGGCACAATATTGAAGACAACAAATATTCGTCCATGAATCATTGGCATTATTGTAGACCCTGACATGCCAAAATTCATCAGAAGGCCACTTATAGGGCAAGTCCCAGTGACAAATAACAACGACCTTGTATTCATTAATGGTATGATCATATCCAAATCCAAAATGAAAACCTTTTGGTTCACCCACCTCGTCGCCACAATCGTATACTGTAGAAAACCCACGTTGTAGATAAAGGGGAAACGGAAAGGAAACAGGAGGCAGAATGTGTTTGTAGGATCGAGTAGCAGGATTCCATAAAATTAGGGTACCACCAAATATGGGAATTAGCCTATGGAATACACAGTAAATTCCATTAACATGGCCTACTATATGCATATCACTAATAATTTGATCAGCGTCAGCTTCTTCACATCCAGGGAAAAATTCATCAATGTTAGCCCCTCTAAATACCCACCTATTATCATCAAGAAATGGAGGAAGTTGTAAATAATCCTCCTCAAATAATAATAATTCAGATGATGATGATATTTCAACAAGAGGTTTGGTAATTGGATCTTTGCCAAAACAAAGCAGCTTACTTGTTCGAGATCTACTCAATTGATTATAACGAGAGATGAAGGATGGTTTTCCAGTAAGAGAATGCCATCTTTTACAAACGCTCTTGAATCGGAGAATAGATTTAACGGGTAATCGTAAAAGAATTTCTTCCTCAACATCACCTGGTATAAATGATGTTGCCTTCATTATCTTTCTTTTCTAACGTGCAATTTGTGTAAATTTGTTTCAAGCTAATCTGCTAATGTATTAGGGGGAATTTGGGGATCCCTCCTTATAAGGGGTGAGACTCGGATCTCTAGGATCGTAAATGATGCCAATAACACTATGCTACCACCTTCTGCTCATGTATAATATATGTATATGCTGGGAACCGATCTAATCCTTTTATAGGTAGACGGTAGACCTAATATCTTTTAATTATCTCTATTCTATATGGGAAGAGAGGGGGGACACCAAAATATTGAAACGCCTATTTTACCCTCACTAAATATTGAAAATTACAACAAACTTTTTACAAATTCATGGCACAACTAAACAATAACTGCAATTTACAAATTCACGGCACAACTAAACATATCTTTCTTAAAATGGGAAAAAGTAATAACCGCAATTTACAAAATAAATAAGTTAGCAACTGCCTATTATCATAACATTTTTCAAAAACAATAATATAATATTCCTATTATCATATATATCCAACTAAATTTGAAATTCAAAAAAAAAAAAAAACTCATATTAAACGGATTAATCGCTACCAAAACCACAAAAAACGGATCTTCTCGCTTCATAATCTTAAAATCATAAAAACAAAAATCTTCTTCTTCATAACTCTTCATTATCCGGAAAAAGAACAACATACTCAACAATATTAATTACGGTTTCCCATTCAACAAACACGAACGAGTAATTCATTGCCTAAAACACTATGCAAAGACACTATCACTTTGTTCTCGCATCCGATTCATTATTTTTATGCAGCAAAAAGTAGAACCAAATCACACAAAAGATCATTTGAAGATTTGGAAGCAACAAACAACACATCACCAGGTATTTGTTTGTAATTTTAATTGCTCAATAGATGACAAATTACGAAATTTATATCCTTTTGTTTTTTCGTTCTTATCCAAATCCTTGCAAAGCATACTTCTTATTTTTTGTGACAATAACTTCTAATGCATGTCATAGTAACAAAAAATGAAATTATGAAAAAATTAAATGAAACCCAACAAATTAATTGAAGTGGGTAGTTACCTGTTCATGTAAAAAATAGGGAAGAAAGCAAGAACGCAGCAGTAAATGGTGAAGCCTTATAGTTTAGCAATGGATCCGCTCTTGCAATATGATAGACTCCATTTTTATTCTTTATCTCTTCACCTCAAGATCGGTAAATGGAGAGAGAGAATATATAGATGAAAAGGGGAGGTGGGAAAGAAGCGGGGAGAGTGAGGTTGATGAAGAGAGTAGATAGTTTAGAAGGGAGTTGATTTTGTTGGGCTTTAAACACCAAATGATTAACATGCAACTCTCGCTGTGTGCAACTCTCAATTATATGATTAACTTTTAAATGTTGTTATTTTAGTGTGAATGTATATTAATTTTTTTTGAGGGGATATTAATTCTTTTTCTTAGGTAATAAAGAAAGAAAAGTCTCATGTTAATCGTTATGCACCTTTAGAAAATGTTTCCTTTGCTACCGTCATGTCGAAGGGCATTAATTAGGGATATATGTCTAAAGTTGTGTAAGGCAAGAAGGCTACTCGAATTAGTGGTTCACAAAGTCTAACGTGTAATTATTACACAATAATTTATTATGTAACAAAATATTCACAGGTGTGAGTGGATTGGTGGTGGTTTTGATTGCTAGGGGTTGAGAAATTTCTATGGTGGTTTAAGTGATAAAACTTTCTCATATATGGGAATAAGACAAATACTTGACTCATGATATAAACAAACCCACCAAACCTTAATTTACATAACAAAGAGGGAAAAAAATTGATGTTCAATATATACGATTCATATATGGTATATCTTATTTTTAATATCTAAACTATCAGTTTATAAAACATTGTTGATCAGCATATTTATTTTAGTTTGTTATGCACTTATAAAATTTAAATAATGACTTCGCACGCATAGCGTGCATATAAGACTAGTAGGCTAAAATTTAAACCAACCACACCTGGAACTTTTAGATCACGTAAAACTTGCTCCCTAATTCGAAACTGTTTCAAAGTTTATGATAAGAATACCTTAATAAAAGTAGAATATTCAATTAGGACTAGGAGAGTTAGCCATCAATAGCCAAAAACAACCCTGCTTCGTTATCCAATAAAGTAGACGTGATTGGCAATTTGGCATGACTACATATTTACAGGAAGATAATTAGGCTACTAAAAAGGCTATCATTAATGATACAAAATCCTAAAATATAAAACCAGAATATTGACTTGGGTAAAAACTAAAAGATAAGAAAGTATTGCGGAAAATTAGTATCGCATTTAGGACTTGTATCAAAAGATAGGCCTAGTGCCACTTCTTAATCTTATCTCTTTTTTTTTTCTTTTTCTTTTTATAATATTTCAAATTATGTAATTAAAGTTGTTTGTAATTTACCTATAATGACCCTCTTATTGGTTTATGTAAAGTTAGCTTTATAATCTTTCTTATCCAAAAATCTAATTGTGTATCTTTATCAATCTAAAACTCCAATAACCACTAGGGGAAAAAAAAGGAAGGGCTGCGCAAGAAGGGCTGTGTTTTAGTGAAGGGCTGCGGTTAACAAGAAATCGCAGCCCTTTATGCAGTATGAAGGGCTGGGGTTTTGAGGCTAACCGCAGCCCTACTAATGAAGGGCTGCGGTTAGCCCAAAAACCACAGCCCTTCATAAACGTAGGGCTGCGTTTTCTGGACTAACCGCAGCCCTTCCCATCCCATATTTCCAGTTTTCCGTGCACATACACACAGTAGGTAGACATCTTTTCTAAATTTCCCTCCCTTAGACGCATTTGACGAGTGAAAAACCCCTCCCTCTCACTCACTCGCACATTAACCCTAACGCCCCATCACCGGAGCCCTGACGCCGGAGCACCCACATTGCTTCACCACCACAACCCTTCTCTTTCTTCACTTCACTTCTCTTCTCTTCTCTTCTCTTCTCTTCTCCACCATTTGAGTGGGTTTAGGGTGTGGAGCTCCTCCACATTGACGCACCATTGCCGGAACCATCGCCTGAGCAACGACCCATCGCCGGACCACCAACATTGCTTCATTGACGCACCACGAGCAGCAGCGACCTCCACCACCACCACAACCCTTCTCTTTCTTCTCTTCACTTCATTTCTCTTCTCTTCTCTTCTATTCTCTTCTCCATCATTTGAGTGGGTTTAGGGTGTGGAGCTCCTCCACCACTAAGCAGCGCCACCACCCACAAGCGGCAGCAACAACTACCACCACCACTGCCCTACTCTTTCTTCATTATATTGCTCTTGGCCTGGGTTTAGCCAATTTTTTGCTTAGTTAAGTATGAATTAATCTTGTTTTTAAGTTAGTTTTGTTTTTCTTAATTGAATTAAATGATTAATGTGCAATGTGGGTTTTGTTAATTGTAGGAAGAAGAGGCTTAGGAAGGCAAATAAAGTTCCAACTATCTCTACTCTCTTCATTGCTTATCATTGGTGTTAAGAGGTAACTAGTTTGATTTCGTTGTCTTTTTTGTGTGATTTAATTTGTTGATGAGACAAAGTTGTCATGTGATTCAATTTGATTAAGTTATGATAATTTATTGATATATATATATATATATATATATGTATTTCTTATAATGTATGTATATTTCTTGATATGAGATTGTATGAAAACGCAATGTAATTTAGCTATGAAATCTACAAGTTGTTTGAATTGTCATCATATGCCTAGATTCCCGTTCAAGACTTACTCATTAGGAGTAAGTCTTGAATAGTCCCGGTTTTGGGATCTGTTCTTGGACGTTTGATCTCACTTAGGTGGTGAATGTGTGTCTTCTTTTCAATTCCGAGGAAATTCTTGGCTCATCGTTTCTCTACATTGTTCTCGGGTACATATGTAGATAAGCAATTATCTACATTGTGTACTTGGAGAACCGTAGGGAAATCGTCGTCGGATTTTCCTTAGAATTGAAAAGTTGGCACACATTCACTAGTGAGATTAGACGTCCAAGGATGGGTTAGGTTGGAGTGATAAGGACCTTCGACTGCATGCATACAATTGAACATGTCACTATCTTAGATTGCTCAATACGTGTGTGATATGAATATGTGAGTGTATGTACTTAAATAATGATTGATGCATTATAATGAATGGTTGTGTTTAATTATTAGAGGTCTTCTTGAATGAGATGGATCATACTTGGATGTATGGTAGTCGTGAATCGATTGAGTTTGTGAAAGGGGTCTCGGAATTCTGTACAACTGCATTACAATATCAAGTATCCTCTGGAGCAGTCGACTTTTATTGTCCTTGTTTCGATTGTAGAAATGTGAGCAAGGTTAGTAGTATACATGTGGTTAGGGAGCATGTCTTTCGCCGTGGGTATAGGCCTCAATACCACGTATGGGTTTGGCATGGTGAGCAGGGGAAGTATATAGGAAGCTCTAGAGTAATGAACGATGTATGTGAAGAAAAGAAGGATGATGAGTTCGAGGATGAGAATTTGGATGATGAGTTTGCAGATGATGATAGGGATCGGGTAGACGAGATGATACACGAGGTTGAAGATCAGTCGTGTAAACGACCTCGTATTTTTGAGTCTATGTCTGAGGCTGCTGAAAAGCCGTTGTATCCAGGTTGTACAAAGTACACCAAACTTTCCGCGGTGATAACATTGTTCAACATTAAGTCGAAAGCTGGTTGGACGGACTCTAGTTTCACATCGTTGTTGGAAGTTTTAGCTGATATGCTCCCTGATGGAAATGAACTTCCAAAGTCGTACTATTATGCGAAGAAACTGATGTGTCCTTTTGGTTTAGAGTACGAGCGGATACATGCTTGTCCTAACGATTGTGTGCTTTATCGTAATGAGTATGAGCATTTACATGAGTGTCCACGTTGTGGATTGTCGAGGTACAAGCGTGAAGGAGCTGGAGGTAGTGAAGGACCACCAGCTAAGGTGTTGTGGTATTTACCCATAATACCTAGATTTAAGCGCATGTTCTCAATTAAAGGAGATGCGAAGAATTTGAGGTGGCATGCGGATCATAGGAAGAAAGACGTGCTTTCAAGCATCCGGCCGATTCGCCCGAGTGGAAAAGTATCAACAGTGGTGCATAAGGCATTTGGTAATGAGGATAGGAATCTGAGGCTTGGATTATGTACGGATGGCATGAACCCTTTTGGCAATCTCAGTTCGCAGCATAGTACATGGCCAGTAGTCTTAGTGGTTTATAACTTGCCTCCTTGGTTGTGCATGAAACGCAAGTACATGATGTCTTGTCGCTTCTTATATCGGGGCCCAAACAACCTGGAAATGACATTGATGTATACCTCCAGCCGCTTGTTGAAGATTTACAGAAGATGTGGAACGAAGGAGTGTTAGTATTTGATGCGTATGCTAATGAGATGTTCACTCTGCGTGCCATGCTTTTTTGTACTATGAACGATTATCCAGCTTATGGGAACTTATCTGGGTATAAGACGAGAGGAAAACAACCCTGCCTGATTTGTGTAGATGACATGAAATCTACACACCTTAATGGATGCAAACATGTGTATATGCGCACACGAAGGCTCCTCAGACGCGACCATCCCTAACGGTTTAAGAAGAAGGCATTCGATGGGACGGTTGAAGAAGAAGTTGCTCATAGACCATTAATCGGCATCGAAGTTTATAATCAGGTGAAGGGCATTGAAACAAGCTTTGGTAAACCTGCTAGTGAGGTTGATCGACCTACGGGATTATGGAAAAAGGAGTCCATTTTTTGGAAACTCCCATATTGGAAAGATCTAAAGGTCAGACATTGTTTGGATGTCATGCACATAGAGAAGAATGTTTGTGAAGCTATTCTTGCGACACTTATGAATATTTCGGGCAAGACAAAAGATGTTAAGGCGTCACGACTTTACTTGGAAAAACAGGGGCTTCGACCAGAGTTGTGGGCTCAGAAAAGGGACGGAAGGAAGAAGAAAGTAGTGGAGGAAAGGGTTGATGATGAAACTCAGAAAAGTAAAAAGAAGGTGGAGGATTCGGAGAAGAATTATTTGCCACCAGCTTGCTCCACGATGTCACGTGCAGAGAAACGGATTTTTTGCGAGTCATTGTATGGCATTAAGGTCCCAACTAGCTACTCATCGAATATGAAGCGGTTTGTTACCATAAATGGTGAATTGAAGTTATCGAGTATGAAATCTCACGATTGTCATGTCATGATGCAAGTATTCTTACCGATTGCAATTCGTGGGATACTTCCAAAGCATGTGAGGCACACCATTACGGAACTTTGTTCATTTTTCCATACAATATTCAAAGCAAAGTCCTAGAACCGTCGACCCTCGATTCCTTGCGAGCCGAGTAGTTGAAACTCTATGCAAATTTGAGATGTTTTTCCCCCGCATTCTTTGACATTATGGTCCATCTCATTGTCCATCTAGTTCGAGAAATTAAGCTGTGTGGTCCAGTGTTTTTGAGGTGGTGCTATCCTTTTGAGAGATATATGGGCACTTTGAAGGATAAAGTTCGGAATCCTGCACAACCAGAAGGTAGTGTAATTCAAGGGGTTGTGGGTGAAGAGATCAGTAATTTTGTGGCTGAGTATTTTGCTAGTGTTGATCCTGTTGGACTTCCGACATCCCACACGAGGGCAGAATTGAGGGCAAGGGCACAATTGGTTCAAAATTGATCACACCTTCCGTAGAAAAGTGTAAACAAGCTCACTTATTTGTATTGCATCACGTAGCGTACTGGCCCATCCTTATTTAAATGAACATATGGAGGAATTACGTGTTAGCAATCCCGGAAAAGGAGTTAGGGCATTGACGCAAATGCATAACAAGACTTTCATTGATTGGTTTCATAAACGAGTAGTGAATGATTTGGATGAAAGTGTTCCTGAAACAGTCAAGTGGTTAGCATTTGGTCCTCGTGAAGTTGTACGCTCTTTTGAGGGTTATGATATTAATGGGTATACATTTTGGACTGAACGTCAAGATCCGAAGTCAACATCGCAACAAAATAGTGGTGTTTCACTTATGGCGTCAGCTACACAATACGCAAGCTCGAAGGATAAGTCGCCTGTACATGCTGAAAGCAATTATTATGGGCGAATAGAAGAAATATGGGAGCTGGACTACTGTACTTTTAATATTTGCCTCTTGTGTTGCAAGTGGGTTGACGATAATCGACGTTGCGTAAGAAAAGATGATCCTTGCGGATTCACTCTTGTTGACCTTAGTCGTCTACGTGAAACTGAGGAGCCATTTGTAATTGCATCACAAGTTAAGCAAGTTTTTTTGTAATCGATCCCGCCGATAATAAGTGGTCAATTGTTGTACCTGGTAAAAGGAGTATCCTCGGTATTGGTGATGTTGATAATGAGGAAGAATATGATGCATTTGAGGACCTCCCCCCTTTTACCTATCCTGAAAATAGTGTGGAAGATGATGTGAATATGTCGGAGAACTATATGCGTGTAGATCACACGGAAGGGATACATGTACTTGAGGATCCTAAGAAACGGCGGAAGGTCAATAAATCATGAGACATAAACTCAGGTCTGTGTAATTTCTCCAATTTTACATTTTCGCTTCCAAATCGTACTTATCGAGTCATTTAACCCCAAATGCATTTTGAACATGATAATATGAGGCATAATGTAACTATTGTATAGATTTTTAGGTTTGCAATTGTTGTAGGTTGAATTTTGGGAACGAAAAGGGCATTTTAGCCCTATTTTTGCCTTTTCGTGTCCAATTCGTATTATCGCTTCATTTAACCCCAATTTCATTTTGAACATGATAATATGAGGTATAATGTAACTATTATGTAGATTCTTAGGCTTGCATTTGTTGTTGGTTGTATATCGGGAACATAAATGTGATCTTAGCCCTATTTTTGCCTTTTTGCCTCCAATTCATGTTTCTCGAGTCATTTAACTCCATGTTTGGTATCACTACTATCTTTCATTTTCTTTTTTGTTTTATAATGAAACTATGTAGATTTTTAGGCTTCGGAAACGAAAATCAAAGGTCATTTTACGCCTACATGGCAATGAGGGGTGTGCGGTGGGGGCGTGTAGTGGCGGGGTGGTGGGACTCGTGTTACAAATGTGGAGAGTGAGGTCACATGGCAATGGAATGCTCTCCACATTTGTAACACTTCTCACTATCTCCGCCGCTACCAGCTGATGGGCATTCCATTGCCATGTGACCTGATTCTCGGGTCATTTTAGGCCTAATATAGCCTTTTCGCTTCCGAATCGTACTTATCGAGTCATTTAACCCCAAATTCTTTATGAACATGATTATATGAGGTATAATGTAACTATTGTGTAGAGTTTTAGGTTTGCAATTGTTGTAGGTTAAATTTTGGGAACGAAAAGGGCATTTTAGGCCTATTTTAGCCTTTTCGCTTCCAAATCGTACTTTTCGAGTCATTTAACCCCAAATTCTTTTTGAACATGATTATATGAGGTATAATTTAACTATTGTGTAGAGTTTTAGGCTTGCATTTGTTGTTGGTTACGTTTCGGGAACGAAAAGGTCATTTTAGGCCTAATTTTGCCTTTTCGCTTCCAAATCGTACTTATCGAGTCATTTAACCCCATATTCTTTTTGAACATGATTATATGAGGTATAATGTAACTATTGTGTAGATTTTTAGATTTGCAATTGTTGTAGGTTTAATTTTGGGAACGAAAATGTCATTTTTAGGCCTATTTTTGCCTTTTACGCTTCCAAATCGTATTTATCGAGTCATTTAACCCCAAATTCATTTTGAACATGATAATATGAGGTATAATGTAACTATTGTGTAGATTTTTAGGTTTGCAATTGTTGTAGGTTGAATTTTGGGAACGAAAAGGGCATTTTAGGCCTATTTTTGCCTTTTCGCGTCCAATTCGTACTTATCGCTTCATTTAACTCCATTTTCTTTTTCAATATGATAATATAAGGTATAACATAACTAGTGTGTAGAGTTTTAGGCTTGCATTTGTTTTTGATTGAATTTCGGGAAGGTATATGTCATTTTTAAAACTACTAACTACGGTAAATGATTGAATTCTTATATTATGTGTTTATTCCTTGGTTGTTTTGCAAGGTTTATATGAATAACACACCACGTTTGAGGGCCTTCACCACAGACGAATTACATGAAGTTCGGGATAAGTTGGCGTCCCACATTTGCGATGATTGCTTATGATACATCTACTAGTTTGTATCAATTCTATGTACACTTTTTACATTATTAAATATATACATATTTAAAGTTAATTATTATATTACGTTCAAAAACTTGTCATATATTATTATTGCAATTTGATCGATTTTTTTTGTGTCGAAGGGAGGTTTTGGGTGAGGGTGGGGTGGGGCGCCATGGTGGGTTGTTGGGTCAAGCTATGGGGTGGTTGGGTATTGGGGTGGTCAAAAGAATGGACGGAGGAGGTGGCAGAGGGTGGGTGGGGTGGGGGGTGCGGGGGTGTGACGGAGGTGGGGATTTGGGGTACGTGGGGGGCGGGGGCAAGGCGGAGGGGGGAGTGCGGGTGGTGGGCGGGGGTGGGGGGTGGGGGTGGGGTGGGAGTCTTTGGGGTGGGCGGGGGTGGGGTGTCTTTGGGCCGGGGGGTGGGCATGGGGTGGGGGTCTGGGCGGGCGGGGCGGTGGGGTGTCTTGTGGCGGGGGTGGGTAGGGGGTGGGGGTCTTTGGGGTGGGCGGGGGAGGGGTGTCTGGGGGGGGCGGGGGGTGGGCACGGGGTGGAGGTGCTGGGGTGGGCGAGAGGGTGGGGTGTCTGGGCTGGCAGGGGGTGGGGGGCTTTGGGGTGGGCGGGGGGTGGGGGTGTCCGGGGCTGGGGGGGTGGGGGGTCTTGGGGTGGGCGAGAGGGTGGGGTGTCTTGGGCGGGGCGGGGGGTGGGGGTGCAATTTATTTTTAAAAAAAAAAAATTTGAATGTGAAGGGTTTGCGGTTTTAAACCTAAACCTGCCCTTCACTTATATGAGGCTGCGGTTTAGGCTTAAAACCGCTGCCCTTCATTCGAAGAAGAGCTGCGGTTCGAGGCCAAAACGGCCCCTTCCGACTTAGAAGAGTTGCGTTTTTTTGGCCTAAACCGCGGCCCTTCTTTTTATTTATGAACAGTGCTATGGAAAGGGTCAGCGGCCAAAACGCGCCCTTAGGCTTTTTGACCGCAGCCCTTCCTTGTTTTTCCACTAGTGAACAGTAGAATGTTATTCCATTTTATTCATAACTTATTCCAATATTGATAACTTAGTCAAATTTTAAGCAGTCATGTGAGATGTTGTTTATACTTTCATGTTATTACGGATGGCGTAAATTGTAGGATTAAGAATTTTTTCATGTTTAAATTCTAGGATTGGTATTAGATTTTGTTGTAGGATTTGGATTCCTTTTAATATTAAGATTGTTAATAAATAAAATTAATAAAAATAAAATCTAATATTTTTTAAGGTTTTAAATTCTAGAATCATGATTAGTTTTTGTTGTGGGATTATTATTCTATTAATTAGAATTTTTACTAAATAAATTAATTTAAAAATATATGTATTTTCTACATGGTACGGTGCTCGCTATGCTCCTGGAATCATACCCTTTTAGAATATATGTTGTTTGAGTATGCTCTGTTTTTCGTTGTTTTTTATATGTTTAATTGCATTGATCTTAAGGTTTTCTCTAAATCTCAGTTTCTTCTTTCATTATTTTCGTAGATTTAAGTTCTAATGTTTTGTTATGAATCAAATTTTGTATGATTTAGTTTTTTCAATAACAATCTTCTGTTAATGTTGAAGCCTTGGAGGAGATAATATTGAATTTAAATGGAGTTTTTTTTTTTTTGCTTCAACTATATAATTTGCCTTTTGGTAGTCGATCCAATGAAGATGCATGTGAAAGGTGTTGAAAATACTGTTGGAGCTCGCAGCGTTAGTCTTGCGTGGACCTGGTCCACACTAATATTATTAGTGACCCTTTTTTCCATATAGTAACCTTTTAAAAATCTTAAATTACACTATACAATTACTTTCTATCATAGTGATCGTTTTTTTAAATATAGTCACTCTTTTATACATTAGTTTATCATGATGAAATTTTCAGTTTGTGTGACATAGTAACCTTTTTTTTTCACATAGTCAAACTTTAGAATCTATATCTACTCATTTTTTATATCTATTTTTTTATATAGTGACTCTTTTTTTTTCATAAATCACATGAATTAGCATTAGGTCCACACTAATTTAGTGTGGACCAGGTCCATATAAGACGTTTACAAACAAGAATAACCTTCTTAAATTATATTCTAACTTTTTGATGTGAATAATACTAATTTTACATTTACGTGGAGACATTTATAATAACTTAAATGCTAAACTAGGAATGCTAAATAAGGAACGATCTGAAAACCAATGATACACATTGTTTTGTTTCCTACAATTCTTCTTATTCTCACATTCTAAAAGTAGGAGAATTAATTCGATCACCACTTATTCCCATAATTCTCCACCTCGTTCATAATTTGAGAACATTTAAAATTTTGGACGAACAAATTGTGTTATTATTCGTATCCGGTTGCACCACATTAACAATGACTACCTAAGTACCCTCGGATCAAAGCAATCGTAGTTCTATTAATTGCTTCATGTAATGCCTAACATGGAATAAAGTTTAGCAATTCCAAACAATGTTGGAATTTGTTTCCTGACACAACTTTGGTTAACATGCCTACAGGGTTCTCATCTGTGTGCACCTTCATAAGAGAAATACTACCTTCCTATTTGATATTTTGAACAAAATGATATCTCACATATATATGCTTGGTACGAACATGATGAACTGGTTTTTAGCCAAATAAATTGCACGTTGGTTGTCACAACTAAGATTTTCACATTCCTGCTTCAATCCCAAATCATCTAGAAGACCCAAAGCCACAACTATATAATTTGCGTTTTGGTAGTCGATCGAATAAAGATGCATGTGAGAGGTGTTACAATTGTTGGTTTTGGTGGAGATGGGTGAGCAAGCAAGGAGGGAGAAGAAGCCTCGAGCCATGGTAGTAGCACCCAGCAGCCCGGGTGGGCACCAGGGGGTGGCCCGGGCGGGCAGATGTGGGCCCGGGCGGGCAGCTCCCCGGGCGGGCTCTTTTTGGCTCGGGCGTGCGGTTTTTGGCAGATTGAAGGCAGGAACTTGCAGTAAGTTTTCCCCGGGCGGGCAAACATTTTGCCCGGGCGAGCGGCTTAGCCCGGGCAGGCGGTTTTGGGCACGGGCGGGCTAACCCAGTTTTTGCACGTGTTTCGCGATTTAAGTTTTAATCGTGGCCGTTGGATTGCTTTTAGTTCTAGGAGTATAAATACCCTATTTTCTGAGTTTGGAGATGTGAGCACACATATCTCATTGTTCAAACTTGGAGCCTCATCTTTTTTAGGGTTTAGGAGAGAGAGTGAGTTTGGGAGAGATTGTATTGTTCATCCATTTTCTCCATTAATCAAAGGTGCTTGCTTTGTGGGTTTTTTTTTCTCCCGGTGCTCAAGTTTTCCCACGTAAATTGGTGTGTTTTCATTGCTTTCCTATTTATGCTTAGTTTCATCACTTTCATTGATTGTTGCTTAGTATTAATTACAAGTAATTAATTGGTTTGCTTAATCTAATTCTCAACAACAATGGTGGGGAATTCCGGCTAATCTCATGTTGCAATACTATCTATAAATGTATAACCAAAGTGTTATGCAATAGATTGAGAAGCATTCTTCCTGATTTGATCTTAGAAAATCAAGGAGGGTTTGTACATGGGAGATATATTGCACATAATATTATGGTTGTTCAGGACCTGGTAAGGCATTATGGGAGGAAGAATGTGATACCAAGTTGCTTGTTGAAGATTGATATTCAGAAGGCGTATGACACTGTCAATTGGGAATTTTTGAAGTAAATGCTAGAACAATTAGGCTTATAAATGGAATGTGTGACAACACCCAGATTCTGTTTGCTTATAAATGGGTCAATGAAAGGTTTTTTCCCTGCTAAGAGGGGGCTGAGACAAGGTGATCCTATGTCTCCCCTCTTATTTGTCATTTGTATGGAGTATTTGTCAAGAGTATTGCATAAGATGAGTGAGCTTTCTCAATTCAAATTTCATCCTAGATGTAAGGAGTTGAAGCTCACTCATATGTGTTTTGCTGATGATTTGATTCTCTGCTGCAAAGGAGAATTTGCTTTAATATATCTCTTGTTAGGTGCTTTTAAGCTCTTTTCAAAGACTTCTGGGTTGAATGCAAATGCTCAGAAATCAGCTATGTACACAAGTGGCATGCCTGAGGCTGAGGTTCAGAGGATTGTATCTGCTTCAGGTTTTACTCTCAGCAAATTACCATTTAAATACCTAGGTGTACCTATCTGTTCTAAGAGAATTTCTGCTGCTCAATGGAGATATTATTAGAGAAGATGGTTGCTAGGATAAAGATCTGGAGTTCCAGAAATCTTTCCTACATGGCTAGGGCTCAACTGGTCAACTCAGTACTCATTAGTATACACAAATATTGGGCACAGGTATATGTTTTACCTCAAAAAGTATTACAAGATATGGTGAAAGTTTGCAGAGCATTTTTGTGGAGTGGTAACTATTTCAGTCATAAACCTGGTTATGTAGCATGGGAGTAGGTTTGTAAAGACAATAATGAAGGAGGATTGGGCTTTAGAAATGTGAAACAACGGAACATAGCTTGTATGGGGAAATATGTATGGGCCATTTCTTCCAAACAAGATAATGTTTGGATTAAATGGGTCCATTCAGTGTATATTAAGAACACTGATTGGTGGTCATATACACCTAAGGCAGATGCTAGCTGGTACTGGAAGAAAGTTTGTTAGGTGAAAGAAATTCTGAAGTTTTTTTATACAAGAGATGAATTGAGTACAATGGATAAATATTCAGTGAAGGTTGTTTATGGGAAAATTACTGGAGCTCAGGAGAGAGTTTCTTGGGGGAAAGTGGTTTATGCATGGCAATTAATATGTGATAAGTGTTGCTATATAGACCATGCAGTTAATTGCATGTTCTTGCTCTTCCAATACCAATTCTCCTTAAACACTTAGATTTTCTCCTAAAACACACTTGAATTACTCATAAAATGTCAAGTCTAAAACTATCGTTTGTTTTACTTGCTTTAGCTTTTCATGTTTCCAAAGGCCATGACTACTTGACTTATGTAGTAACATGGCCTACAACATTTTTCCTAGACCTAACTCAATCCCTTCATAACCCACGTTGTCTTCAACCCGTGAAAACTGATAATTTCACGATTCACGGCATATGGGACCAATATTATGCGGAGTGGTGGAAAGTCAAACCAACATCTCCTAGTACTAAATTTGATATAGGCCAACTGGCAAATTTGGAAATACGGCTTAATAGTAGTTGGATCAACAACATCAATCCAAATAATAATCAAGAATTCTGAAAACACGAATGGGAAGAACACGGTAGTCATATGCAACCTACAATGACCCATCGTAAATATTTTGAGCTTGGCTTATCGTGGTGGGATAAGACCAACATGTTGGATATCCTCACAAAAAATGGTTTTGTCCCGGGAAAGTTGCACGATATTAATCAGATGAATAATACACTTATTGCGGAGTTAGGTCGTTCTCCAATTAATTCGTGTTCATTTATCAATGGTCAACACTGCCTGAAGGATATCCGGGTTTGCTTAACGAAGGACGAAAAGAACATCAGGAAATGTCATATGCTATACAAGAAAAATACTTGTCAATCTAAAAAATCACAAATTTATATCCCTTTATAAAATTCCTGTTTATGTAACATGAAGGGTCGGGATACAAATGATTAATAAAATTTGTTTTCTAGAAGCTATTTTTAATTATATAATTTTTTCTTTGTGCATTACGGAGCATACAATAAAACAGCTAAAAAAAAGTAATACGATTATTTATGATAGCTTAATGTACTTCGTATTATGTACATTAGGCAATCAATCACTACTAAAATGCATTAATATCTAAATTTGGATAGCATATTAAGGCGCCATTAATAAGAACTTGCAAAAATCATTTACTTACTACTAAAGTTCTTCAGGAAAAAGACACTTGTCGAGCTCTGGAAAAAAAAATCCCCTCCAAAACAATTTTTTTCTCAATATATCTTAATCCTAACACATTCAACAAAAAAAATACAATTCCAATTTTAAATTATTCAAAATCCTATCAAATTTGAAACTAAAAGCCTGTATCTAATTTTAAAAAATTGATTTTTTTTTTTAACTTAAACAATTATCTATGCGAATCATAATAGAAATATATCTTTTTAATAAATGTAACTGGCATACAAATAGAAGCATCAATAACTTTAGAATTTCAAATCATATTAAATATATTTCCTTACTTTTATATAACTTTAGAGTTTCAGATACTACCTTATTAGTTCATCTAACTTATCAGTTTTAGCTCCTTTCCAACTAGTACGGCCAAACAGACCCAATGTCTATATAACAATATTATGTTTAAATGAAATATTGATTAATTCGCAAATGTACATGAGTCCTGAAAAATTTACTAAAATTTAGACTTCAACATTCACGCAAATTCAATTAAAATTTTGTAATACATGCATCTATCGCACGGGTGCTATACTAGTTAATTAATAAAATAAACAGAGAAAAAGATCGTCAAAGCATCATAATGCTCCAATAAACAAAAGACTCTATTTAATTTATTTATTTTTATTGTCGCAAATAAGCTACATGCGGTACAAATTACAAATTGAAAGGGAATTCAAACATATAACCTATTGCACACAAGCCTTCAATTATGAGTTTATGACCACTAGACCAATATCTTATTGATAGAAAATTGATTGCAGACAATTTGTTGAAAGAAGAAAAACTCGGGAAACATTCACCAATATTTTTATTGATACATGGCTAGAGGGCAGCTCATTAACTCTGTTTTGATAAGCATTCACCAATATTGGGCCCAGGTATACATTTTACCTAAAACAATCTTGTATGAAATTGTGAGGATTTGCAGATCCTTCCTCTGGAGTGGGCAAACTTACTCTCAAAAGCCTGGGTTAATTGCCTGGAATAGTCTCTGCTGTGAAAAGAAATTTGGAGGCTTAGGCTTTAGAGATATCTTTTTGTGGAATATAGCCAACATGGGTAGATATGTTTGGGAAATTGTAACAAAGAAAGATAATGCCTGGATTCGATGGGTAGCTGCTGTGTATATTCGAACTCGATCGGTAGCGATATGTGCCCCAACAAGGGGCTTCATGGTCTGGAAAAGATCCGTGAAACACGAGATAAATTGAAAAGTTGTGTTTACAAGTGGATGAGTTCAAGGTAATGTCTGCATATTCTCGTCAAGATGGTTTATAACAAATTAGTTCATCAAGAACATCAAGTGACTTGGAGTAACTTCATCTCGGAAGCGGACTCGGCTTGCCAAAGCATCGTTTTATTTCTTGGCTTGCTGTGCGAGAATAAACTTCAAACTGCGAGAAGCTAGCCAAGATTGGTATACGTGTGAATGGTAATTGTCTGCTATGTGGAAGAAGTTTAGAAAGTCATGCCCACTTATTTTTTGAATGCCATTACAAAGATGAGATGTCCGCGAGCCATAAAAAAGGCGGTTGAATATTCGGTGCACTACCACCGATTTGGGAAGGATCTTAAGGTGGATCAAGAGCAAGAAACTGTCTCGGTTCAAAAGAAGGTGTTCTATACTTGTTGTTGCGGCCCTCATTTACAAGATATGGCGAGTAGAAATGAATGTTTTTGGCTACAAAAGGTTCCTCTTATACATAGAGTAATTAGAGACTTACAATTTGTAATTAAAAGTAGAGTGTTAGCAGTTTTACACGATAAGATTTCACAAACAGATAGGATTTGGTTTCAAGAGTTAGCTTAGTTAGCTTCTCTTTTTTTGGCCTGTTTTAGGCTGTTTTGGTTGTAAATTATTCTGTTGGATATAATACATCTTTCTTACTTAGTGTTAAATTTCGTGGTTTAGGGAGGAAGAAAATCATAAGAAGTAGAAGATGAAGCCATTGATGAGCTTGAGATTGAAGAACAGTGAAGAAACGTAATGGAGAGAGAGAAAAACTACATTGTATTATTATGTTATCTATTGTGAAATGAAAGTACAAGAATATACTATTTATACTAGTTCACCTAATTACATTGTTCAACTAACTAATCCTTGAATTAAGGAAATGAGAAACAAACTAGAAGTAACAAACTAAGTCAATCATACTTTGACTAAACCATAAACTCCAACACCCCCTCAAACTGGAAATGGTTAACAATCATTTCCAGTTTGAAGTACAAGGAGAGAACTCTTCTTTGTGATATTGCCGGGAAGAAGAACACAACATGTCAACATACAAACGGACAATGTAGTAGCAGCAAGAACGCAAATCTCGAAACACCACAATGATGCACCACCACCTCTTGTCTCATTAAACTCCAACCATCCGATAACTCCATTAAAAAAAAAGCGATCGGAGGGAATGCGGTTGAAGGAGTAAATTGTCGGATGGTGTCTCATATGGTTGTCTTGTCCTTGGATGATTTCTTCACTTCGGGTAGGTTCTTAAGAATGAAGGTCATCTTGTCCCTCGAGATCCACATGAAACACAAACCCACAAGCAATACATTTGAGCCGTAATATCCGGATCTTAGTATCGGAATTTCCGTTTCGGGGTTACCACATCCATAGGCCATAGCACTAAACATACCTCTTGATAAGATATCTCAAGGATGTTTCCTGGCTGCCGATATTCTACGAAGGCTCGGAAGCCACAATTTAATGATGTAAATCCGTGATTACCATGCTATTTCAAACATAAAAGCTGCTAGACCATGAAAACCCACACTACTACCAACTTAGTTATCCTCAAAATTGCACACCAATGCTGCCCTCAAAGATGCATTTATGCACATGCGGCACACTATCGAAGCATAACCCTTGTGATTTCTCCAACTTTCCAACTTGAGATATGTCGAACATGCCCCCTCAAGCTTGGAAGGATCGAAAAACATGACAAGCTTGAAGAAGTAGACCAATTCACCAATACACACCAATATACCACAACACAAGACACCAACCAAAAGCACCAATATGCCACAACACACCAAGTTAAAAGAAAAGCGATCACGGAACATAAAAAGGAGAAAATAATGTGGAAGTGTGAAACGGAAAGTGACGAAGTAGAATGATGAAGTAACAATGAAGGTTTATGAAAGTATGGAATAAATTAGACAAATGACCATCTAGTAGGTCGTGAAATGGACCGCTATGGGTCATGGAAAATGGCCTCAATGGGCACAATAAGATGACCATCTATGGGTCACAATGAAGATTTGAGAAAATTGAGGTTAAAGTCATAAGACTATCAAATTTGGAGGTTAAAGTCATAAGACTATCAAACGATCTCTATGGATCTTCAACAATGACCACTATGGGTCCAAAAATGACCTCTATGGGTCCAAGAAAAGCCTCTAATGGGCGCAAAAAAACAGACCACTATGGGTCACAACAAGGATCACTATGGAACACATCAAAGGCCTCTATGGGCAAATGACCAACTATGGGTCTCAAAATTCAAAGCCTCTATGGGCAAATTTGACCAAGGACCACTTTGGGTCTAAGAAAATGATCACAATGGATCATGAGAAAGGCCTCTATGGGCGCAAAACAAAACAAAAAAAAAAAAAAAAAAATCAAGAATACTAGACGAAATCACAACTTGATTTCAAGAAAAAAAAACAGTAGGAAATTTGTGATGAGAAGCAAGTAGAAGAATTATAGAATAGAAATGTGTTTTAGAAGAAGGAAAGAAAATGTTGAAAGAATCAAGAGTGTGAGAATTTAACTCACAAATCAGAATTAAAGAATCAGAAAGAAAAAATCCAGAAAGCATACAAATTCACCTCCATCATCCAACAAATTCATCAACTCATCATGTATTCAACCATCACATACAAAAACAAACTCAACACTTCAACTTCAATCTAAGAACATCTAATATCAACTTCAATCATCAATCTCAATCAAACACCAATAAAACCAGAACGTCAGTACAGCAATAACAAACCCAGAAAACATTGTCGAGTAACTGTGCATAGAACTGGGCGAAATTAACAAGTTACCGATGAAAACTTGCGGTTGAAATCAAATCGTAATCATTTCTTGAAAATCAGACAATTGTGGATTATCTTCTCCTGAATTCACAAGCAGCGGAGTTTCAGAAATCAAGAATTCTCTTCTTGTTTCGCCAAGATATTTCGCAACAAATTGACATTCAAACTCAAATTTCTCAAATTGTGAAGAGTATAAGAAGCCCGAAAATGAGGTTAAAATTTCAATGAAAATCCGAAATCAACCACGAATTCGGAAAATTTAAGTAGAGATCAGATGATGATTATAGACGAAAAAGAAAAGAAGATGCAATTGAAAATTCGACCAAAATTGAGAGATTTGAAATGAAGAATATCGAGTTATGAATCGCCAGAAAATCGAGATTGAAGAACAAGAACCCTAGAAATTGTTGATTGAAGAAAAACGCGGAATTAGTGAGCTAGGATTCGATCCTGCTCTGATACCATGTTAAATTTCGTGGTTTAGGGAGGAAGAAAATCATAAGAAGTAGAAGATGAAGCCATTGATGAGCTTGAGATTGAAGAACAGTGAAGAAACGTAATGGAGAGAGAGAAAAACTACATTGTATTATTATGTTATCTATTGTGAAATGAAAGTACAAGAATATACTATTTATACTAGTTCACCTAATTACATTGTTCAACTAACTAATCCTTGAATTAAGGAAATGAGAAACAAACTAGAAGTAACAAACTAAGTCAATCATACTTTGACTAAACCATAAACTCCAACACTTAGCAAAAAAAAAAAAAAAACTCGGGAAACCCATTGGTGTAATGGACACAATAATAAAATTTACAGAGTGAATTAAAATGATTGTGAAAAGTAGGTTCCCCAAACATAATCATTTATGTAAACAGTTAAGTTATCAATAACCTCTAATCTGTTTTTGCAGATGAAAATATAAAAAAAAATATACAACGTAAGGATTAAATATAACTAATATTGTCAATCTTATAGTCTAATCCAATAATTTTATTAAAAATTTACGAGTACAATTGTTGTTGGTTGTTGTTATTGGGTGGGTTGATAGGTGAAAGGCTTTCTACATAGTTGAACACCCCTAGAGTGCCATTATAAGAGTCAAGAGGTTTATTTTGGACACCATGCTCTTCCACTTGATTATCATGAAGCCCATATGAAATCAACCGTCCATTATTATCACCTAAGAAAATCCGTTCATCATCTGAAATTCCAACCACACTAAACTCAGGATCGAGAGTTTGTGTTGCAATTGATACATGCAAGTCCCAAGAATCCTCGACACCATACTCTTTCATTATCCAAACCTCAATGTTTTCCTTCTCAAGAGACATTGCAACAAAACAAATAGTCTCCTTAAGCACCCAAATACTCATCTTTGGTTTTATTTCCTTATTGAGCGGAATTGGAGGTCCATCCATTACTTTAAAAGAGTGATCTACCATACCAAATGCTAGGACACAATATGCTAACACCATACCATTATGTTCATCTCTTTTCACACATGACCAATGACAAGCTCCATGGATAAAGTTGTTGCAAAATGGTGGATCGGAAACAATATATGGGAAAGCCAAATATAAACCTTCACTATAGGCACAATATTGAAGACAACAAATATTCGTCCATGAATCATTGGCATTATTATAGACCCTGACATGCCAAAATTCATCGGAAGGCCACTTATAGGGCAAGTTCCAATGACAAATAACAACGACCTTGTATTCATTAATGGTGTGATCATATCCAAATCCAAAATGAAAACCTTTTGGGCTACCCACCTCGTCGCCACAATCGTATACTGTAGAAAACCCACGTTGTAGATAAAGGGGAAACGGAAAGGAAACAGGAGGCAGAATGTGTTTGTAGGATCGAGTAGCAGGATTCCATAAAATTAGGGTACCACCAAATATGGGAATTAGCCTATGGAATACACAGTAAATTCCATTAACATGGCCTACTATATGCATATCACTAATAATTTGATCAGCGTCAGCTTCTTCACATCCAGGGAAAAATTCATCAATGTTAGCCCCTCTAAATACCCACCTATTATCATCAAGAAATGGAGGAAGTTGTAAATAATCCTCCTCAAATAATAATAATTCAGATGATGATGATATTTCAACAAGAGGTTTGGTAATTGGATCTTTGCCAAAACAAAGCAGCTTACTTGTTCGAGATCTACTCAATTGATTATAACGAGAGATGAAGGATGGTTTTCCAGTAAGAGAATGCCATCTTTTACAAACGCTCTTGAATCGGAGAACAGATTTAACGGGTAATCGTAAAAGAATTTCTTCCTCAACATCACCTAATATAAATGATGTTGCCTTCATTATCTTTCTTTTCTAACGTGCAATTTGTGTAAATTTGTTTCAAGCTAATCTGTTAATGTATTAGGGGGGAATTTGGGGATCCCTCCTTATAAGGGGTGAGACTCGGATCTCTAGGATCGTAAATGATGCCAATAACACTATGCTACCACCTTCTGCTCATGTATAATATATGTATATGCTGGGAACCGATCTAATCCTTTTATAGGTAGACGGTAGACCTAATATCTTTTAATTATAGGCTAAAATTTAAACCAACCACACCTGGAACTTTTAGATCACGTAAAACTTGCTCCCTAATTCGAAACTGTTTCAAAGTTTATGATAAGAATACCTTAATAAAAGTAGAATATTCAATTAGGACTAGGAGAGTTAGCCATCAATAGCCAAAAACAACCCTGCTTCGTTATCCAATAAAGTAGACGTGATTGGCAATTTGGCATGACTACATATTTACAGGAAGATAATTAGGCTACTAAAAAGGCTATCATTAATGATACAAAATCCTAAAATATAAAACCAGAATATTGACTTGGGTAAAAACTAAAAGATAAGAAAGTATTGCGGAAAATTAGTATCGCATTTAGGACTTGTATCAAAAGATAGGCCTAGTGCCACTTCTTAATCTTATCTCTTTTTTTTTCTTTTTCTTTTTATAATATTTCAAATTATGTAATTACAGTTGTTTGTAATTTACTTATAATGACCCTCTTATTGGTTTATGTAAAGTTAGCTTTGTAATCTTTCTTATCCAAAAATCTAATTATGTATCTTTATCAATCTAAAACTCCAATAACCACTAAGGGAAAAAAAAGGAAGGGCTGCGTTTTATTAAAAACGCAGCCCTTCTTGTATGAAGGGCTGCGGTTTCCAAGGAAACCGCAGCCCTTTTAGTGAAGGGCTGCGGTTAACAAGAAATCGCAGCCCTTTATGCAGTATGAAGGGCTGCGGTTTTGAGGCTAACCGCAGCCCTACTAATGAAGGACTGCGGTTAGCCCAAAAACCGCAGCCCTTCATAAACGAAGGGCTGCGTTTTCTGGACTAACCGCAGCCCTTCACATCCCATCCCATATTTCCAGTTTTGCGCGCACATACACACAGTAGGTAGACATCTTTTCTAAATTTCCCTCCCTTAGACGCATTTGACGAGCGAAAAACCCCTCCCTATCACTCACTCGCACATTAACCCTAACGCCCCATCACCGGAGCCCTGACGCCGGAGCACCCACATTGCTTCACCACCACAACCCTTCTCTTTCTTCACTTCACTTCTCTTCTCTTCTCTTCTCTTCTCTTCTCCACCATTTGAGTGGGTTTAGGGTGTGGAGCTCCTCCACCACTACGCAGCGCCACCACCCACAAGCGGCAGCAACAACTACCACCACCATTGCCCTACTCTTTCTTCATTATATTGCTCTTGGCCTGGGTTTAGCCAATTTTTTGCTTAGTTAAGTATGAATTAATCTTGTTTTTAAGTTAGTTTTGTTTTTCTTAATTGAATTAAATGATTAATGTGCAATGTGGGTTTTGTTAATTGTAGGAAGAAGAGGCTTAGGAAGGCAAATAAAGTTCCAACTATCTCTACTCTCTTCATTGCTTATCATTGGTGTTAAGAGGTAACTAGTTTAATTTCGTTGTCTTTTTTGTGTGATTTAATTTGTTGATGAGACAAAGTTGTTATGTGATTCAATTTGATTAAGTTATGATAATTTATTGATATATATATATATATATATATATATATATATATGTATTTCTTATAATGTATGTATATTTCTTGATATGAGATTGTATGAAAACGCAATTTAATTTAGCTATGAAATCCACAAGTTGTTTGAATTGTCATCATATGCCTAGATACCCGTTCAAGACTTACTCATTAGGAGTAAGTCTTGAATAGTCCCGGTTTGGGATCTGTTCTTGGACGTTTGATCTCACTTAGGTGGTGAATGTGTGTCTTCTTTTCAATTCTGAGGAAATTCTTGGCTCATCGTTTCTCTACATTGTTCTCTGGGTACATATGTAGATAAGCAATTATCTACATTGTGTACTTGGAGAAGCTGTAGGGAAATCTTTGCCGGATTTTCCTTAGAATTGAAAAGTTGGCACACATTCACTAGTGAGATTAGACGTCCAAGGATGGGTTAGGTTGGAGTGATAAGGACCTTCGGCTGCATGCATACAATTGAACATGTCACTATCTTAGATTGCTCAATACGTGTGTGATATGAATATGTGAGTGTATGTACTTAAATAATGATTGATGCATTATAATGAATGGTTGTGTTTAATTATTAGAGGTCTTCTTGAATGAGATGGATCGTACTTGGATGTATGGTAGTCGTGAATCGATTGAGTTTGTGAAAGGGGTCTCGGAATTACGTACAACCGCATTACAATATCAAGCATTCTCTGGAGCAGTCGACTTTTATTGTCCTTGTTTCGATTGTAGAAATGTGAGCAAGGTTAGTAGTATACATGTGGTTAGGGAGCATGTCTTTCGCCGTGGGTATAGGTCTCAATACCACGTATGGGTTTGGCATGGTGAGCAGGGGAAGTATATAGGAAGCTCTAGAGTAATGAACGATGTATGTGAAGAAAAGAAGGATGATGAGTTCGGGGATGAGAATTTGGATGATGAGTTTGCGAGATGATGATAGGGATCGGGTAGACGAGATGATACACGAGGTTGAAGATCGGTCGTGTAAACGACCTCGTATTTTGAGTCTATGTCCGAGGCCGCCGAAAGCCGTTGTATCCAGGTTGTACAAAGTACACCAAACTTTCCGCGGTGATAACACCTGTTCAACATTAAGTCGAAAAGCTGGTTGGACGGACTCTAGTTTCACATCGTTGTTGAAAGTTTTAGGCGATATGCTCCCTGATGGAAATGAACGCCAAAGTCGTACTATTATGCGAAGAAACTGATGTGTCCTTTCGGTTTAGAGTACGAGCGGATACATGCTTGTCCTAACGATTGTGTGCTTTATCGTAATGAGTATGAGCATTTACATGAGTGTCCACGTTGTGGATTGTCGAGGTACAAGCGTGAAGGAGCTGGAGGTAGTGAAGGACCACCAGCTAAGGTGTTGTGGTATTTACCCATAATACCTAGATTTAAGCGCATGTTCTCAATTAAAGGAGATGCGAAGAATTTGAGGTGGCATGCAGATCGTAGGAAGAAAGACGGTCTGCTCAAGCATCCGACTGATTCGCCTGAGTGGAAAAGTATCAACAGGGTGCATAAGGCATTTGGTAATGAGGATAGGAATCTGAGGCTTGGATTATGTACGGATGGCATGAACCCTTTTGGCAATCTCAGTTCGCAGCATAGTACATGGCCAGTAGTCTTAGTGGTTTATAACTTGCCTCCTTGGTTGTGCATGAAACGCAAGTACATGATGCTGTCGCTTCTTATATCGGGGCCCAAACAACCTGGAAATGACATTGATGTATACCTCCAGCCGCTTGTTGAAGATTTACAGAAGATGTGGAACGAAGGAGTGTTAGTATTTGATGCGTATGCTAATGAGATGTTCACTCTGCGTGCCATGTTTTTTTGTACTATGAACGATTATCCAGCTTATGGGAACTTATCTGGGTATAAGACGAGAGGAAAACAACCCTGCCTGATTTGTTTAGATGACATGAAATCTACACACCTTAAGGGATGCAAACATGTGTATATGCGCACACGAAGGCTCCTCAGACGCGACCATCCCTATCGGTTTAAGAAGAAGGCATTCGATGGGACGGTTGAAGAAGAAGTTGCTCATAGACCATTAACTGGTACTGAAGTTTATAATCAGGTGAAGGGCATTGAAACAATCTTTGGTAAACCTGCTAGTGAGGTTGATCGACCTACGGGATTATGGAAAAAGGAGTCCATTTTTTGGAAACTCCCATATTGGAAAGATCTAAAGGTCAGACATTGTTTGGATGTCATGCACATAGAGAAGAATGTTTGTGAAGCTATTCTTGCGACACTTATGAATATTTCGGGCAAGACAAAAGATGTTAAGGCGTCACGACTTTACTTGGAAAAACAGGGGCTTCGACCAGAGTTGTGGGCTCAGAAAAGGGACGGAAGGAAGAAGAAAGTAGTGGAGGAAAGGGTTGATGATGAAACTCAGAAAAGTAAAAAGAAGGTGGAGGATTCGGAGAAGAATTATTTGCCACCAGCTTGCTACACGATGTCACGTGCAGAGAAACGGATTTTTTACGAGTCATTGTATGGCATTAAGGTCCCAACTGGCTACTCATCGAATATGAAGCGGTTTGTTACCATAAATGGTGAATTGAAGTTATCGAGTATGAAATCTCACGATTGTCATGTCATGATGCAAGTATTCTTACCGATTGCAATTCGTGGGATACTTCCAAAGCATGTGAGGCACACCATTACAGAACTTTGTTCATTTTTCCATACAATATGCAGCAAAGTCCTAGAACCGTCGACCCTCGATTCCTTGCAGGCCAGAGTAGTTGAAACTCTATGCAAATTTGAGATGTTTTTTCCCCCCGCATTCTTTGACATTATGGTCCATCTCATTGTCCATCTAGTTCGAGAAATTAAGTTGTGTGGTCCAGTGTTTTTGAGGTGGTGCTATCCTTTTGAGAGATATATGGGCACTTTGAAGGATAAAGTTCGGAATCCTGCACAACCAGAAGTTAGTATAATTCAAGGGGTTGTGGGTGAAGAGATCAGTAATTTTGTGGCTGAGTATTTTGCTAGTGTTGATCCTGTTGGACTTCCGACATCCCGACACGAGGGCAGACTTGAGGGCAAGGGCACAATTGGTTCAAAATTGATCACACCTTCCGTAGAAAAGCGTAAACAAACTCACTTATTTGTATTGCATCACGTAGCAGCTGTCTATCCCTATTTAAATGAACATATGGAGGAATTACGTGTTAGCAATCCTGGAAAGGAGTTAGGGCATTGACGCAAATGCATAACAAGACTTTCATTGATTGGTTTCATAAACGAGTAGTGAATGATTTGGATGAAAGTGTTCCTGAAACAGTCAAGTGGTTAGCATTTGATCCTCGTGAAGCTGTACGCTCTTATGAGGATTATGATATTAATGGGTATACGTTTTGGACTGAACGTCAAGATCTGAAGTCAACATCGCAACAAAATAGTGGTGTTTCACTTGTGGCGTCAGCTATACAATACGCAAGCTCGAAGGATAAGTCGCCTGTACATGCTGAAAGCAATTATTATGGGCGAATAGAAGAAATATGGGAGCTGGACTACTGTACTTTTAATATTTGCCTCTTGTGTTGCAAGTGGGTTGACGATAATCGACGTTGCGTAAGAAAAGATGATCCTTGCGGATTCACTCTTGTTGATCTTAGTCGTCTACGTGAAACTGAGGAGCCATTTGTAATTGCATCACAAGTTAAGCAAGTTTTTTTTGTAACTGATCCTGCTGATAATAAGTGGTCAATTGTTGTACCTGGTAAAAGGAGTATCCTCGGTATTGGTGATGTTGATAATGAGGAAGAATATGATGCATTTGAGGACCTCCCCCTTTTACCTATCCTGAAAATAGTGTGGAAGATGATGTGAATATGTCGGAGAACTATATGCGTGTAGATCACACGGAAGGGATACATGTACTTGAGGATCCTAAGAAACGGCGGAAGGTCAATAAATCATGTGACATAAACTCAGGTCTGTCTAATTTCTCCAATTTTGCATTTTCGCTTCCAAATCGTACTTATTGAGTCATTTAACCCCAAATGCATTTTGAACATGATAATATGAGGCATAATGTAACTATTGTGTAGATTTTTAGGTTTGCAATTGTTGTAGGTTGAATTTTGGGAACGAAAAGGGCATTTTAGCCCTATTTTTGCCTTTTCGCGTCCAATTCGTATTATCGCTTCATTTAACCCCAATTTTATTTTGAACATGATAATATGAGGTATAATATAACTATTATGTAGATTCTTAGGCTTGCATTTGTTGTTGGTTGTATATCGGGAACATAAATGTGATTTTAGCCCTATTTTTGCCTTTTCGCCTCCAATTCATGTTTCTCGAGTCATTTAACTCCATGTTTGGTATCACTACTATCTTTCATTTTCTTTTTTATTTTATAATGTAACTATGTAGATTTTTAGGCTTCGGAAACGAAAATCAAAGGTCATTTTACGCCTACATGGCAATGAGGGTGTGCAATGGGGGGCAGTAGTGGCGGGGGTGGTGGGACTGTGTTACAAATGTGGAGAGTGAGGTCACATGGCAATGGAATGCTCTCCACATTTGTAACACTTCTCACTATCTCCGCCGCTACCAGCTGATGGGCATTCCATTGCCATGTGACCTGATTCTCGGGTCATTTTAGGCCTAATATAGCCTTTTCGCTTCCGAATCGTACTTATCGAGTCATTTAACCCCAAATTCTTTGAGAACATGATTATATGAGGTATAATGTAACTATTGTGTAGAGTTTTAGGCTTGCATTTGTTGTTGGTTGTATTTCGGGAACGAAAAGGTCATGTTAGGCCTAGTTTTGCCTTTTCGCTTCCAAATCGTACTTATCGGGGGTGGGGGTGCTGGGCAGGGGATGGGGGAGGGCTTAGGTATAATGTAACTATTGAGTAGATTTTTAGGCTTCCATCTGTTCTTGGTTGAATTTCGGAAACGAAAATCAAAGGTTATTTTACGCCTACATGGCAATGAGGGAGTGCAGTGGGGGGCAGTAGTGGCGGGGGTGGTTGGAGTGTGTTACAAATGTGGAGAGTGAGGTCACATGGAAATGGAATGCTCTCCACATTTGTAACACTTCTCACTATCTCCGCCGCTACCAGCTGATGGGCATTCCATTGCCATGTGACCTGATTCTCGGGTCATTTTAGGTCTAATTAACCTTTCCGCTTCCGAATCGTACTTATCGAGTCATTTAACCCCAAATTCTTTGTGAACATGATTATATGAGGTATAATGTAACTATTGTGTAGAGTTTTAGGTTTGCAATTGTTGTAGGTTAAATTTTGGGAACGAAAAGGGCATTTTAGGCCTATTTTAGCCTTTTCGCTTCCAAATCGTACTTATCGAGTCATTTAACCCCAAATTCTTTTTGAACATGATTATATGAGCTATAATGTAACTATTGTGTAGAGTTTTAGGCTTGCATTTGTTGTTGGATACATTTCGTGAACGAAAAGGTCATTTTAGGCCTAATTTTGCCTTTTCGCTTCCAAATCGTACTTATCGAGTCATTTAACCCCGAATTCTTTTTGAACATGATTATATGAGGTATAATGTAACTATTGTGTATATTTTTAGGTTTGCAATTGTTGTAGGTTGAATTTTGGGAACAAAAATGTTATTTTTAGGCCTATTTTTGCCTTTTACGCTTCCAAATCGTATTATCGAGTCATTTAACCCCAAATTCATTTTGAACATGATAATATGAGGCATAATGTAACTATTGTGTAGATTTTTAGGTTTGCAATTGTTGTAGGTTGAATTTTGGGAACGAAAAGGGCATTTTAGGCCTATTTTTGCCTTTTCGCGTCCAATTCGTACTTATCGCTTCATTTAACTCCATTTTCTTTTTCAATATGATAATATAAGGTATAATATAACTAGTGTGTAGAGTTTTAGGCTTGCATTTGTTTTTGATTGAATTTCGGGAAGCTATATGTCATTTTTAGAACTACTAACTACGGTAAATGATTGAATTCTTATATTATGTGTTTATTCCTTGGTTGTTTTGCAAGGTTTATATGAATAACACACCACGTTTGAGGGCCTTCACCACAGACGAATTACATGAAGTTCGGGATAAGTTGGCGTCCCACATTTGCGATGATTGCTTATGATACATCTACTAGTTTGTATCAATTCTATGTACACGTTTTACATTATTAAATATATACATATTTAAAGTTATTTATTATATTACGTTCAAAAACTTGTCATATATTATTATTGCAATTTGATCGATTTTTTTTGTGTCGAAGGGAGGTTTTGGGTGGGGGTGGGGTGGGGGCCGCCATGGTGGGTCACATTGGGGCTATGGTTGGTTGGGTCTTTGGGGTGGTGGCGGCAATGGGTGGAGGAGGTGGCGAGAGGGTGGGGTGGGGTGGGGGTGCGGGGAGTGACGGGGGTGGGCTGGGGTACGTGGGGGGGCGGGGGGGGGGGCGGGGGGGGGGCGGGTGGTGGGGAGGTGTGGGCTAGGGGTGGGGGGGTGGGGGTGGGAGTGCGGGGGTGGGCGGGGGTGGGTGTCTTTGGGGCGCGGGGGGTGGGCGGGGGGTGGGGGGGTCTTTGGGGTGGGGGGGTGGGGTGTCTTTGGGGCGCGGGGGTGGGCGGGGGGTGGGCGGGGGTGGGGGTCTTTGGGGTGGGCGGGGGGTGGGGTGTCTTTGGGGCTGGCGGGGGGTGGGCGGGGGTGGGGGGTCTTTGGGGTGGGTAGGGGGTGGGGTGTCTTGGGGGGTGGGGGGTGGGCGGGGGTGGGGGGTCTTTGGGATAGGCGGGGGTGGAGGTGTCTTTGGGGCGGGGGGGTGGGGGAGTCTTTGGGGTGGGGCGAGGGTGGGGTGTCTTTGGCGGGGGGTGGGTAGGAGGTGAGGGGGTGCAATTTATTTATTTTTTTAAAAAAAATTGAATGTGAAGGGTTGCGGTTCGGGCCAAAAACGCGGCCCTTCCCGGCTAGAAGAGGCTGCGTTTTTTGGCACGAACCGGCCCTTCTTATTTATTGAAGGGCTGCTATGGAAAGGGCTGCTGGCCAAAAACGCAGTCCTTAGGGCTGTTTTGACCGCAACCCTTCCTTGTTTTTCCACTAGTGAACAGTAGAATGTTATTCCATTTTATTCATAACTTATTCCAATATTGATAACTTAGTCAAATTTTAAGCAGTCATGTGAGATGTTGTTTATACTTTCATGTTATTACGGATGGCGTAAATTGTAGGATTAAGAATTTTTTCATGTTTAAATTCTAGGATTGGTATTAGATTTTGTTGTTGGATTAGGATTCCTTTTAATATTAAGATTGTTAATAAATAAAATTAATAAAAATAAAATCTAATATTTTTTAAGGTTTTAAATTCTAGAATCACGATTAGTTTTTGTTGTGGGATTATGATTCTATTAATTAGAATTTTTACTAAATAAATTAATTTAAAAATATATGTATTTTCTACATGGTACGGTGCTCGCTATGCTCCTGGAATCATACCCTTTTAGAATATATGTTGTTTGAGTATGCTCTGTTTTTCGTTGTTTTTTATATGTTTAATTGCATTGATCTTAAGGTTTACTCTAAATCTCGGTTTCTTCTTTCATTATTTTCGTAGATTTAAGTTCTAATGTTTTGTTATGAATCAAATTTTATATGATTTAGTTTTTTCAATAACAATCTTCTGTTAATGTTGAAGCCTTGGAGGAGATAATATTGAATTTAAATGGAGTTTTTTTTTTTTGCTTCAACTATATAATTTGCCTTTTGGTAGTCGATCCAATGAAGATGCATGTGAAAGGTGTTGAAAATACTGTTGGAGCTCGCAGCGTTAGTCTTGCGTGGACCTGGTCCACACTAATATTATTGTGGACCAAAGCCACTTATTTAACATAGTGACCCTTTTTTCCATATAGTAACCTTTTAAAAATCTTAAATTACACTATACAATTACTTTCTATCATAGTGATCGTTTTTTTAAATATAGTCACTCTTTTTTACATTAGTTTATCATGATGAAATTTTCAGTTTGTGTGACATAGTAACCTTTTTTTTTCACATAGTCAAACTTTAGAATCTATATCTACTCATTTTTTATATCTATTTTTTTATATAGTGACTCTTTTTTTTTCATAAATCACATGAATTAGCATTAGGTCCACACTAATTTAGTGTGGACCAGGTCCATATAAGACGTTTACAAACAAGAATAACCTTCTTAAATTATATTCTAACTTTTTGATGTGAATAATACTAATTTTACATTTACGTGGAGACATTTATAATAACTTAAATGCTAAACTAGGAATGCTAAATAAGGAACGATCTGAAAACCAATGATACACATTGTTTTGTTTCCTACAATTCTTCTTATTCTCACATTCTAAAAGTAGGAGAATTAATTCGATCACCACTTATTCCCATAATTCTCCACCTCGTTCATAATTTGAGAACGTTTAAAATTTTGGACGAACAAATTGTGTTATTATTCGTATCCGGTTGCACCACATTAACAATGACTACCTAAGTACCCTCGGATCAAAGCAATCGTAGTTTTATTAATTGCTTCATGTAATGCCTAACATGGAATAAAGTTTAGCAATTCCAAACAATGTTGGAATTTGTTTCCTGACACAACTTTGGTTAACATGCCTACAGGGTTCTCATCTGTGTGCACCTTCATAAGAGAAATACTACCTTCCTATTTGATATTTTGAACAAAATGATATCTCACATATATATGCTTGGTACGAACATGATGAACTGGTTTTTAGCCAAATAAATTGCACGTTGGTTGTCACAACTAAGATTTACACATTCCTGCTTCAATCCCAAATCATCTAGAAGACCCAAAGCCACAACTATATAATTTGCGTTTTGGTAGTCGATCGAATAAAGATGCATGTGAGAAGTGTTACAATTGTTGGTTTTGGTGGAGATGGGTGAGCAAGCAAGGAGGGAGAAGAAGCCTCGAGCCATGGTAGTAGCACCCAGCAGCCCGGGTGGGCACCAGGGGGTGGCCCGGGCGGGCAGATGTGGGCCCGGGCGGGCAGCTCCCCGGGCGGACTCTTTTTGGCTCGGGCGTGCGGTTTTTGGCAAATTGAAGGCAGGAACTTGCAGTAAGTTTTCCCCGGGCGGGCAAACATTTTTCCCGGGCGAGCGGCTTGGCCCGGGCAGGCGGTTTTGGGCACGGGTGGGCTAACCCAGTTTTTGCACGTGTTTCGCGATTTAAGTTTTAATCGTGGCCGTTGGATTGCTTTTAGTTCTAGGAGTATAAATACCCTATTTTCTGAGTTTGGAGATGTGAGCACACATATCTCATTGTTCAAACTTGGAGCCTCATCTTTTCTAGGGTTTAGGAGAGAGAGTGAGTTTGGGAGAGATTGTATTGTTCATCCATTTTCTCCATTAATCAAAGGTGCTTGCTTTGTGGGTTTTTTTTTCTCCCGGTGCTCAAGTTTTCCCACGTAAATTGGTGTGTTTTCATTGCTTTCCTATTTATGCTTAGTTTCATCACTTTCATTGATTGTTGCTTAGTATTAATTACAAGTAATTAATTGGTTTGCTTAATCTAATTCTCAACAACAATGGTGGGAAATTCCGGCTAATCTCATGTTGCAATACTATCTATAAATGTATAACCAATGTGTTATGCAATAGATTGAGAAGCATTCTTCCTGATTTGATCTTAGAAAATCAAGGAGGGTTTGTACATGGGAGATATATTGCACATAATATTATGGTTGTTCAGGACCTGGTAAGGCATTATGGGAGGAAGAATGTGATACCAAGTTGCTTGTTGAAGATTGATATTCAGAAGGCGTATGACACTGTCAATTGGGAATTTTTGAAGTAAATGCTAGAACAATTAGGCTTTCCTATGAAGTTTATTCAGCTGGTGATGGAATGTGTGACAACACCCAGATTCTCTTTGCTTATAAATGGGTCAATGAAAGGTTTTTTCCCTGCTAAGAGGGGGCTGAGACAAGGTGATCCTATGTCTCCCCTCTTATTTGTCATTTGTATGGAGTATTTGTCAAGAGTATTGCATAAGATGAGTGAGCTTTCTCAATTCAAATTTCATCCTAGATGTAAGGAGTTGAAGCTCACTCATATGTGTTTTGCTGATGATTTGATTCTCTGCTGCAAAGGAGAATTTGCTTTAATATATCTCTTGTTAGGTGCTTTTAAGCTCTTTTCAAAGACTTCTGGGTTGAATGCAAATGCTCAGAAATCAGCTATGTACACAAGTGGCATGCCTGAGGCTGAGGTTCAGAGGATTGTATCTGCTTCATGTTTTACTCTCAGCAAATTACCATTTAAATACCTTGGTGTACCTATCTGTTCTAAGAGAATTTCTGTAACACCCCGACCCATACGGAGTCGAGTATATCGTCACCAATGCGCATCCAGGGACAACAACTGTCCTCAATAACCAACACAAGTTCTTCCGGCGCATTGTGTCCTCACTCATGCGCACCCTGAGAAACTTCCCACGAGGTCACCCATCCCTGGACTACTCCCAGCCAAGCACGCTTAACTATGGAGTAACTAAGGAAATAAGATCCCTGAAAGAAAGATGCATCTTGTTGGAATGAGTAGCCTGCTAAATCCCTTTAAAGCAATCATGAGGGGTATTACAATTTCTGCTGCTCAATGGAGATATTATTAGAGAAGATGGTTGCTAGGATAAAGATCTGGAGTTCCAGAAATCTTTCCTACATGGCTAGGGCTCAACCGGTCAACTCGGTACTCATTAGTATACACGAATCTTGGGCACGAGTATATGTTTTACCTCAAAAAGTATTACAAGATATGGTGAAAGTTTGCAGAGCATTTTTGTGGAGTGGTAACTATTTCAGTCATAAACCTGGTTATGTAGCATGGGAGCAGGTTTGTAAAGACAATAATGAAGGAATATTGGGCTTTAGAAATGTGAAACAATGGAACATAGCTTGTATGGGGAAATATGTATGGGCCATTTCTTCCAAACAAGATAATGTTTGGATTAAATGGGTCCATTCAGTGTATATTAAGAACACTGATTGGTGGTCATATACACCTAAGGCAGATGCTAGCTGGTACTGGAAGAAAGTTTGTCAGGTGAAAGAAATTCTGAAGTTTTTTTTTACAAGAGATGAATTGAGTACAATGGATAAATATTCAGTGAAGGATGTTTATGGGAAAATTACTGGAGCTCAGGAGAGAGTTTCTTGGGGGAAAGTGGTTTGGAACAGGCTAAGTGTACCTAAATATAGGTTCATAATTTGGCTGGCAGTACAAAGAAAATTACAGACAACTGAAAGATTGAAACCAATAGGTATCAGTGATACAGATCAATGTTTGATATGTGGATTGCAAGCAGAAAATCATCAACACTTGTTTTTTAAGTGTAATTACTATACTGGGTGTATTCAAGAGATTAAGATCTGGCTGGGTATTACTACTGCTGCTCTGGATTTACAACAGATTTGCAGATGGGTTAGTAGAAGCTCTAAGTCTAAATTTCAGAAGCAGGTGATCTTAGTTGGTATAGCTGCTGTTGTTTATCATGTATGGAAATGCAGGAATGAATGCTATTGGAACAATAGTGTGGCTACTATTAGTAGTAGCGTTAAGAGAATGAAAAGTGAAATTAAATTTAGAATAAATGCTGCTATGCCTAAGAGAATTACTAGTAGAGATCAGCAATGGTTTATGAGTTTGTAATGAGATATGATGTGTATAGCTGTTTGGGTTCCTGCTCTTCCAAAGAGTCCAACCTAGTTGGTTTGTTTGGTGTGAGTTAGGATAGGTTGTATGAAGTTGTTTGATTGAATAAAAACTTACTTATTTAGCAAAAAAAAAAACAACAATGGTGGGTACGGTCATCGACATTAAGGAAGATGAAATCGACAGGTTCAAAAATCCTCCTCAAATTAAGCCCCCATTAAAGCTGCCCTAATATTTCTCTCCTCCTCTTACCCAGAAGAAGCCCTTAAACATGGTCACCGGAAAACTATTGAATTGAGTAAGTATATGGAGGTCTCTGGGTCTACTGATGAAGTTATTGAGTTTTTGAGCGTAGTGGTAGTGGTGGTGCAGGGTGAGGAGAGAGGGAAATAGGATATGGAGATGAAAAAATGGAAGGTAAGAGAAATGAAAATTGAAAAAATAAACAAGAAAGAGGAAGAACAATTACCATAACAAGCCAAAATTGATACTATGTGAAAATATTTTTTTCCTATTTTAAAATAATAGTTAACAGAAATATAACTTGAGGTCCTTAACATTAACATTAAATATTAGGCCCTTAACGATAACTTTTACTAGAATGTAGGTCCTTGGAGTAGGTTTAACTCGATTATAGAAGGTGATTAAAACCCTCCATAAACCCTTGAGTTTTGATTTTTTGAAGAAGAGAAAGAGAGGAGAGAGTGCAGTAGTGAAGTAGAGAGTGATTTATGTTTTGATTTGGACCCTTTGAAAGGTTAAGGTTAACACAAACTTTTGTATAAGGCAGGCCACACCTTGAACAAATGGTGTGGCCAGCTAATAAAAAGGCTCAAGCTAAGCCTTATAATGAAGCCCAAGCGTGAATCCGTTTTCAGAAGGGTTACTTTTCGCAATAGGGGTTACTTTTCGTAACATGGGTTACTTTTGTTGAATCGTTTTCAGATGGGTTACTTTTCGTAACATGGATTACTTTTGTTGAATCGTTTTCAGAGGGGAAACCATACAATGAGAGAGAAAATGGCAGAGTTCTTCCTTTCTCTCCTTCATTTTTCCCCATCTTCTCTCTCCTCTCATTTTTCCCATTTTTTTGCCTCATTTTCTCTCTCCTCTCATTTCCCCATCTTGTCTCTTCTCTTATTTCCCACATTTTTTCCCTATTTTCTCTCTGTTCTCATTTCCTCCAGAATTTTACCCTTACCATCGATAAACAAGGACGAATCTCCGGCGATGTCGTCGTCGGGGCTAATGATCGCCTCAGTGCACGACTCTGATCTAAGGAGGTCTACCTTGAATTCTTGCGCCACCACTACCGATCAAACAAATGAGTTATTTTCTTGAACGAGCTTTGTCGGTTGTATTGCCGGAGCTCCGAGATGGAAAATGGCGCTGCATCCAAGGCAACGTGTCAACCTCCATTTTTTTGTGGAGGAGGAGAGAGAAAGTGAGAGAGAGAGTGGAGATGATCAGGATGTGTGGAGGCGAGGAGAGAGAAAGGAGGAAGAGGAAGGAGGAAGGAGGATGGTGATGTCGTGGCCGCACGGTTTGTTTGTATGTGGCATGTTTTACCAAAAACGGACTGTAAAGTTAATGTTGGATTGTTGTGTAGATGTGTTAAATCTCTATTATATAACAAGAGTGGAGAGAACTTGAAGTATCGACCGTTGGAAAACAGCGGACTGAGGAGGGTAGTTTAAGTTCACCAGACAGTAAGACACCAATTATGAAGTACTTATATAAATATAAGTACTACTTTATCCTTGGGATATGCAAAAATTACTTCATGTCGCAAAAGCTTGCATTTGTTTATTTTTTTATTTTTGTGTACTTCAATTGTTTATCTAATTATTTATCCAGATAAAACTTCTCACAGGACAGGACTGCAACAATCTTTAAGAAAGCAATTCCTCACAATTGGGTCGTTTGGATTAGATTTAGTTTAGGTCTTTTTGGGTTGGTTCGAGACGGTTTAATTTGGTTTTGATTTTGTTTCGGTTATTTGGGTATTTGGTTGAGCAGAGGAATTTGTAATTGATTCAAGAATTTCTAATCACTAGGAGGGGTTGGTGATTAATTTCCTACACTACATAGGAGTTTTCATTTCCTAGGAAATTCTATTTTCCATGAATTCCCTATTTCCTGCATACCAAACAACTACCCTATTTTGTAATTCCTAGAAATCTAAATTCCAGTGGAATGTGAACCAAACGACACCTAATATATTATAATACAATATTTATAGTTCTAGCCTTCTAGGGTTGTATTATCAAAAGGTCAATCCGTAATCTGATTCACAAAATTACTATTGCAATTAATTTTGGTAAATTCCAATGTACCAATTAATGACCGTGCATAAAAAATAATGATAATGGAGGGCATCAATTTTCGAAACGAGCATGTGAAATCAAAATAACCACATAATAAAAACAAGGGGTTGTTTTGGTTTTTGGAAATTTTAGGAGATGCAAAAAGACCACCTTTCTAAAAAGTAGGTATTTTATCATATTAAAAGAGGCACCTTTTCTAACAAAATAGGTATTTTTTACTACATAATCACCTATAGCATCAATATGGTCTCTTATGGGTGATATTTTTTGCACATATTTAACTTATATGAACTTCATTGAGTTTATAATGTATATTGTCATCATAAAGATGATGAATTTAAATGGAGTATTGTTATCTTGAATTAGATTATTGACTTACTTTGATATATTAATTGATTTGATCTAATAATAACACCTTGTTTCAATTCAATTAGATGTTTTTAGTTTAGAAAATATCATTGTTAATTAGGATTAGAATTAAACTTTATCTTAAACTTTATTTGATTAAATGAGATATTAAATATCAATCAAGTACAATATCAATAAAAGTATACATATACCAATGTGACTTTTATACACGTATTTTAGAAAGTATTATTAGTACGTTTTTCACGAAGAACTCAAAGTAACCGAATCGGAGTATGATAATTCGATCTTGAAACTATTTGATAAGTGATAACTAGTTGTTAAAAAAGATAACTGCAAGATATTAAAAGAGGACCGACCCGGAGTTCAACTGAAACCAAAGTGACAGTCAATAGTGAATCGATCCGATGCTTCGCAATGATCGAACGGTCGAACCAATGTTATAATCGATCTAAGGCGAGTGAACTTGACTCGACTCAAGTGTACATGAAACCCAATTTGACCTACCCAAACCCCACTAAATTATGTCCACGGGCGCTCGAACCCGGAAATGGATCGACTTGTGAATGGGCCGACCCAGACCTGTCCGGCACCCGACAATTCGATGATTCAAATGTGACCGACCTAGATGAACAAAACCTGACCGATCCCAACCCAGGCACTGACTGCATAAACTTGACCTATCCGATGCTGACCTGGTTCGGTGTGGGAAACTCAGAACCTGTTCGATAACCTGTTTTCACACCACTTGTGTGTGGTTTAAGAAGAGGCACTATGTGGCCAATGTATGGGGTTTTACGAGGTCTTAAATTATTGTATAAAAAATTCTAAAATAGTAGAATATATGAATAACAAAGACCTGGACTAAAAGCCCAACATTAAGCAAAATGCGGGGAGGGAAAAAAAACTCCTGTCACATACAAGTACTACATCTAAAAGGAGTGTGTTGCATGCATGAAAAATCCAATGAGGGTGAGCCCAAAAGGAAGTTGAATACTTGAATATATAAATGTTGCTTGCCACATATTTTTGTTCCTTCTTATGTCACACAAAATTCATTTATTGACCTGCAAATTAAATGATCCCAAATAGTAAGTGGGATCACTCAGCTAGTCCTAACACTATTATGCCCTATGCTAGAAATAAGCCACCTTACCACAAGGTAAAGTACGTTCTTGTGTCTCTACTAGCAAAATACGGGTATAAGATACACACATGGAGAGGTAAAATCGTGTTGTACTTTGTATATGTACATTGCTCACTAGTATTGAGCTTCCACGAACTAACAACTAATAACAAGATGCTTTACCAGCTTTGATACCTTAGTCTTCCACGTAAATGCTAGAATAGAGTTGGCTACGAGTTGTAATTCTATTTATAGGCGGCTAGGTAAAGTGTGACAACTTTAATAAAACATAAGTGTGAGTCCATATATCCTTGAAAAACCATAGTACTGTTTGGCAAAATTAATTCCTTAAGTTGCTAAAACTCCATTACTCCAATGTAGCTCGCTTATATGTAGGCATTCTCTTTTTGATAAATTCACTCCACCCAATAATATTCAGGGGTACAGTAGCACCCCCATTTTTTTTTGGGGGGAAAGAAACAGAGAAATCCAAAATTGTATAACTATTAAATACGCAGTTAAATGAACTGCGACTCGTCTATTCGTCTCGTTGGTAATGATGCGGAATGTTAGTACTGCGAGGTCTTCTGTTCGAAGCTACAAATCAGCAACTTAGGGTCTGTTCTCTTCGGCATAAAACAACTGAACTGAACTGAATTAAATTATAACTAATTAATAGTAATGATTATCATTTAAGAACTAAACTGAACTGAACTGAATTGAACTGAACTGAACTGAACTGAACTGAACTGAAAATAAGCTGGGGAGAACAGGCCCTTAATTTGTTTGGGCATGTGTAAAGACTGAGGTTTCTATATCACTGAGGTTTCTATATCAGAAGTTCAGAACTCCACAACAACATTTTGTTTTTATTCCCTTAGTTTTATAAAATCTTTTGCATACATAACAACTTTTCTTATAATATCCGACAACTTAATATTAATTCTAAACTTTCAGTATTCACTAATTATATAAAATAATAATTTGGATTAACTTTAAATTTTTTTAATCTCATAGTATGTATGAAATTACAATAATTTTCTTAGAGATACTTTTGTGCTATACCTAACCAGAAGAATTACTTACTCATCTAAAAGAATGAGTTCATCTTTCATAAAAAGAGTAGCTACGGGCTCAATATGTTAACAGAATAATTTATAACAATTCGGTTGATTAACTTAGGCCCTGTTCTTTTAGACTTATGTACAGTTCAGTTCAGTCTTGTCTAATGTTTTACTATTAATATTAGACAAGACTGAACTGAACTGAAACTGAACTGAAACGAACTGAACTAAAATGAACTGAACTGAACTGAAAATAAGTCTAAAAGAACAGGGCCTAAGTTAATCAACTTAATTGTTATAAATTGTTGTGTTAACATATTTGTTTTCAATATTACTATTAATATTGTTATTATTATTAATATTATAATTATAATAACAATAAATTTTTTATTTTTTTTAGTTTTTATTTTCATTATTTTTTATTATTGTTTTTATTATTAATATTATTATTATTAATTATTATTACATTATTAATTATAATAATAATTATTAATTATTATTACATTATTAATTATAATAATTATAATTTATTATTATTATATTATATTATTTATTATTATTATCATATAATTATTATTATATTATTTATTACTCCCTTCGGTTTCTAAAGATCCTTCCTCTTTTACTTTATTCCTTATTTGGCAAAAAAAATCCCCTTTTTACCCTCTCATGTCCCTATCATATGGTCCACCATTACACTATTAATTCAATTTTACTCCCTTTCTCTCTCCTACTTTACCCCCTTTTATTTGTTTATTTTCCTTAACCCCCTTTTATTTATTTATTTTCCTTAACCCCCTTTCTCTCTCCTACTTTACCCACCCCAAACCCCACACAAATTGATCCTCCTTGGTATCTGTAGTAACACTAACAAGGAGGATCTTTCGAAACCAGAGGGAGCTAGTATTATTAATATTAATTATTATTATTATTACTAATTATTATTATAATTAATAATAATTACTAATTATTATTATTATTGTTAATATTATTAGTATTATTGTAATATCATTATTAAATAATAATTATTATTATCAAGATTACTAATATTAATATTAATTATTATTATTATCATTATTATTATTATTTTAAATTATTATTAATATTATTAATATTATTATTTCAGTTCAGTTCATTTTCTCAATTCAGTTCAATTTAGTTCAATTTAATTCGTTTCAGTTCAGTCCAAAAGAACCGGACCTTATGCAACTGGTCAATCATACAGTTAGTGATTGAAGTTGAGCTTTTACTCATACCTTGCCATGAGTTTTTTGCTCATACCTTGCCATTGTTGGCAAAAATATTATCGAAACTATATAACCCTTTTTTTATGAGGTTAGTTACTTATGTATCCGTACCCTCATTTTAAAATTATTGGATACGCCACAAAATGCCACTTCCCTTTGCTCCATCCAAATTGTATATCTAGGTTAGTTAGAGCACCTAAGTGCTTTGCAAAACTTCCCCCGTAATGATTTATCTCAAATAACTCTCACATTTATTCATTTGAAATTTTTTTTTATAAAAAAACTCTTTTGCTTGGGAAATCAATCACCTTGACAATAACAAGATTCATAAATCTAGCAGGATGATGATACCATTTATTGAGGAGCTGCTCGAGCTGGTGACCAGGGGAGGCAGGCGATTCGAGTAAGATTTTCACCTCAAGTCTATATCTCTTAAGAGCATGGCTACTCATGCCACAAAAAAAAATATCATCCCTCTCTCTCATCAACTTTCTCTCTCATCTTACAAAAGTTGATCATGCCTTATGATCCATTTTGATGAATGCATCCCATTCATGACCCAAAAAAATAACACCATCCTTATCTCTCCTACTTTTTACTATACCCCATTCCATTTTAATTCTCTCTCTTACATCAATACATTATTTATACCTTTTAATATTTATAATATGATACAAGATTATAAATAAATTATTTTGCACAATTACGATCCTAAATAAATTCATTTAGTAGTAATTAATTTTGATTTAAAAAATTCTTCAAGAAAAAAAGTTTCCAAAAATAATTATTCATGTGTGTATAATATAGAGAGAAAATAATTAATTTCAAAAGTGGGTCAAAATATAGCAAAATGGATGTCTATTTATAGATCTCAAAAAGATAAGACCATTGGTGAATTTTTTTTTTATTTGTATTTTAAAGTTATTCAGATTACAAATTTTAAATAACAAAAAATAACCTTTTGACGCGCTGCCACATGTCCACAAATGGTTGGCTTGGGTCATAGGATGACCAACCATGGTTTGGGTCATGAGATGACCAACCATGGATTGAGTCATAGCATGATCCAAATACAAACATAAAAAACCATGGATGCAACCCCATGTTTTTTGTAGCAAGATTCATGACTCAATTTTATGCACAAAAAAAACCATGAGTGGGCATGCTCTTAGATTCTTACCAGACACTCGACATAATTATAGTCTTATATAGAAACTTAACACTTCCATATGGATAAAAATATGTACAAAGTTGTAGCACCTAAACAGATAGATAGCCTGACAGGTGCCCATGTCTTAACATTAAGTATTGAGTCTTGGTAACATAGGGTACATTGGTATTACAACCGTACAAGTAGCACGACAACTCAAATATAATTATAATCATTCACAAAAACAATTGATAAGAATTTCCTTGATCACTGTGGATGTCAACTACTATAGTTAATTAAAGTCTAGAGGAGTACTTGCAAACTAAGATCGAATCTTGTCTACGTCTTTGCCCTTTATGGCTTCCGAAACACCAAAATCTATACAGACCTCCTTACAATCAGCTCCATCAGGATATGCACTGTGGATTAGGAATCCTTAACCTAGGCTTCAAGGACAGCACATGGAAAATCGCGAATTTCAAATGATCAAAGTTTACAATTACAAAACATCATTGGAAAGAAAGAAAGTTGGTGGAAGGAAAATTTACACACAATCAGCACAAGTCCAAAGCAAGAGCACCATTATCCTATTCACATGGAGAATTTCATGTTCCTATTGAATTAATCACAACCATCTTTATGCATTTCGGTTTTCAAGTTGTCAACTACATAAATTGTTATGCAATCTTTGTTGCATGACCTTTATGCATCTCATCTACCAAATTTTGATATGCATTAAATAAATATAAATCAATCTTTATGCATGGCAATTAATATGTGATAAGTGTTGCTATATAGACCATGCAGTTAATTGCATGTTCTTGCTCTTCCAATACCAATTCTCCTTAAACACTTAGATTTTCTCCTAAAACACACTTGAATTACTCATAAAATGTCAAGTCTAAAACTATCGTTTGTTTTACTTGCTTTAGCTTTTCATGTTTCCAAAGGCCATGACTACTTGACTTATGTAGTAACATGGCCTACAACATTTTGCCTAGACCTAACTCAATCCCTTCATAACCCACGTTGTCTTCAACCCGTGAAAACTGATAATTTCACGATTCACGGCATATGGGACCAATATTATGCGGAGTGGTGGAAAGTCAAACCAACATCTCCTAGTACTAAATTTGATATAGGCCAACTGGCAAATTTGGAAATACGGCTTAATAGTAGTTGGATCAACAACATCAATCCAAATAATAATCAAGAATTTTTGAAAACACGAATGGGAAGAACACGGTAGTCATATGCAACCTACAATGACCCATCGTAAATATTTTGAGCTTGGCTTATCGTGGTGGGATAAGACCAACATGTTGGATATCCTCACAAAAAATGGTTTTGTCCCGGGAAAGTTGCACGATATTAATCAGATGAATAATACACTTATTGCGGAGTTAGGTCGTTCTCCAATTATTTCGTGTTCATTTATCAATGGTCAACACTGCCTGAAGGATATCCGGGTTTGCTTAACGAAGGACGAAAATAACATCAGGAAATGTCATATGCTATACAAGAAAAATACTTGTCAATCTAAAAAATCACAAATTTATATCCCTTTATAAAATTCCTGTTTATGTAACATGAAGGGTCGGGATACAAATGATTAATAAAATTTGTTTTCTAGAAGCTATTTTTAATTATATAATTTTTTCTTTGTGCATTACTGAGCATACAATAAAAGCAAACTAAAAAAAAAAGTAATACGATTATTTATGATAGCTTAATGTACTTCGTATTATGTACATTAGGCAATCAATCACTACTAAAATGCATTAATATCTAAATTTGGATAGCATATTAAGGCGCCATTAATAAGAACTTGCAAAAATCATTTACTTACTACTAAAGTTCTTCAGGAAAAAGACACTTGTCGAGCTCGGAAAAAAAATCCCTCCAAAACAATTTTTTTCTCAATATATCTTAATCCTAACACATTCAACAAAAAAAATACAATTCCAATTTTAAATTATTCAAAATCCTATCAAATTTGAAACTAAAAGCCTGTATCTAATTTTAAAAAATTGATTTTTTTTTTTAACTTAAACAATTATCTATGCGAATCATAATAGAAATATATCTTTTTAATAAATGTAACTGGCATACAAATAGAAACATCAATAACTTTAGAATTTCAAATCATATTAAATATATTTCCTTACTTTTATATAACTTTAGAGTTTCGGATACTACCTTATTAGTTCATCTAACTTATCGAGTTTTAGCTCCTTTCCAACTAGTACGGCCAAACGGACCCAATGTCTATATAACAATATTATGTTTAAATGAAATATTGATTAATTCGCAAATGTACATGAGTCCTGAAAAATTTACTAAAATTTAGACTTCAACATTCACGCAAATTCAATTAAAATTTTGTAATACATGCATCTATCGCACGGGTGCTATACTAGTTAATTAATAAAATAAACGAGAGAAAAAGATCGTCAAAGCATCATAATGCTCCAATAAACAAAAGACTCTATTTAATTTATTTATTTTTATTGTCGCAAATAAGCTACATGCGGTACAAATTACAAATTGAAAGGGAATTCAAACATATAACCTATTGCACACAAGCCTTCAATTATGAGTTTATGACCACTAGACCAATATCTTATTGATAGAAAATTGATTGCAGACAATTTGTTGAAAGAAGAAAAACTCGGGAAACATTCACCAATATTTTTATTGATACATGGCTAGAGGGCAGCTCATTAACTCTGTTTTGATAAGCATTCACCAATATTGGTCCCGGGTATACATTTTACCTAAAACAATCTTGTATGAATTTGTGAGGATTTGCGAGATCCTTCCCTCACGGAGTGGGCAAACTTACTCTCAAAAGCCCGGGTTAATTGCCTCGGAATAGTCTCTCTTTGTGAAAAGAAATTTGGAGGCTTAGGCTTTAGAGATATCTTTTGTGGAATATAGCCAACATGGGTAGATATGTTTGGGAAATTGTAACAAAGAAAGATAATGCCTGGATTCGATGGGTAGCTGCTGTGTATATTCAGAACTCTGACTGGTAGTAGTATGTGCCCCAACAAGGGGCTTCATGGTCCTGGAAAAAGATCTGTGAAACACGAGATAAATTGAAAGCTGTGTTTACAGTGGATGAGTTCAAGGCAATATCTGCATATTCTGTCAAGATGGTTTATAACAAATTAGTTCATCGACAACATCAAGTGACTTGGAGTAACTTCATCTCGGAATGACTCGACTTGCCAAAGCATCGTTTTATTTCTTGGCTTTTTGTGCGGGAATAAACTTCAAACTGAGAAGCTAGCCAAGATTGGTATACGTGTGAATGGTAATTGTCCGCTATGTGGAAGAAGTTTAGAAAGTCATGCCCACTTATTTTTTGAATGTCATTACAGCATGAGATGTCTGCAGGCCATAAAAGACTGGTTGAATATTCAGTGCACTACCACTGATTTGGGAAGGATCTTAAGGTGGATCAAGAGCAATGAACCTGTCTCGGTTCAAAAAGAAGGTGTTCTATCTTTGCTGTTGCGACCCTCATTTACAAGATATGGCAAAGTAGAAATGAATGTTTTTGGCTACAAAAGGTTCCTCTTATACATAGAGTAATTAGAAACTTACAATTTGTAATTAAAAGTAGAGTGTTAGCAGTTTTACCTGATAAGATTTCACAAACAGATAGGATTTGGTTTCAAGAGTTAGCTTAGTTAGCTTCTCTTTTTTTGGCCTGTTTTAGGCTGTTTTGGTTGTAAATTGTTCTGTTGGATATAATACATCTTTCTTACTTAGCAAAAAAAAAAAAAACTCGGGAAACCCCTTGGTGTAATGGACACAATAATAAAATTTACAGAGTGAATTAAAACGATTGTGAAAAGTAGGTTCCCCAAACATAATCATTTATGTAAACGATGGTTCGGTATTCTCTTGTGGTTTTACGTTTTTGGTTTTTTTATTTTCAAAGTCATATGATATATGTCCTATAATGAATAAAAAATTAGTCAAATTTTTGGAAACATGATGATTTTGAAAATCACAACTAAAAAGTGAAAACCACTTTTTTGCTGTTTCTGTTTTTGGTTTTTTAGTTTTCGAAAAAAAAAAAAAAACGCAAACGCCGACCTAAGTTATCAATAACCTGTAATCTGTTTTTGCAGATGAAAATATAAAAAAAAATATACAACGTAAGGATTAAATATAACTAATATTGTCAATCTTATAGTCTAATCCAATAATTTTATTAAAAATTTACGAGTACAATTGTTGTTGGTTGTTGTTATTGGGTGGGTTGATAGGTGAAAGGCTTTCTACATAGTTGAACACCCCTAGAGTGCCATTATAAGAGTCAAGAGGTTTAATTTGGACACCATGCTCTTCCACTTGATTATCATGAAGCCCATATGAAATCAACCGTCCATTATTATCACCTAAGAAAATCGGTTCATCATCTGAAATTCCAACCACACTAAACTCAGGATCGAGAGTTTGTGTTGCAATTGATACATGCAAGTCCCAAGAATCCTCGACACCATACTCTTTCATTATCCAAACCTCAATCTTTTCCTTCTCAAGAGACATTGCAACAAAACAAATAGTCTCCTTAAGCACCCAAATACTCATCTTTGGTTCTATTACTTTATTGAGCGGAATTGGAGGTCCAGCCATTACTTTAAAAGAGTGATCTACCATACCAAATGCTAGGACACGATATGCTAACACCATACCATTATGTTCATCTCTTTTCACACATGACCAATGACAAGCTCCACGGATAAAGTTGTTGCAAAATGGTGGATCGGAAACAATATATGGGAAAGCCAAATATAAACCTTCACTATGGGCACAATATTGAAGACAACAAATATTCGTCCATGAATCATTGGCATTATTATAGACCCTGACATGCCAAAATTCATCGGAAGGCCACTTATAGGGCAAGTTCCAATGACAAATAACAACGACCTTGTATTCATTAATGGTGTGATCATATCCAAATCCAAAATGAAAACCTTTTGGGCTACCCACCTCGTCGCCACAATCGTATACTGTAGAAAACCCACGTTGTAGATAAAGGGGAAACGGAAAGGAAACAGGAGGCAGAATGCGTTTGTAGGATCGAGTAGCAGGATTCCATAAAATTAGGGTACCTCCAAATATGGGAATTAGCCTATGGAATACACAGTAAATTCCATTAACATGGCCTACTATATGCATATCACTAATAATTTGATCAGCGTCAGCTTCTTCACATCCAGGGAAAAATTCATCAATGTTAGCCCCTCTAAATACCCACCTATTATCATCAAGAAATGGAGGAAGTTGTAAATAATCCTCCTCAAATAATAATAATTCAGATGATGATGATATTTCAACAAGAGGTTTGGTAATTGGATCTTTGCCAAAACAAAGCAGCTTACTTGTTCGAGATCTACTCAATTGATTATAACGAGAGATGAAGGATGGTTTTCCAGTAAGAGAATGCCATCTTTTACAAACGCTCTTGAATCGGAGAATAGATTTAACGGGTAATCGTAGAAGAATTTCTTCCTCAACATCACCTGGTATAAATAATGTTGCCTTCATTATCTTTCTTTTCTAACGTGCAGTTTGTGTAAATTTGTTTCAAGCTAATCTGCTAATGTATTAGGGAATTTGGGGATCATAAGCTATAAGGGTGGGAGGCTCGGATCTCAGGATCGTAAATGATGCGAATATTATCTTATCTTCTAGCCTATTTCATGTATAATATATGTATATGCTGGGAACCGATCTAATCCTTTTATAGGTAGACGGTAGACCTAATATCTTTTAATTATAGGCTAAAATTTAAACCAACCACACCTGGAACTTTTAGATCACGTAAAACTTGCTCCCTAATTCGAAACTGTTTCAAACTTTATGATAAGAATACCTTAATAAAAGTAGAATATTCAATTAGGACTAGGAGAGTTAGCCATCAATAGCCGAAAACAACCCTGCTTCGTTATCCAATAAAGTAGACGTGATTGGCAATTTGGCATGACTACATATTTACAGGAAGATAATTAGGCTACTAAAAAGGCTATCATTAATGATACAAAATTCTAAAATATAAAACCAGAATATTGACTTGGGTAAAATCTAAAAGATAAGAAAGTATTGCGGAAAATTAGTATCGCATTTAGGACTTGTATCAAAAGATAGGCCTAGTGCCACTTCTTAATCTTATCTCTTTTTTTTTCTTTTTCTTTTTATAATATTTCAAATTATGTAATTAAAGTTGTTTGTAATTTACCTATAATGACCCTCTTATTGGTTTATGTAAAGTTAGCTTTATAATCTTTCTTATCCAAAAATCTAATTATGTATCTTTATCAATCTAAAACTCCAATAACAGTAGAATGTTATTCCATTTTATTCATAACTTATTCCAATATTGATAACTTAGTCAAATTTTAAGCAGTCATGTGAGATGTTGTTTATACTTTCATGTTATTACGGATGGCGTAAATTGTAGGATTAAGAATTTTTTCATGTTTAAATTCTAGGATTGGTATTAGATTTTGTTGTAGGATTAGGATTCCTTTTAATATTAAGATTGTTAATAAATAAAATCAATAAAAATAAAATCTAATATTTTTTAAGGTTTTAAATTCTAGAATCATGATTAGTTTTTGTTGTGGGATTATGATTCTATTAATTAGAATTTTTACTAAATAAATTAATTTAAAATATATGTATTTTCTACATGCTACGGTGCTCGCTATGCTCCTGGAATCATACCCTTTTAGAATATATGTTGTTTGAGTATGCTCTGTTTTTCGTTGTTTTTTATATGTTTAATTGCCTTGATCCTAAGGTTTACTCTAAATCTCAGTTTCTTCTTTCATTATTTTCGTAGATTTAAGTTCTAATGTTTTGTTATGAATCAAATTTTGTATGATTTAGTTTTTTCAATAACAATCTTCTGTTAATGTTGAAGCCTTGGAGGAGATAATATTGAATTTAAATGGAGTTTTTTTTTTTTTGCTTCAACTATATAATTTGCCTTTTGGTAGTCGATCCAATGAAGATGCATGTGAAAGGTGTTGAAAATATTGTTGGAGCTCGCAGCGTTAGTCTTGCGTGGACCTGGTCCACACTAATATTATTGTGGACCAAAGCCACTTATTTAACATAGTGACCCTTTTTTCCATATAGTAACCTTTTAAAAATCTTAAGTTACACTATACAATTACTTTCTATCATAGTGATCATTTTTTTAAATATAGTCACTCTTTTTTACATTAGTTTATCATGATGAAATTTTCAGTTTGTGAGAAATAGTAACCTTTTTTTTTCACATAGTCAAACTTTAGAATCTATATCTACTCATTTTTTATATCTATTTTTTTATATAGTGACTCTTTTTTTTTCATAAATCACATGAATTAGCATCAGGGCCGTTTTTTATATTCTTGTGGCCCTGTTCTTATAACAAAATGAGGCCCCTATTATAAGTAGAAGCATGACTTGGGAAAGAGGTATTAGTAATAAAAGAGAGAGAAAGGAGTATTCATGGTAATTGAGAAAAATATCAGATTTTTTTCTAGCTGGGCTTAACCTCAATATTCGCCCCTAGAAAATGTGGCCCTGTGCTGTAGACCTTTATGCACATGCCAAAATCCGGCGCCCTGATTAGCATTAGGTCCACACTAATTTAGTGTGGACCAGGTCCATATAAGACGTTTACAAACAAGAATAACCTTCTTAAATTATATTCTAACTTTTTGATGTGAATAATACTAATTTTACATTTACGTGGAGACATTTATAATAGCTTAAATGCTAAACTAGGAATGCTAAATAAGGAACGATCTGAAAACCAATGATACACATTGTTTTGTTTCCTACAATTCTTCTTATTCTCACATTCTAAAAGTAGGAGAATTAATTCGATCACCACTTATTCCCATAATTCTCCACCTCGTTCATAATTTGAGAACATTTAAAATTTTGGACGAACAAATTGTGTTATTATTCGTATCCGGTTGCACCACATTAACAATGACTACCTAAGTACCCTCGGATCAAAGCAATCGTAGTTCTATTAATTGCTTCATGTAATGCCTAACATGGAATAATGTTTAGCAATTCCAAACAATGTTGGAATTTGTTTCCTGACACAACTTTGGTTAACATGCCTACAGGGTTCTCATCTGTGTGCACCTTCATAAGAGAAATACTACCTTCCTATTTGATATTTTGAACAAAATGATATCTCACATATATATGCTTGGTACGAACATGATGAGCTGGTTTTTAGCCAAATAAATTGCACATTGGTTGTCACAACTAAGATTTACACATTCCTGCTTCAATCCGAAATCATCTAGAAGACCCAAAGCCACAACTATATAATTTGCGTTTTGGTAGTCGATCGAATAAAGATGCATGTGAGAGGTGTTACAATTGTTGGTTTTGATGGAGATGGGTGAGCAAGCAAGGAGGGAGAAGAAGCCTCGAGCCATGGTAGCAGTACCCAGCAGCCCGGGCGGGCACCAGGGGGTGGCCCGGGCTGGCAGATGTGGGCCCGGGCGGGCAGCTCCCCGGGCGGGCTCTTTTTGGCTCGGGCGTGCTGTTTTTGGCATATTGAAGGCAGGAACTTGCAGTAAGTTTTCCCCGGGCGGGCAAACATTTTGCCCGGGCGAGCGGCTTGGCCCGGGCAGGCGGTTTTGGACCCGAGCGGGCTAACCCAGTTTTTGCACGTGTTTCGTGATTTAAGTTTTAATCGTGGCCGTTGGATTGCTTTTAGTTCTAGGAGTATAAATACCCTATTTTCTGAGTTTGGAGATGTGAGCACACATATCTCATTGTTCAAACTTGGAGCCTCATCTTTTCTAGGGTTTAGGAGAGAGTGTGAGTTTGGGAGAGATTGTATTGTTCATCCATTTTCTCCATTAATCAAAGGTGCTTGCTTTGTGGGTTTTTTTTCTCCCGGTGCTCAAGTTTTCCCACGTAAATTGGTGTGTTTTCATTGCTTTCCTATTTATGCTTAGTTTCATCACTTTCATTGATTGTTGCTTAGTATTAATTACAAGTAATTAATTGGTTTGCTTAATCTAATTCTCAACAACAATGGTGGGGAATTCCGGCCAATCTCATGTTGCAATACTATCTATAAATGTATAACCAAAGTGTTATGCAATAGATTGAGAAGCATTCTTCCTGATTTGATCTTAGAAAATCAAGGAGGGTTTGTACATGGGAGATATATTGCACATAATATTATGGTTGTTCAGGACCTGGTAAGGCATTATGGGAGGAAGAATGTGATACCAAGTTGCTTGTTGAAGATTGATATTCAGAAGGTGTATGACACTGTCAATTGGGAATTTTTGAAGCAAATGCTAGAACAATTATGTGTTTTGCTGATGATTTGATTCTCTGCTGCAAAGGAGAATTTGCTTCAATATATCTCTTGTTAGGTGCTTTTAAGCTCTGTTCAAAGACTTCTGGGTTGAATGCAAATGCTCAGAAATCAGCTATGTACACAAGTGGCATGCCTGAGGCTGAGGTTCAGAGGATTGTATCTGCTTCAGGTTTTACTCTCAGCAAATTACCATTTAAATACCTAAGTGTACCTATCTGTTCTAAGAGAATTTCTGCTGCTCAATGTGAGATATTATTAGAGAAGATGGTTGCTAGGATAAAGATCTAGAGTTCCAGAAATCTTTCCTACATGGCTAGGGCTCAATCGGTCAACTTAGTACTCATTAGTATACACGAATCTCGGGCACGGTATATGTTTTACCTCAAAAGTATTACAAGATGTGGTGAAAGTTTGCGAGCATTTTTGTGGAGTGGTAACTATTTCAGTCATAAACCTGGTTATGTAGCATGGGAGTAGGTTTGTAAAGACAATAATGAAGGAGGATTGGGCTTTAGAAATGTGAAACAATGGAACATAGCTTGTATGGGGAAATATGTATGGGCCATTTCTTCCAAACAAGATAATGTTTGGATTAAATGGGTCCATTCAGTGTATATTAAGAACACTGATTGGTGGTCATATACACCTAAGGCAGATGCTAGCTGGTACTGGAAGAAAGTTTGTCAGGTGAAAGAAATTCTGAAGTTTTTTTTTACAAGAGATGAATTGAGTACAATGGATAAATATTCAGTGAAGGATGTTTATGGGAAAATTACTGGAGCTCAGGAGAGAGTTTATTGGGGGAAAGTGGTTTGGAACAGGCTAAGTGTACCTAAATATAGGTTCATAATTTGGTGCGGTAAAGACAAGGAAAATTACAGACAACAGAAAGATTGAAACAAATAGGTATCAGTGATACAGATCAATGTTTGATATGTGGATTGCAAGCAGAAAATCATCAACACTTGTTTTTTAAGTGTAATTACAAGATGGGTGTATTCAAGAGATTAAGATGCTGGGTCGGGTATTACTACTGCCGCTCTGGATTTACAATGAGATTTGCGAGATGGGTTAGTAGAAGCTCTAAGTCTAAATTTCGAAGCGGGTGATCTTAGTTGGTATAGCTGCTGTTGTTTATCATGTATGGAAATGCAGGAATGAATGCTATTGGAACAATAGTGTGGCTACTATTAGTAGTAGCGTTAAGAGAATGAAAAGTGAAATTAGACTTAGAATAAATGCTGCTATGCCTAAGAGAATTACTAGTAGAGATCAGCAATGGTTTATGAGTTTGTAATGAGATATGATGTGTATAGCTGTTTGGGTTCCTACTCTTCCAAAGAGTCCAACCTAGTTGGTTTGTTTGGTGTGAGTTAGGATAGGTTGTATGAAGTTGTTTGATTGAATGAAAACTTACTTATTTAGCAAAAAAAAAAAACAACAATGGTGGGTTCGGTCATCGACATTAAGGGAGATGAAATCGACAGGTTCAAAAATCCTCCTCAAATTAAGCCCCCATTAAAGCTGCCCTAATATTTCTCTCCTCCTCTTACCCAGAAGAAGCCCTTAAACATGGTCACCGGAAAACTATTGAATTGAGTAAGTATATGGAGGTCTCTGGGTCTACTGATGAAGTTATTGAGTTTTTGAGCGTAGTGGTAGTGGTGGTGCAGGGTGAGGAGAGAGGGAAGTAGGATATGGAGATGAAAAAATGGAAGGTAAGAGAAATGAAAATTGAAAAAATAAACAAGAAAGAGGAAGAACAATTACCATAACAAGCCAAAATTGATACTACGTGAAGATATTTTTTTCCTATTTTAAAATAATAGTTAACAGAAATATAACTTGAGGTCCTTAACATTAACATTAAATATTAGGCCCTTAACGATAACTTTTACTAGAATGTAGGTCCTTGGAGTAGGTTTAACTCGATTATAGAAGGTGATTAAAACCCTCCATAAACCCTTGAGTTTTGATTTTTTGAAGAAGAGAAAGAGAGGAGAGAGAGTGCAGTAGTGGAGTAGAGAGTGATTTATGTTTTGATTTGGACCCTTTGAAAGGGTTAAGGTTAACACAAACTTTTGTATAAGGCAGGCCACACCTTGAACAAATGGTGTGGCCAGCTAATAAAAAGGCTCAAGCTAAGCTTTATAATGAAGCCCAAGCGTGAATCCGTTTTCAGAAGGGTTACTTTTCGCAATAGGGGTTACTTTTCGTAACATGGGTTACTTTTGTTGAATCGTTTTCAGAGGGGTTACTTTTCGTAACATGGATTACTTTTGTTGAATCGTTTTCAGAGGAGAAACCATACAATGAGAGAGAAAATGGCAGAGTTCTTCCTTTCTCTCCTTCATTTTTCCCCATCTTCTCCCTCCCCTCATTTTTCCCATTTTTTTGCCTCATTTTCTCTCTCCTCTCATTTCTCCATCTTGTCACTTCTCTTATTTCCCACATTTTTTCCCTATTTTCTCTCTGCTCTCATTTCCTCCAGAATTTTACCCTTACCATCGATAAACAAGGACGAATCTCCGGTGATGTCGTCGTCGGGGCTAATGATCGCCTCAGTGCACGACTCTGATCTACGGAGGTCTACCTTGAATTCTTGCGCCACCACTACCGATCAAACAAATGAGCTGTTTTCTTGAACGAGCTTTGTCGGTTGTATTGCCGGAGCTCCGAGAAGGAAAATGGCGCTGCATCCGAGGCAACGTGTCAACCTCCATTTTTTTCTGGACGAGGAGAGAGAAAGTGAGAGAGAGTGTGGAGATGATCAGGATGTGTGGAGGCGAGGAGAGAGAAACGAGGAAGGAGGAAGGAGGATGGTGATGTCGTGGCCGCACGGTTTATTTGTATGTGGCATGTTTTACCAAAAACGAACAGTAAAGTTAATGTTGGATTGTTGTGTAGATGTGTTAAATCTCTATTATATAACAAGAGTGGAGAGAACTTGAAGTATCGACCGTTGGAAAACAGCGGACTGAGGAGGGTAGTTTAAGTTCACCAGACAGTAAGACACCAATTATGAAGTACTTATATAAATATAAGTACTACTTTATCCTTGGGATATGCAAAAATTACTTCATGTCGCAAAAGCTTGCATTTGTTTATTTTTTTATTTTTGTGTACTTCAATTGTTTATCTAATTATTTATCCAGATAAAACTTCTCACAGGACAGGACTGCAACAATCTTTAAGAAAGCAATTCCTCACAATTGGGTCGTTTGGATTAGATTTAGTTTAGGTCTTTTTGGGTTGGTTCGAGACGGTTTAATTTGGTTTTGATTTTGTTTCGGTTATTTGGGTATTTGGTTGAGCAGAGGAATTTGTAATTGATTCAAGAATTTCTAATCACTAGGAGGGGTTGGTGATTAATTTCCTACACTACATAGGAGTTTTCATTTCCTAGGAAATTCTATTTTCCATGAATTCCCTATTTCCTGCATACCAAACAACTACCCTATTTTGTAGTTAATACAATATTTATAGTTCTGGTCTTCTAGGTAGAGGTGATCATTTGCGGGCTTGGGCGGGTTGCGGGCCGGGCATAACTAAAAAAATTTGTCCAACGGGCCTAATATGTCTAGTCCAATCCCTTTTATACGGGCTTAACTACTTGTCCATGACCCGCACTAATAAACGGGCGGGCTTGCCCGCGGGCCTAACGGGCCTATTAATACTTATATTTTTTTTCCAAATACTCTAATTAATTTCCTTTTATATTTTTAGATTAAAACATAATTTTGGTTAAAATAGAAAAAAAGTTGATAATCACAACGTAAGATAAAGAGAAAGTTAAAAATATTCGTAACAAAAATGTTAGAGGACGATAAATTATTAAGAAATTAAGTTAGTAAAGGTAAGAATAAAGACAATTATGTGTTGCCAAAGCTATATTAGTGCAAATAAACTATATATTCCAAAAGATAAATCAACACTAAATTAGTTAGATAAAAAATTATATTTCATTGAAAATAGATATTATGATAACCGGGGCGGGCGGGCTTGCCCGCGGTATATTTGAGGTTGTCCATATCCGCCCATTAATATTAGCAGGCCGGGCTTGGCCCGCCCATTTAGAATTTTTTTTCAAAGATTGTTGTCCAAGCCCGCAACATTAGCGGGCCGGGTTGGGCGGGCTTAGCGGGTCGTCCCGTCCGTGAACAGCTCTACTTCTAGGGTTGTATTATCAAAAGGTCAATCCGTAATCTGATTCACAAAATTACTATTGCAATTAATTTTGGTAAATTCCAATGTACCAATTAATGACCGTGCATAAAAAATAATGATAATGGAGGGCATCAATTTTCGAAACGAGCATGTGAAATCAAAATAACCACATAATAAAAACAAGGGGTTGTTTTGGTTTTTGGAAATTTTTTAGGAGATGCAAAAAGACCACCTTTCTAAAAAGTAGGTATTTTATCATATTAAAAGAGGCACCTTTTCTAACAAAATAGGTGTTTTTTACTAAACAATCACCTATAGCATCAATATGGTCTCTTATGGGTGATATTTTTTGCACATATTTAACTTATATGAACTTCATTGAGTTTATAATGTATATTGTCATCATAAAGATGATGAATTTAAATGGAGTATTGTTATCTTGAATTAGATTATTGACTTACTTTGATATATTAATTGATTTGATCTAAAAATAACACCTTGTTTCAATTCAATTAGATGTTTTTAGTTTAGAAAATATCATTGTTAATTAGGATTAGAATTAAACTTTATCTTAAACTTTATTTGATTAAATGAGATATTAAATATCAATCAAGTACAATATCAATAAAAGTATACATATACCAATGTGACTTTTATACACGTATTTTAGAAAGTATTATCAGTACGTTTTTCACGAAGAACTCAAAGTAACCGAATCGGAGTATGATAATTCGATCTTGAAACTATTTGATAAGTGATAACTAGTTGTTAAAAAAGATAACTGCAAGATATTAAAAGAGGACCGACCCGGAGTTCAACTGAAACCAAAGTGACAGTCAATAGTGAATCGATCCGATGCTTCGCAATGATCGAACGGTCGAACCAATGTTATAATCGATCTAAGGCGAGTGAACTTGACTCGACTCAAGTGTACATGAAACCCAATTTGACCTACCCAAACCCCACTAAATTATGTCCACGGGCGCTCGAACCCGGAAATGGATCGACTTGTGAATGGGCCGACCCAGACCTGTCCGGCACCCGACAATTCGATGATTCAAATGTGACCGACCTAGATGAACAAAACCTGACCGATCCCAACCCAGGCACTGACTGCATAAACTTGACCTATCCGATCTTTGACTGGTTCGGTGTGGGAAACTTCGGAACTTTGTTCGATAACTTTGTTTTCACACCACTTGTGTGTGGTTTAAGAAGAGGCACTATGTGGCCAATGTATGGGGTTTTACGAGGTCTTAAATTATTGTATAAAAAATTCTAAAATAGTAGAATATATGAATAACAAAGACCTGGACTAAAAGTCCAACATTAAGCAAAATGCGGGGAGGGGAAAAAAACTCCTGTCACATACAAGTACTACATCTAAAAGGAGTGTGTTGCATGCATGAAAAATCCAATGAGGGTGAGCCCAAAAGGAAGTTGAATACTTGAATATATAAATGTTGCTTGCCACATATTTTTGTTCCTTCTTATGTCACGCAAAATTCATTTATTGACCTGCAAATTAAATGATCCCAAATAGTAAGTGGAATCACTCAGCTAGTCCTAACACTATTATGCCCTATGCTAGAAATAAGCCACCTTACCACAAGGTAAAGTACGTTCTTGTGTCTCTACTAGCAAAATACGGGTATAAGATACACACATGGAGAGGTAAAATCGTGTTGTACTTTGTATATGTACATTGCTCACTAGTATTGAGCTTCCACGAACTAACAACTAATAACAAGATGCTTTATCAGCTTTGATACCTTAGTCTTCCACGTAAATGCTAGAATAGAGTTGGCTACGAGTTGTAATTCTATTTATAGGCGGCTAGGTAAAGTGTGACAACTTTAATAAAACATAAGTGTGAGTCCATATATCCTTGAAAAACCATAGTACTGTTTGGCAAAATTAGTTCCTTAAGTTGCTAAAACTCCATTACTCCAATGTAGCTCGCTTATATGTAGGCATTCTCTTTTTGATAAATTCACTCCACCCAATAATATTTAGGGGTACAGTAGCACCCCCATTTTTTTTTGGGGGGAAAGAAACAGAGAAATCCAAAATTGTATAACTATTAAATACGCACTTAAATGAACTGCGACTCGTCTATTCGTCTCGTTGGTAATGATGCGGAATGTTAGTACTACGAGGTCTTCTGTTCGAAGCTACAAATCAGCAACTTAGGGTCTGTTCTCTTCGGCATAAAACAACTGAACTGAACTGAATTAAATTATAACTAATTAATAGTAATAATTATCATTTAAGAACCAAAGCGAACCGAACCGAACGGCCAATTGAGCGGACCGGCCGGGCGAAAATAAGCTGGGGAGAACAGGCCCTTAATTTGTTTGGGCATGTGTAAAGACTGAGGTTTCTATATCAGAAGTTCAGAACTCCACAACAACATTTTGTTTTTATTCCCTTAGTTTTATAAAATCTTTTGCATACATAACAACTTTTCTTATAATATCCGTCAACTTAATATTAATTCTAAACTTTCAGTATTCAATAATTATATAAAATAATAATTTGGATTAACTTTAAATTTTTTTAATCTCATAGTATGTATGAAATTACAATAATTTTCTTAGAGATACTTTTGTGCTATACCTAACCAGAAGAATTACTTACTCATCTAAAAGAGTGAGTTCATCTTTCATAAAAAGAGTAGCTACGGGCTCAATATGTTAACAGAACAATTTATAACAATTCGGTTGATTAACTTAGGCCCTGTTCTTTTAGACTTATTTACAGTTCAGTTCAGTCTTGTCTAATGTTTTACTATTAATATTAGACAAGACTGAAACGAAACTAACGAACTTGAACTAAAATGAAGCCGAGCGACCGAAAATAAGTCTAAAAGAACGGGGCCTAAGTTAATCAACCGAATTGTTATAAATTGTTCTGTTAACATATTTGTTTTCAATATTACTATTAATATTGTTATTATTATTAATATTATAATTATAATAACAGTAAATTTTTTATTTTTTTTAGTTTTTATTTTCATTATTTTTTATTATTGTTTTTATTATTAATATTAATATTATTATTATTATTATTATTATTATTAATTATTATTACATTATTAATTATAATAATAATTATTAATTATTATTACATTATTAATTATAATAATTATAATTTATTATTATTATATTATTTATTACTCCCTTCGGTTCCTAAAGATCCTTCCTCTTTTACTTTATTCCTTATTTGGCAAAAAACTCCCCTTTTTACCCTCTCATGTCCCTATCATATGGTCCACCATTACACTATTAATTCAATTTTACTCCCTTTCTCTCTCCTACTTTACCCCCTTTTATTTGTTTATTTTCCTTAACCCCCTTTTATTTGGTTATTTTCCTTAACCCCCTTTTATTTGTTTATTTTCCTTAACCCCCTTTCTCTCTCCTACTTTACCCACCCTAAACCCCACACAAATTGATCCTCCTTGGTATCTGTAGTAACACTAACAAGGAGGATCTTTCGAAACCATAGGGAGCTAGTATTATTAATATTAATTATTATTATTCTTATTACTAATTATTATTATAATTAATAATAATTACTAATTATTATTATTATTGTTAATATTATTAGTATTATTGTAATATCATTATTAAATAATAATTATTATTATCAAGATTACTAATATTAATATTAATTATTATTATTATCATTATTATTATTATTTTAAATTATTATTATTATTATTAATATTATTAATATTATTATTTCAGTTCAGTTCATTTTCTCAGTTCAGTTCAATTCAGTTCAATTTAGTTCAATTTAATTCGTTTCAGTTCAGTCCAAAAGAACCGGACCTTATGCAACTGGTCAATCATACAGTTAGTGATTGAAGTTGAGCTTTTACTCATACCTTGGCATGAGTTTTTTGCTCATACCTTGCCATTGTTGGCAAAAATATTATCGAAACTATATAACCCTTTTTTTATGAAGTTAGGTACTTATGTATCCGTACCCTCATTTTAAAATTATTGGATACGCCACAAAATGCCACTTCCCTTTGCTCCATCCAAATTGTATATCTAGGTTAGTTAGAGAACCTAAGTGCTTTGCAAAACTTCCCCCGTAATGATTTATCTCAAATAACTCTCACATTTATTCATTTGAATTTTTTTTTTTATAAAAAAACTCTTTTGCTTGGGATGATGATAATAACAGGATTCATAAATCTAGCAGGATGATGATACCATTTATTGAGGAGCTGCTCGAGCTGGTGACCAGGGGAGGCAGGCGATTCGAGTAAGATTTTCACCTCAAGTCTATATCTCTTAAGAGCATGGCTACTCATGCCACAAAAAAAAATGTCATCCCTCTCTTTCATCAACTTTCTCTCTCATCTTACAAAAGTTGATCATGCCTTATGATCCATTTTGATGAATGCACCCCATTCATGACCCAAAAAAATAACACCATCCTTATCTCTCCTACTTTTTACTATACCCCATTCCATTTTAATTCTCTCTCTTACATCAATACATTATTTATACTTTTAATATTTATAATATGATACAAGATTATAAATAAATTATTTTCCACAATTACGATCCTAAATAAATTCATTTAGTAGTAATTAATTTTGATTTAAAAAATTCTTCAAGAAAAAAAGTTTCCAAAAATAATTATTCATGTGTGTATAATATAGAGAGAAAATAATTAATTTCAGAAGTGGGTCAAAATATAGCAAAATAGATGTCTATTTATAGATCTCAAAAAGATAAGACCATTGGTGAATTTTTTTTTAATTTGTATTTTTAAAGTTATTCAGATTACAAATTTTAAATAACAAAAAATAACCTTTTTGACGCGCTGCCACATGTCCACAAATGGTTGGCTTGGGTCATAGGATGACCAACCATGGTTTGGGTCATGAGATGACCAACCATGGATTGAGTCATAGCATGATCCAAATACAAACATAAAAAACCATGGATGCAACCCCATGTTTTTTGTAGCAAGATTCATGACTCAATTTTATGCACAAAAAAACCATGAGTGGGCATGCTCTTAGATTCTTACCAGACACTCGACATAATTATAGTCTTATATAGAAACTTAACACTTCCATATGGATAAAAATATGTACAAAGTTGTAGCACCTAAACAGATAGATAGCCTGACAGGTACCCATGTCTTAACATTAAGTATTGAGTCTTGGTAACATAGGGTACATTGGTATTACAACCGTACAAGTAGCACGACAACTCAAATATAATTATAATCATTCACAAAAACAATTGAAAAGAATTTCCTTGATCACTGTGGATGTCAACTACTATAGTTAATTAAAGTCTAGAGGAGTACTTGCAAACTAAGATCGAATTTTGTCTACGTCTTTGCCCTTTATGGCTTCCGAAACACCAAAATCTATACAGACCTCCTTACAATCAGCTCCATCAGGATATGCACTGTGGATTAGGAATCCTTAACCTAGGCTTCAAGCACAGCACATGGAAAATCGCAAATTTCAAATGATCAAAGTTCACAATTACAAAACATCATTGGAAAGAAAGAAAGTTGGTGGAAGGAAAATTTACACACAATCAGCACAAGTCCAAAGCAAGAGCACCATTATCCTATTCACATGGAGAATTTCATGTTCCTATTGAATTAATCACAACCATCTTTATGCATTTCGGTTTTCAAGTTGTCAACTACATAAATTGTTATGCAATCTTTGTTGCATGACCTTTATGCATCTCATCTACCAAATTTTGATATGCATTAAATAAATTTAAATCAATCTTTATGCATGGCAATTAATATGTGATAAGTGTTGCTATATAGACCATGCAGTTAATTGCATGTTCTTGCTCTTCCAATACCAATTCTCCTTAAACACTTAGATTTTCTCCTAAAACACACTTGAATTACTCATAAAATGTCAAGTCTAAAACTATCGTTTGTTTTACTTGCTTTAGCTTTTCATGTTTCCAAAGGCCATGACTACTTGACTTATGTAGTAACATGGCCTACAACATTTTGCCTAGACCTAACTCAATCCCTTCATAACCCACGTTGTCTTCAACCCGTGAACCCGATAATTTCACGATTCACGGCATATGGGACCAATATTATGCGGAGTGGTGGAAAGTCAAACCAACATCTCCTAGTACTAAATTTGATATAGGCCAACTGGCAAATTTGGAAATACGGCTTAATAGTAGTTGGATCAACAACATCAATCCAAATAATAATCAAGAATTCTGAAAACACGAATGGGAAGAACACGGTAGTCATATGCAACCTACAATGACCCATCGTAAATATTTTGAGCTTGGCTTATCGTGGTGGGATAAGACCAACATGTTGGATATCCTCACAAAAAATGGTTTTGTCCCGGGAAAGTTGCACGATATTAATCAGATGAATAATACACTTATTGCGGAGTTAGGTCGTTCTCCAATTATTTCGTGTTCATTTATCAATGGTCAACACTGCCTGAAGGATATCCGGGTTTGCTTAACGAAGGACGAAAAGAACATCAGGAAATGTCATATGCTATACAAGAAAAATACTTGTCAATCTAAAAAATCACAAATTTATATCCCTTTATAAAACTCCTGTTTATGTAACATGAAGGGTCGGGATACAAATGATAAATAAAATTTGTTTTCTAGAAGCTATTTTTAATTATATAATTTTTTCTTTGTGCATTACGGAGCATACAATAAAACAGCTAAAAAAAAGTAATACGATTATTTATGATAGCTTAATGTACTTCGTATTATGTACATTAGGCAATCAATCACTACTAAAATGCATTAATATCTAAATTTGGATAGCATATTAAGGCGCCATTAATAAGAACTTGCAAAAATCATTTACTTACTACTAAAGTTCTTCAGGAAAAAGACACTTGTCGAGCTCTGGAAAAAAAAATCCCCTCCAAAACAATTTTTTTCTCAATATATCTTAATCCTAACACATTCAACAAAAAAAATACAATTCCAATTTTAAATTATTCAAAATCCTATCAAATTTGAAACTAAAAGCCTGTATCTAATTTTAAAAAATTGATTTTTTTTTAACTTAAACAATTATCTATGCGAATCATAATTGAAATATATATTTTTAATAAATGTAACTGGCATACAAATAGAAACATCTATAACTTTAGAATTTCAAATCATATTAAATATATTTCCTTACTTTTATATAACTTTAGAGTTTCAGATACTACCTTATTAGTTCATCTAACTTATCAGTTTTAGCTCCTTTCCAACTAGTACGGCCAAACAGACCCAATGTCTATATAACAATATTATGTTTAAATGAAATATTGATTAATTCGCAAATGTACATGAGTCCTGAAAAATTTACTAAAATTTAGACTTCAACATTCACGCAAATTCAATTAAAATTTTGTAATACATGCATCTATCGCACGGGTGCTATACTAGTTACTTAATAAAATAAACAGATAAAAAGATCGTCAAAGCATCATAATGCTCCAATAAACAAAAGACTCTATTTAATTTATTTATTTTTATTGTCGCAAATAAGCTACATGCGGTACAAATTACAAATTGAAAGGGAATTCAAACATATAACATATTGCACACAAGCCTTCAATTATGAGTTTACGACCACTAGACCAATATCTTATTGATAGAAAATTGATTGCAGACAATTTGTTGAAAGAAGAAAAACTCGGGAAACATTCACCAATATTTTTATTGATACATGGCTAGAGGGCAGCTCATTAACTCTGTTTTGATAAGCATTCACCAATATTGGGCCCAGGTATACATTTTACCTAAAACAATCTTGTATGAAATTGTGAGGATTTGCAGATCCTTCCTCTGGAGTGGGCAAACTTACTCTCAAAAGCCTGGGTTAATTGCCTGGAATAGTCTCTGCTGTGAAAAGAAATTTGGAGGCTTAGGCTTTAGAGATATCTTTTTGTGGAATATAGCCAACATGGGTAGATATGTTTGGGCAATTGTAACAAAGAAAGATAATGCCTGGATTCGATGGGTAGCCTTTGTGTATATTCGGAACTCGATCGGTGGCAGTATGTGCCCCAACAAGGGGCTTCATGGTCCGGGAAAAGATCTGTGAAACACGAGATAAATTGAAAGTTGTGTTTACAGTGGATGAGTTCAAGGCAATGTCTGCATATTCTGTCAAGATGGTTTATAACAAATTAGTTCATCAGCAACATCAAGTGACTTGGAGTAACTTCATCTGAAACAGACTCAGCTTGCCCAAGCATCGTTTTATTTCTTGGCTTGCTGTGCAGAATAAACTTCAAACTACTGAGAAGCTAGCCAAGATTGGTATCTGTGTGAATGGTAATTGTCTGCTATGTGGAAGAAGTTTAGAAAGTCATGCCCACTTATTTTTTGAATGCCATTACAGCATGAGATGTCTGCAGGCCATAAAAGACTGGTTGAATATTCAGTGCACTACCACTGATTTGGGAAGGATCTTAAGGTGGATCAAGAGCAGTAAACTGTCTCAGTTCAAAAAGAAGGTGTTCTATACTGCTGTTGCAGCCCTCATTTACAAGATATGGTAGAGTAGAAATGAATGTTTTTGGCTACAAAAGGTTCCTCTTATACATAGAGTAATTAGAGACTTACAATTTGTAATTAAAAGTAGAGTGTTAGCAGTTTTACCTGATAAGATTTCACAAACAGATAGGATTTGGTTTCAAGAGTTAGCTTAGTTAGCTTCTCTTTTTTTGGCCTGTTTTAGGCTGTTTTGGTTGTAAATTGTTCTGTTGGATATAATACATCTTTCTTACTTAGCAAAAAAAAAAAAAACTCGGGAAACCCATTGGTGTAATGGACACAATAATAAAATTTACAGAGTGAATTAAAACGATTGTGAAAAGTAGGTTCCCCAAACATAATCATTAATGTAAACAGTTAAGTTATCAATAACCTCTAATCTGTTATTGCAGATGAAAATATAAAAAAAAATATACAACGTAAGGATTAAATATAACTAATATTGTCAATCTTATAGTCTAATCCAATAATTTTATAAAAAATTTACGAGTACAATTGTTGTTGGTTGTTGTTATTGGGTGGGTTGATAGGTGAAAGGCTTTCTACATAGTTGACCACCCCTAGAGTGCCATTATAAGAGTCAAGAGGTTTAATTTGGACACCATGCTCTTCCACTTGATTATCATGAAGCCCATATGAAATCAACCGTCCATTATTATCACCTAAGAAAATCCGTTCATCATCTGAAATTCCAACCACACTAAACTCAGGATCGAGAGTTTGTGTTGCAATTGATACATGCAAGTCCCAAGAATCCTCGACACCATACTCTTTCATTATCCAAACCTCAATGTTTTCCTTCTCAAGAGACATTGCAACAAAACAAATAGTCTCCTTAAGCACCCAAATACTCATCTTTGGTTTTATGACTTTATTGAGCGGAATTGGAGGTCCAGCCATTACTTTAAAAGAGTGATCTACCATACCAAATGCTAGGACACAATATGCTAACACCATACCATTATGTTCATCTCTTTTCACACATGACCAATGACAAGCTCCATGGATAAAGTTGTTGCAAAATGGTGGATCGGAAACAATATATGGGAAAGCCAAATATAAACCTTCACTATGGGCACAATATTGAAGACAACAAATATTCGTCCATGAATCATTGGCATTATTGTAGACCCTGACATGCCAAAATTCATCAGAAGGCCACTTATAGGGCAAGTCCCAGTGACAAATAACAACGACCTTGTATTCATTAATGGTATGATCATATCCAAATCCAAAATGAAAACCTTTTGGTTCACCCACCTCGTCGCCACAATCGTATACTGTAGAAAACCCACGTTGTAGATAAAGGGGAAACGGAAAGGAAACAGGAGGCAGAATGTGTTTGTAGGATCGAGTAGCAGGATTCCATAAAATTAGGGTACCTCCAAATATGGGAATTAGCCTATGGAATACACAGTAAATTCCATTAACATGGCCTACTATATGCATATCACTAATAATTTGATCAGCGTCAGCTTCTTCACATCCAGGGAAAAATTCATCAATGTTAGCCCCTCTAAATACCCACCTATTATCATCAAGAAATGGAGGAAGTTGTAAATAATCCTCCTCAAATAATAATAATTCAGATGATGATGATATTTCAACAAGAGGTTTGGTAATTGGATCTTTGCCAAAACAAAGCAGCTTACTTGTTCGAGATCTACTCAATTGATTATAACGAGAGATGAAGGATGGTTTTCCAGTAAGAGAATGCCATCTTTTACAAACGCTCTTGAATCGGAGAATAGATTTAACGGGTAATCGTAGAAGAATTTCTTCCTCAACATCACCTGGTATAAATAATGTTGCCTTCATTATCTTTCTTTTCTAACGTGCAGTTTGTGTAAATTTGTTTCAAGCTAATGTATGTATGTATATGCTGGGAACCGATTCAATCCTTTTATAGGTAGACGGTAGACCTAATATCTTTTAATTATAGGCTAAAATTTAAACCAACCACATCTGGAACTTTTAGATCACGTAAAACTTGCTCCCTAATTCGAAACTGTTTCAAAGTTTATGATAAGAATACCTTTTTAGAAGTAGAATATTCAATTAGGACTAGGAGTGTTAGCCAATAGCCAAAAACAACCCTGCTTTGTTATCCAATACAGTAGACGTGATTGGCAATTTGGCATGACTATAGATTTACAAGAAGATAATTAGGCTACTGAAAAGGCTATCATTAATGATACAAAATCCTAGTAAAATATAAAACCAGAATATTGACTTGGTAAAAACTAAAAGATAATAAAGTATTGCGGAAAATTAGAGCATCTGCTTTGGATTGAATAAGTACGAACGGGCGAACTGAAATGAATAAGTCGAACCGAGCAGGCGAAATGAATAAGTCAGGCCCGAAGCGAACTAGTCGGCCGAAATGATCCGATCCGAACCGGCCGATCCGAATTGAGTATTATTAATAATTACATGTAGAGTAATATTTTTATCATCATTGATAATGATAATAATTAATAATATTAATGATAATGATAATAATAATAGTAATATTAATACTAATACTAATAATATGCATAATAATAATATTCTTTTGAATTGAGTAATATTAATAATAACAAGTAGAATAATAATGATATGAAGTAATAATATTATTAATATAATATTTTCCTCCAAGATTGCTATTCGCAAGTCAATATATACAAAACCAATAGCATGTTTCACGTCTAATACTGTAGAATAGTAACAATAGCATGCATGACTCCTAATTCTAAGCAACAGAATATTGACTTGCCTAATTTACAAAATACAAAACTATATTTACATACATTTGACTACTCCTATATTTACAAAACTATATTTGACATATATTTTAAAAAAAATACAAAACTATATTTGACAATAATAATAAAAATAATAATAATAATGATAATAATAAAAATAATAATAGTAATAATAATAGTAGTAATAATAATAATAATAATAATAATAATAATAACAATAATAATAATAATAATAATAATAATAATAATAATAATAATAAGAAGAAGAAGAAGAATATAATAATAATAATAGTAATAATAATAATAACAATAATAATAATAATAAGAATATAATAATAATAGTAATAATAATAATAATATTAATAATAATAATCATAATGATGATGATGATAATAATAATAATAATAATAATAATAATAATAATAATAATAATAATAATAATAATAATAATAATAATAATAAAATCAATAAGTTGTAGTCCGAACGATCGATCTCGAACCGGACCCGAATAAGTACCGAAGCGACCCGTCGAACCGAACCACCGATTCGATCGGCCCGAATCGATCGATCGCGAACCGAACCGAATTTCCATTTATTCAGTCTAAAAGAACAGAGCCTTAGTATCGCATTTAGGACTTGTATAAAAAAGATGGGCCTAGCGCCACTTCTTAATCTTATCTCTTTTTTTGTTTCTTTTTCTTTTTATAATATTTCAAATTATGTAATTAAAGTTGTTTGTAATTTACCTATAATGACCCTCTTATTGGTTTATGTAAAGTTAGCTTTATTTCTCTCAAAAAAAAAGTTATCTTTATAATCTTTTTTATCCAAAAATCTAATTATGTATGTTTATCCATCTAAAACTCCAATAACCATAGAATGTAATTCCATTATTCGTAACTTATTCCAATATTAATAACTTAGTCAAATTTTAAGTATTCGTGTGAGATCTTGTTTGATTTGTCTCGATGTATACTTTCAAGTTAAAAATAACGGATAGCGTAATTGTAGGATTAAGAATTTTTTCATGTTTAAATTCTAGGATTGGTATTAGATTTTGTTGTAGGATTAGGATTCCTTTTAATATTAAGATTGTTAATAAATAAAATTAATAAAAATAAAATCTAATATTTTTTAAGGTTTTAAATTCTAGTATAATTATTAGGTTTTGTTGTGGGATTATGATTCAATTAATTAGAATTTTTACTAAATAAATTAATTTAAAAATATATGTATTTTCTACATGGTCCTCGCTATGCTCCTGGAATCGTACCCTTTTAGAATATATATATTGTTTGATTATGCTCTATTTTTCATTGTTTTATGTGTTTAATTGCATTGATCTTAAGATTTACTCTAAGTCTCAGTTTCTTCTTTCATTATTTTCGTAGATTTAAGTTCTAATGTTTTGTTTTGAATCAAATTTTGTATGATTTAGTTTTTTCAATAGCAATCTTCTCTTAATGTTGAAGCCTTGAAGGAGATAATATTGAATTTCAATGGAGTCTTTTTTGGCTACAACTATATAATTTGCCTTCTGGTAGTCGATCCAATCAAAATGCATGTGAAAGGTGTTGAAAATACTGTTGGAGCTCGCAACGAAAATTTGGCTTATACTAGATAATATGAAATCGATGCCACACAAGAATATATAATATTTTGGGATTAAACAAACAACCAATATGAAGCAAATATATATAAAATAAGAATAACCTTCTTAAATTATATTCTAACTTTTTGATGTGAATAACACTAATTCTACATCTACCGGAACACATTTATAATAACTTACATGCTAAACTAGGAATGCTAAATAAGGAACGATCTAAAAACCAATGATACATATTGTTTTGTTTAGCACAATTCCTCTTATTCCCACATTCTAAAATTAGGAGAATTGATTCGATCACCACTTATTCCCACAATTCTCCACCTCGTTTATTATTTGAGAACATTTAAAATTTTGGACGAACAAATTGTGTTATCGTATCTGGTTGCACCATATTAACAATGACTGCTTAAGTAACCTCTAGCTGGGATCAAACCGGCCGTACTTCCATTTATTGCTCCATGTATTGCCTAACATGGGATAATGTTTAGCAATTCGAAACAATGTTGGAATTTGTTTTCCGACACAACTTTGGTTAACATGTGGAGGGTTCTCATCTGTCTGCACCTTGAATAAGAGAAATCTTACCTTCCTCTATGACATCTCGAACAAAATGATATCTCACATATATATCTTGGTACGAGCATGATGAACTGGGTTTTAGTCAAATAAATTGCACTTTGGTGGTCACAACTAAGATTCACACATTCCTACTTCAACCCCAAATCATCTAGAAGACCAAAAGCCACAACTATATAATTTGCGTTTTGTTAGTCGATCGAATAAAGATGCATGTGAGAGGTGTTGCAATGTTGGGTATGGTCATCGACATTGAGGGAGATGAAATCGATAATAGGTCCAAAAATCCTCCTCAAATTAACCCCCATTAAAGCTGCCCTAATATTTCTCTCTTCCTCTGACCCAGAAAAAGCCCTTAAACACGATCACCGGAAAACTGATGAATTGAGCTAGTATATGGAGGTATCTGGGTATACTGATGAAGTTATTGAGTTTTTTAGCGTAGTGGTAGTGGTGGTGCAGGGTGAGGAGAGAGCGAAATAGGATATGCAGATGAAAAACTGGAAGTTAAAACTTAAGAAAAATGAAAATTGAAAAAAAAACAAGAAAGAGGAAGAACAATTACCGTAACAAACAAAAATTGATGGATGTTTTTATAATAGCCTTCTTGAAAAAAAGGCTACCGTAAGAAATTAATGTGAGCCACACTAGTATAAAAACGTTGATTTGCGTCTCTTGAATTGCGTCGCACAACAGGTAAATCGACGCAGAAGTGGAGGAGCGCATCATTTTCGTCGGACATTCAAGGCATCCGACGCAAATCATGCTTTATATGCGTCGGATGTATCACACATTCGACGTAAAAAATTAAAGCAAATGGGTGCGAGATTCATGTGCGTCGGACCCCAGCCAATGTTTGACGTAAATCATGAAAGCCAATTTTGCGTCAAAGGTAAGTTAAATGCGATGTAAATGGTTGTATCCAACGATTTGCGTCAGATCTATGAGCCCATCCGACGCAAATGGGTTTCAGGGCCTTATCCATGCGTGTCACGAATTATTGCATTAGGTCTGATTTGTGTCGGACCTTTATGTCCGTGCGACGCACAAGGGCCATGAGGCCCGCTTCCCCTTTTTATTTTCAAACCCAACAATTAGGTTTTTTCTCACTCTTTCACTTCTTCTCTGCAGTCGTTTTCTCACTCTCTCCCTCTCTCTCTTTATCTCTCTATCTCTATCTCTCTCTCTCTCTCTATCTCTCTCTCTCTCTCTCCCCCCAATTGCTTCAATGGTATCTCTTCAATCCCCTGGTTCAACATCATGTTTCCACGCTCCCTCCTCTCAGGTTTACTCTCTTTTTCTCTCTCATTTTCCTGCAATAATTCCAATACTTTAAAATTTTCATTGATTTACTGAACTCTGTTTTTACGCAATTATAGTTGCGCAACCAAAGCTTTTGTTTGATTAAAGCCCCAGCGACGACAAAACTAGCGTTGTTTCTCAAATTTGGATTTCTCAATTCAAAGTCCAATTGAAAAAAAAATCCAATCTGGGTTTCTCAATCCCTTGTCGTCTCGTGATCTTCACCATCTGCATCTTTCTTGCGGCGGAACATCATGTTGTTACTCTCACTCACCGGCGTTTTTCACGTTTCACCGGTGTCTCGACAAGAGTTGATGGAGATTTGAGAGCGGCGACAAGATTTGTATTGTTAATTGCTCTAAATTTTAGTTTTTTTGGGATCTATGTATTTCAAGTTGTAAATTTATAATTATAAATTTTTTTCTCATAACTTAGTGTAAAGTGGTTCCCAATGGTTGGAGATGAATTTTTAGGTTCTTATTTGTGTTAGATTTGATTTTTTTGGCTTCCAATTTTTTTAATTTCGTTTTTTGTGTTAATCTGATTTGTAATGGGTTATTACTTGAGAGGAGGGTGCGAAACTCCAGTTCTTGCGTGGAAACTCCAGTTTTCTCTCTCTCTATCTCCAATTGCTTCCATGCATGTCACGAATCAGTACCCAATTTTTTAATTTGTATTATTACTGCCATTTACGTCGCATATAGCCCCGGATGCGACGTAAATGTCTCCTGCCAATGACCCTATATGCTGGGATGTTGTTGTCATGTGCGTCAGACGTTCCCTATGCTCCAACACAAATGGTTCAAGAATTGCGTCGTCTCCTCGTCCGATGTAGATCTTGTAAGGGACATTTGCGTCGAGACCTGTGGCGCCGAACCAATGTCCGACGCAAATGGTGGTCCCAGATCCGACGCAAATCAATGATTCTATACTAGCACCATGAATTTTTCCACGTCAACGGATTACATTTATGACTAATTAATATGGACATACTCATATACTCTACATTCCAAATATGCGTATATGTATTTAAAACAATTTTTTACTTTACAAAAATATCAAAATTTCAGAAATTTTTTTTACCTCAAAAATTTTAAAACTTTTTGTATTTTTGTACGTTTTTTACAGGTATTCAATGAACAGTTTTTTTTTTTTTTGAAATTTCTGAACAGCGCGAAAGAGGAAGAAGGGAGAAAGAGGAGGAAGAAGAAGCGGTACGGTTTTTTCACCAAATACCCATGAATTTTTTTTTATTCACCAAATACCCCAACTTTTTTTCGAATTCACCATATACCCCTGACTTTCTAAAAAATACATCCAAATGCCCTTAATGACTAACGGCGATTAATTCCGTTAGTCATTAACCTAAAAAAACCCTAAAAATCCTAAGTAAACCCTAACTCTCTCTCTCCCTAACCCACCCCCCTGACCCCTGCCCCCCACCCATCCCTAGCCCCCCCCCAACAACCCCAGCCCCCACTAGCCCACCTCCCTCGCAGCCGCGCCTCCTCTTCCCCCCTCCCCCCCCCCTAGCCCGCATCCCCCCTCCCCCTCTCCCCCTTCGAATCCACGCCCCCCTCCCCCCCCCCTTCGAATCCCGCCGGAATACGTCGGCGATGGTGATGTAATGGGATCATTTTCCTTCTTCTCCGGCGATGATGATGTTATGGGATCATTTTCCTTCTTCTCCGCGATGGTTATTCCTTTATTGTAATCGAAATTCCGCCATTGTTGCACTTGGAGTTCGAGCTTTCTCGCTGCGATTACTCCAATCGGTCTCGCGGGATTCCAAAAGGGTGAGGGAAGGGGGTGTTGTGGGATTTGAAGGAGGGGGGAGGCGCACTGCGGGGGAGGGGGCCTGCGGGGAGATCGAGGGGGCGCTGCGTGGGGCTGCGAGGGGGGAGGGAGGGAGGGTGGTGGGGCCGGGGTTGTTGTGGGGTGGTGGGTCAGGGGGTGGGTGGGGGGCTGGTGGGGTGGAAGTGGGTTAAGGGAGAGAGAGAGTTAGGATTTACTTAGGGTTTTTAGGGTTTACTTTGGGTTAATTAGATTTACTTAGGGTTTTTTAGGGTTAATTAAAGTTGATGACTAACGGAGTTAACCGTCGTTAGTCATTAAGGGCATTTGGATGTAGTTTTTAGAAAGTCAGTGGTATATAGTGAATTCGAAAAAAAGTTGGGGTATCTGGTGAATAAAAGGTAGAGTGTGGGCCAAAGATGTGTAAAATAAATAATATATTAATAGTGGGACCATGCCAAAAAAAGAAGTGTTCAAACTAATTTAGGACAAACATAAAAGGAAAGTGTTCAGACTCTTCTAGGACGGAGGTGGTAGGTCTTTAACGATAACTTTTTACTAAAATGTAGGTACTTGGAGTAGGCTTAACTCGATTATAGAAGGTGATTAAAACCCTCCATAAACCCTTGAGTTTTAATTTTTTGAAGAAGAGAAAGAGAGGAGAGATAGTGCAGTAGTGGAGTGGAGAGTGATTTATGTTTTGACTTGGGCCCTTTGAAAGGTTAAAGTTAATGTTGGACTGTTGTGTGGATGTGTTAAATCTCTATTATACAACAAGAGAGGGGAGAACTTGGCATCTATCCTCTTTTACAATCATACCCTCAACTAATAAATATAATTATAATTTCTCCAAAATATATGATTTTAAAAGAATAAAAGGAAAAAAAATAATGAATTATGTGAACAATTTTTCGTACATGTTAATATGTTATTACGCAATTGAGTCGCACGCATCACGTGCATACAAGACTAGTACTTTATTGATGAAGGCTACATTGACAAGACATGAGGAGAAGTTGAGGGATAAGGAAGTTTATCGAGTAAAGAGTATTGTAACTTTGTAAGGACCTTAACTTTAGTGCAAATTATTATTAAGGACCTCAACTATCAAAAGTTAGTTATAAGGACCTATGGTTAAGTTCATTAGTTAAAACTATTATTAAAAAAAGCCAATTTTTTTTATTTGTATTAAAAGATTAAAATAAATAATAGATAAATAAATCATAATAATTCCTCCGTAACAAAATAGATGTTACACTTTGACTTTCACGCTTGTCGATGCAGTATTTTGACCAACTTTAATTATGTATTAGTAAAAATTACAAGAAGTTAATATTATGAAAGTATAAATTGAGACGAATCCAACAACATATTATATAGTAACGATAAATTTTATCTAAACTAAAAAATGCATGGTCAAATGTATTTGGTGAATAGTGCAATTTTCAAAGCGTAACATTTATTTTGTGACGGAGGAAGTAACTATATTAAAGAAAGCAATTACTCCCCTGATAATTTGGACAATTGATTTACGGTCCTTGTATTTGGCTTGCTTAAATTACATATCACAAAAAATTAGTCTTTTGCTTGTTTAATACACCAACGTAGATTGATTTTTCGGTTTTTTTCACCAGGTACCCCTGAGTTTTACGAATATTCACCGGGTACCTTCGCAGTTTCCAAAATGCACAAGGTACCCCTGAGGTTTTGAAAAATCATCAGAATACCCTTAATGACTAACGACCGTCAACTCCGTTAGTCACTAAGGCTAAATCAACCTCTAATTAATACTAATTAAACCTAATTAACTCTAATTGAACCTCATTAACCTTAGTTAATTAATTCCCCACCCCTTTTCACCTACCAGCCACCACAACCAAGCACCATGCCACCATACCGCCCACCACCGGAGGGAAGGGGAAGGGGAAGATTTTCGGGGGTGGGGAAGGGGAGGGGGCGGTTTTCGGCGGTGGGGATGGGGAGGTTTTCGTGGGCTGGGGGATAGGATGGGGCGGTTTTCGGGGTGGTGGTGGATGGATGGGAGGCTGAGTAGGGGCTTTTAGGCAGTCGTTGAGAATTTGGCCTTTAGGACTAACGAAATTGACAGAAACTTAACGGTAGGGTCAAGTCATATATTTTTCAAAACCTCAGGGGCACCTTGTGCATTTTGGAAACTGCGAGGGTACCCGGTGAATATTCATAAAACTCAGGGGTACCTGGTGAAAAATCCGTTAATTTTTAGAATGTTTAAACATATAGCGTGGTTCTTTATTTGCATAAAACTAGATACAAGAATCATATTAAGTGGAGCCCAACAATAGGTGAATTTGATTCATATCATATTCGTACCCTCGCCCACGAACTCAAAATTTGGTTCATTGACCAATTATGAAGTTAAAACTGGAAAATCTACATTGGATAAGTCCCTAAAATGTCTCTATTGTTTCCGAATATCCAATTGGCCTTATGAATCTTCCTTTAAAGACTTGTTGGCTTTCAAAATGAATTTCAAACTAAAACTCTTTACAATAAGGCAATCGAAAATCCGTACTCATCCGGATCGGTTTTTCGGATATTCGATCCGGTTTTTCAGATATTTGATCCGGTTTTTCGGATATTCGATCCGAAATATCTTAAGCTAAACGATTTTTCGGATCGGATCATGATGGACAACCCTATCCTAAACAATTTGTTGTTGGTCTTATCTATGTAAAACCAATATAATTAGAATTTGTATATTACACATGTCGGATTTTTGGGTTGATTTGGTTCGAGCCAATTTAATTTGGGTTGATTTGGTTCGAGCCAATTTAATTTGGGTTGATTTGGTTCGAGCCAATTTAATCTGGGTTGATTTGGTTCGAGCCAATTTAATCTGGGTTGATTTGGTTCGAGCCAATTTAATCCGGGTTGATTTGGTTCGAGCCAATTTAATCTGGGTTGATTTGGTTCGAGCCAATTTAATCTGGGTTGATTTGGTTCGAGCCAATTTAATCTGGGTTGATTTGGTTCGAGCCAATTTAATCTGGGTTGATTTGGTTCGAGCCAATTTAATCTGGTTTGATTTGGTTCGAGCCAATTTAATGCAGGTTGATTTGGTTCGAGCCAATTTAATCGGGTTGATTTGGTTCGAGCCAATTTAATCTGGGTTGATTTGGTTCGAGCCAATTTAATCTGGGTTGATTTGGATTTTAGATCAGGTTAATTTTTAAAAAGTTGGTTAACGACTAAAAGAAAATATACAATTAGTATGATCTTTTTTAGAAAATTTCATTTCTTCACACTTGCTTGTAATTTATGTTTTAGTGAATAAAAGTGACGTTGTTTGATTTTGTTTGGCCCAACGATAAAGTAGGAAAAATGCAATTTGGATCATAAAACGAAAGGAAAGAAGGACAAAAAAGTAGAAGGGCCCAACCGGGTTCGACAATTAGTATAATCTTTTTTAGACAATTTCATTTCTTCACACTTGCTTGTAATTTATGTTTCAGTGAATAAAAGTGACATTGTTTGGCCCAACGATAAGGTTGGAAAAATGCAATTTGGATCATAAAACGAAAGGAAAGAAGGACAAAAAAGTAGAAGGGCCCAACCGGGTTCGAACCGGTGACCTCTTGATCTGCAGTCAAATGCTCTACCACTGAGCTATGGACCCTTGCATGTCTTTATTGTCCACTAATTAAACATCTTTAAAATAAATAATTAAAAATAGCATCAACTGGATAAATAATTAAAAATAGCATCAACTTTAACGAGGTTGCTGTTGTTGCGTCTTTTTTATTGTGAGAGGAATTGTTGTTGGGTCTTTTAAAATATTGATATTTATTCTAATATATTAAAAGGTGTTCCTAATAAAGTATATGTCGCTACGTGGAACCCCTTTCACTAGAAACATGCAATGTCATATGCTTAACAAGGAATATGTACTACCAAACTTTATGTAGTAAGATTGGAACATGCGACTAATAAATTGTAAAGTAGACATCTTACTCTTTTAGCCAACTATTAGATAGGTTCATCACTCTACCTGAATATATATAACTTGGAACATAAATATACATAACAAACTAATCTGAAATAAATATGAGCTCAAAGATTATTAGGATATATGTCGGCTAACTAGCCAAAGATTATTAAAATATGTCAGCTTGTTGATTAATAAACGTCCTTTTCGTGGAATATGGTAGATATTTAGTAGTGAACATGAAATAGTCCAAATTATGAAACAATCGAAGTTTGAATGAATCGTAGTGTGAGTTAGCAAAATGCCATTAGTCGGCTTGATTTTTTTTAAAATATGGACGATTCAACTTCAAAGTTCAACCCACATGACATGATAGACTAGTTGATTGATAGCACCTATTCCGTGGAATTATCATTTCCTAATTCCTAACCACTCTTTCACAATATCACAATTAACATTAATACAAGTTATTTTTCACTGAAAGCAGGTAGGTCGGTACTCGGTACTCGGTACTCGGTACTCGGTACTCGGTAGGTCCAACAATAACATACTCCTCGTGACAAGAAACGTACATAAGAAGTGTAATTTTGCATAGCAACAAAAAGCTCATTCAGTACGCGAAAGAAGGAGCATAAACAAAATTAAGAGGAAGCTTAATGTAAACCTCTTTCGATGGGATTCGAATTTCATCCACTCTAAATTTGAAACACACTAAATTTGAAATACACCGAGCGTTTGACATAAGAAATAGAAAGGGAATAAAGATAGGAAATTAGTGGGTCAGATAGAGACAAAATAAATTTTTTCCTTTGTTTTAATATAAGTTCGAATTAAAATTGAGATAAGTTACAAAATAACCAAAATACCCTTACAACTCTCACCTTATCTCTTTTCTTCCTTTTCATCAAAGTCTCAAAGATAAAATTGTCTTTTCTTCGCGTTTTTTTACCCTCCGCGCCTCCACTTATACCACCCCCTCCTAGTTATTATTTTGGTGGGATACAAAGGGTTTTTGTCCCTATCTCTATCCCCTTAAACAAACACTACCTTTCTAATGTCCTCCCTCCTTCCGAAATTGAAGGCAGGCAATTACCAAATGGAAAAAGATCGTACAGATTTCACCAAAAGAAGTGTTTGTCACCTATAAATATGCAATTTGATTCTAGAGAACAACGTAATAAAGACAACGTAGCCATGTACCTTAAAACAAACACATATCAACCATATATTTTTTATGAGCACAAAACATAGAATCCCCACTTACATATAGACAGCAGGTTAACATAACACCTTTACCACTCACTTTGCGGTAGCTAGGCAACATTAAACACATGCATTATTTTGCAACTCTTATCGTTCATCTACTTATTTTTGATAAATACGACTGACAAAGTAACGCCAACTTTACAAAAAGTATGTCATTAAACCATGTTCTAATAAGATTGTGTCTGCTCTAACGATATTTATGTATTCTTTGTCTTCATACCCACCACACCGTATGATATACGTATAATACTATACGTCTACGTAGCTCTTTCATATCATCTTCTAAAAGAGTTTGATGTGTTCTGTATACGGGACACCCCATTTATGGGTCGTCTTTTCTCAAGCGTGGTTCTCGGCAAAAATATCCAGAAGTGAAAGAGCCTGCAAGCACACAAAAGAAAAAAAAAATATTAGAGTTTAGAACAAAGCATTTGATATTTGACATACACCATATCGAATATGTTCTCAGTGAGTTTACCTCTGGCACGCTTAACTCAAGGCGGAACTTGGGACCGTCATAGTGGTGAAGGATTGGCCTGAAAGCATCCTCATCTAAAGGTTCACAAAGTTGTCTAGTTTGGACTCTCACCTACAAGTAGATTGAGATGGTAAGTATGTCAGCACAAAATCTCGCAGCACAACATGTGTATGTTACAATGATCTAGTATGCTAGACACATTAATCTTTCATCTAGACACTCGAATACGAGTGCAAGGGCAAAGCACCTCAGCACGTTTCAAACACAAATAACCTAGTATACTATACAATTACACATTCTTCCACTCTATTACGGCTTTGTTTTCCTCAACTTGAGAAGTAAGATCAGATAATTTAAAAGTTCAGTCTCATTTAGTCCATCTAAGTTCAAAATAAGTTAAAGTTGAGGAATAATAAGGGCTACCAAGTCAAATTCACAATTACGATAAGCTCCGATAAGTTAAGTTCAAAGCTAGTAAGCTCTGATCAGTAAAACTTAGGAGAAGCAAACGCACCCCAAGTGTTGCAAGATCCTGTTATATATGTGGAATTGACCAAAGATACAACAAACTTGCCGACAGGAGGCAGAGATTTTTAATGTACCTGAGCAGGAAAACGAGATTCGCCAGCGTTCTTTTTGTCTTCCCAGGCTGTTGGATCAATGTTTGTTCCTCCAAAACTGGCAGCCTGTGCACAAAATATGTATTAGCTTTCATTTCCACTCCTAAATCACGCTCCACTTATTTAATCAATAACTTACTTAATCAGAAGTATATCAAGTCATTTTCCTTCATATAAATTAGCTAAGTGCAAATATGTAACCTACAAGTAATAACCAACCACTTCAACAAATAAAATTAATTATAACTGTGACTCACCTCATATATACCATGAAGCTGGTGGGTGGAGTAGTTGTAGAGAAAAAGGGGTAACCCTGGAGTTATTTGCCTTACTGAATCCCGGTAACGTGGCGGCAAACCTAAAAAAAAACAATTAAAGTTCATGAGTCATAGTTCATGACTCTCTTTCCCACTTCCAACTACTTTCAAATTCGAGAACTTGTACTACCACTTGTTAACTTGTATCATATATCTGAACTTTATGAATATATAGAAAATTACATACTTAGAAGAAACAAATCAATCCTTATATTATCAACCATTTCCAGATTTAAAAACCATGTACTACCACTTGTTAACTATACCACTTGTCTTTACTTTATGTAAGCACATATATTAACATTCTTAGAAGTATCTAGGTGGTATTAACAAGCTAATCCGAGTAGCGGCTCAGCTTGTAACACTTCCATTCAAGCTCGAGCCAAGGTTCGAGTTTAAATTTTCAACTTTTCCCTTAAGATTCACCTTGAGTTTGAAATTTATTGGGTTTGCTACTTCTTTTGAGCTTCCCACAAGTATGGTGCACATTTTTACTATATATTTTGAGTTAAATCTGAAAATATGTAGAATGAATAAGACACAAAATATTTTGGGTTCTGCACGAGGTTCTCTAGCCAAACTTACTTGTGCTAAAAAAAAAAAAAAAAATTTAGTTGTGCTCAGCTAATGAAAGTATGAGCCAAGCTCGTGTAATTTATTGAGCGAGTTAGGCTCATTAGCACCCCCTACCAACAAGATATGAAATCAATCCTTAATTCCGAACCACTTGAAACTTTATAAACCATGTACAATGTACCACTTGCTCACCAATCACCATATCATATGTCTAGCTACTTGAAACTATAGAAGATAACATGCAGCATAGAAGTACAACACCAATCCCTCAGTTTTTCATCAAAGTAGTACGGATAAATTGGCCTAAATACAGAAAGCCAGAAACATTAAAGAATCAAAATTTCACATGATTGACTGACCAATCTTAAGCATGATCCATCTTCAGCAAGCAAGAGACAAAGCATAACACCATTATATAACATAAATTCCTTATTTATCCAAAAAAAAAAACATAAATTCCTAAACCTTCACATGCTTCAAACATAAATTCACCTTACATGGACCTCCTAAGCATTATAAGACACATACCATATAAAAATACAATTCCTTAACTAGAAATCAAAATTTGTTGAACAATAAATAGTAACCCTAGGTCAAAAATCCATGCTTTCCCACATAACAACAAAAAACTCCATAGGTCAAACTATAACATCCATCAAAATTCCACATAATTCAGTATGACTCTTTCACATTTTTTTCTCATCATTAAAAATTACTTAAAATAACAGGGGAGAAAAACTAACAAATTTTGCAATAAAAATTTATCCCTTATGAGATCCTCCACATAAGCAATTTTAACACCAAAATAACAAAACACAATAATCAACATAACCCAAAAAAATGCAGTAAAAAAATCTTAAGAGAGGAAAAAAAAACATACCAAAAAGTTGTCTCTTGAGATTTTCCTCCATGGTATCATTATTACACACAAAAATATAGCCACCAACAGTTTCATCTCTAGGAAGTGCCTCAGATGGTGGCAAAGTCTTAAACCTCTTATCAACACCACTTTTACTTTCACCATTAAAATCATTATTATTATTTTTACTGCTATTATTTTCCTTCTTAATCTCTTTATTCTTCTTCCCTTTTCCTCCAATTAGATGCTGATTATCCTCCCCTTTCAAAGATATATTCTTGTGCCCTTTTAAACCAACATTATTATTATTCACATTGAAACTCTTCAAAAATTGATCATTCTGATTTACACCAACAACACCCTTAGAATAAATCCCTTTGTTGAACCCACCATTGAGATTTATACCCGACCCGAAACCCGACCCGAGTTTCCAACCATCGTTAAAGGAGTTGTTGAAATCTGGGTTAGAAGGAGGAGTGTTGTTGTTGATGAAATTACCCGGGTGTTTCGGGTCAAGATCTCCTCCGACCCGAATGTCGAAATTCCGGCGACCTTCGGTTTTTTTGGTCGGGTATGAACCAACGCTCCAGATTGAATCGTTAAGAGAGAGATTGGCTAAGTTTGAGTTTTGAACACGAAGTTGATCGCTGAATTGAAAGAATGATTGTTGGTTGTTCTCCATGTGTTCGACGAAATGCCTCAAAGAAAAGATTGATAAATTAGAGGGAAAAAGTAGAGTAAAGTGAAAAGAGTAGTTGTTACTTTGTTGGGTGTTTTGTTTTATGGGAGAAGACTTCACAAATGTGTTATGGGTGAAAGCAGGTAGATATATAAAGGAAGAGTCTTTGAGGAAAGTTCGAGGAAATCAGAGGGAGGATAACGTGTAAATTTGTCAAAGGGAAAGAAACTGTAGAAAAGAAAAGGAAAGTTATTACGGAGAAATGTAGAGTATAGTGTTATTTAAAGGATGCAATATTTGTATTATCTATTTAATTATATTGCATATTTTTTCATAAATATTTATGAAAAAAATATAATGATGTGAGATTTATTTAATTCATTTTAATATATATAGAAGTTTTTCATAAAATAAATTATTAGGTGTAATTGTTACACCGTAAATTATGGTGTAACAACTAGGGTTGCTTATTGATTGAGCCGAGCCCGAATTGTGGTATGCTCGGTTTGTGTTCGTTTAAGTTTATTCGAGCTCGAAGCACTTGACGAGCTTTGTTCGGCCGAGCCTGCTAAATGTTAAACGAGCCGCGCTCGCGTGTTACGAATGTACTATTCTTTATCACCCCTAGTTTTTACATGTTTTCTTTGTTTTTCCTTTTTAAATATTTGAGATTTATAGGTTTTCTTTTAAGACAATGGAACTATTAACTTATCATTGTGTGATATCTAGGTTAATATATTCATGTATATATATAAATATATTATTTTTCTTTATAAAAGTATAATCGGCCCGTTTCACGAGCCTTTCGAGCCAGCCACAGCCCACCACGCAGTCGGCTTTTGTAGAGTCGATCCCGAGCTTGTTCGCGAGTCGCCAGCCATTATCACCCCTAGTAACAACCCACAAACCACGTGTCTTTTGTAAAAGAAACTCAAATAACATGAATTAAAAAAACAAAATGACATGAGATTCATGTTATGGTGAAACATGTTACACTTAAGACGTGCTCTTTTTATAATATGAACTTTTTATAATTTTTATTTATATAATATTAAATATAATAAGAATCTAAATAGTGTATTGAAAATGTGTGCACTATGCAAATGTTGCATCCTTTACCAATTAGATGAAAAATATATTAAGATATATAACTATAGTTTGATTTTTTATTTGGAATGATTAGGTGAGCGAATGGGAGAATATCGTCGGCGAAAAAACGCGTTTAATTTTAATGGAAAATAGGAGAGAGAATGGAGGGAGAAAATGTTAATCTAGAAGATGGGACAAATTGGACTAAGTCATACGATGTCCTTGTTATTCTAGGATGTTCGGTGAGTTCACATTTTGAGATACTTTTATTTTAATGTGAAGTATTTTTTATATTTTGCTTAGTTGTTAAGGTGAGCAAAAGTGTCAACTGGATGATGATAATAAAAGAAAAGGCGCGTGACATGTGTATGGATGTGATACTATAAGGTTGTTGGTATTGGGTTTGGCCGTTTGGGTAGTGGTGTATTGCTATTGGTAGAGTGGTATCATAACGGTTTTAGTATAATCCAAGCAATGTATATAGATGATTCTATATTTGTAATCGGATCAACCTAGCTATGCCTAGTGAGCAAATAATGTTTTATGGTTGGGAGTGAGATCCGTTTGTTCATTATCAGGTGTTGTAAAGGATTGGTTCATTGGATTGGACGGAAAATCGTGAGATCGGAATTGAATCACTGGATTGGACTGAAATCGTGAGAATTAAGGTTTAGTTAGATTGCCTTATTAAAATGAAATTGCTAATGAGTCAGGTTATTTGCCTGTTTGGACAACATCTTCCATGATGTTTGATATAAGGTTCAAAACTGTGATGTTATGTAAGGAAATAATTGACTTAACTAGAAATTCGAACTAGTTTCTTGCTATTTTATAAAAATAAAAGAATTGTATAATTTACTATAAGATAAAGGAGAAAAAAAATAAAAGAAGCAAACACTTTTGTCACTTATATCCCAAAGACCGACTTCCAGTTTGCGCTAGTGTAGATTTGAGTTGTACACCATCGTAATAAAATTTGTCATATGTTATAATCGTGAGAGCATCAATATAACAATGATTATTTTTCCTTGCTCTATAATATTTTAATTGTCATGACAAAATGACATCCTAACTTATTCTCCAATGTAGATTTGCGTTTTACACCATCGTAACGAAATTTGTCATATGATATAAACGTGAGAGCACCAATATATAATAATGATTACTAATCCTTAGTTCAAGAACATTTTGATTGTCATGAAAAAATGACATCCTAACTTATTTTTTTGATAAATAAAAGGACACAAGCACTGGTGGAAAAAACCCTAAATGACACAGGAAAACTGATCCCGTTAATCTAATCCCTAAATGCACAAGATCACGGATCAACTAACTAATTCGGTGGGGGTTATCATCAGTTAATTGAACGACGCCCCTCACGAACGCCAACAACCACCGTCTCCACGCCGTCACCAGTCACCACCATCTCCCACCGTTTCTTCTTGCGCCGTCACCACCGTCTCCCATCTAGGGTTTGAGGAGAGAGCAGTGAAGATTAGAGTTATGAGTTCGAGAATCTAGCCAACAAATCTCACCGTCATCGCTGTCTCCTGAGTTCGAGAATCCCGCCGTCGTCGCGTTCCCCTTTATCTTAGGGTTAGGACTTTTGTTTTTGTTTTTGTATCTCTTTTGTAATTTATTTTTACTTCTGAAGATTTGATGTTATGGTTTCTTATTTAATTTTGTTTTTTCATTTATTTTTTGGAATAAATTTGATGTTAGGGTTTCGTTTTATTCGCATTTTGTAATTAGTTTGTTTTAATTTCATTTTTGTAATTAGTTTTTTTTAATTTCGTCTTTCCTATTTATTTTATTTTAATTTCGTCCTTTGTAATTAATTTCATTTTTTATTTCTTCTTTTGTAATTACCCTTGACTGGGATTGTTGAAGTTTTGTGAATTCCATTAATTTCGTTATATTTATGTGGATTACGCTCCATGTTTGCTGGGACTTAGCTTGGATTGTTGATCCAAATACTTTTAATTCGTTATGAAGCAAAACTAATCCGATCTTAGGTGAAAATCGAATCAGTTACCCATTAATTGATCCGATTTTCACCTAAAAACTAGACCATTTATCTATTTCTTGGTCCGATTTTCGGTGAAAATCGGTTTGGTTGATGGGTAGGTTTTCAACCTGATCAATTGACATTTGTCAACCACTTTGAGCCCAACTGATTCAGTTTAATTTCGGATCAGCTAAGCCCAAATTTACCGGATTAGTTGTGCTTTTTTTCACTAGTGGAGAAATTTTTCATTGCAATAAAGAAAACAACCTAATTAAATATATTCTAATCTATTAAAGAGTCAACATATTACTTCATACATGTGATTATATGATCAGTTAAATAGCTTAACTCATCTAATTGGATCACATTTAAGGAGATTTAAGGGTGTACAAATTGAACACGTGATTTTGCTTTTCTCTTTGGGCCTTCTGGAGTAATACTCTATTTATCTAGATTTTCTTACAAACTTTGAGTATAGGGTATTAGGGTGTGTGTATGTATGTATGTGTGTGTAACAACCATGAGATGCAAGGGAAACTTTAGAGAGAGAAAGAGAACTCCTAGAGAGAGAAAGAAAAAAAGAAAGAAACCCCCAGATCGAGCAAAACCCAGCTCCTCCAATACTTGCCTGCCTCACCATGAATCCCTTCCTTGCAAGCTTATCTCTTCCATTAGAAATACCACATCAATTTGGTCCAATCTTCACCATCGCTCCTCTGAATTGCCATCGAAAACAGCGCCAACCACCGAACCCAGCGACTTCATCCTCCACCGTCGGCAGCCTCGCCTGAAAATTCGTGGGGGTCTCCCGCACACCACCACCGCGCCCACCATCTTCAGTTCGATGGCGATGTGGCACCTCCCTTCCGTCGGCTCGCGTTGTTGTGTGTGCTCCTTCAACCGACTCGCCCGGGTAAGTTTTCTTCACTCTGGTTTTGAGTGTATTTGCTTTTGCTTTCTCGATTTTCGCTTAATCACTAGATCCAAGATGTTATCAATTATTTGCTATCTTCTTGCTATGGATTTGGTTGTTTTCCTTGTGGCTTGTTTGAGTTATTGTAATCTGAATATACATGGATGGATTTCAATACCTTATCATGCTCTATTAAGTATTACCAAGTGCCTTTTCCTAAGCCTTCTCCTATGGTTCTGGTCCAACTATTATGCTCATGTTCTCACTTCTCTTGCAATTTTTTGGTTTTGGCATGAGTTGATTACCTTTTCAATTGATGGTTCTAAACCTTTATCAATTAACTTGTTTCACTTTGCTATAGATCCATTGCTGAGTTGGAATGAAGCTTTCTTATATTTTCAGATTTCGTTTTTTTGTATGAGACCAATGGTTGGGTTTGTGTTGTTTCTCACTTCTAAAAAAAGACTTTTTCATGATATAAACTATGCTACGAGTTATTTGTGCACCATGATTTTCCCTCAAACTAGATGCATTTTTTTCTTATTACGATGGTAGCTTTTCTATTCTCGTACCTATTATGAAATATATTCGGAACTTCTGCTTACTTAAAATTACTTTCTTTAGCTCAATTCGCGGCCATATTTCTTCATTCAGAATGTTTATTCTTACTTGTTTTCACCGCTTCAAACCAGTACTCAATACCTTCCATGCTTTTCAATTTTCTATTACTCTTGATATTGTTATTGAAAACTATAATATTTTAGTTATGGAATGGATGTTAAAACCTGTAATGAACCGGGTAAATAGCCATGTGGTCTGGAAACACCTTGATGTTTTCTTCATCCCATTACAGTTTGTTTCGGTAGCTAGAACACCTCTTATTACTAGGATGATTTGCACTTACTTGGAGTTCACTCCTTTTGCGATTGTTAAAAATCTTAGTACCAAATTGAAGAGGAAACGGGTTTTCATAACTCAATGGAACCGAGTGCTTTGTTACTCGCTATGGAACAGGGTTGAATTTTCACCCCCTCATAACTTGTTCAAGTTTTACAGGTCAATAATCGTCTTTGGACTTCATCCAATCAAAGTGGGCACAACTTTATGTCTCTCAGATACTGGGTCTACTCCTGATCAAGATCATTTTAATATCCTTCATTGCAATCATAACATAATATATATTGTTTTGATTCATTTTCTACAACAATGTATTTTTACTACTATTATGGAACGGGATTGCAGTCCCATATGGAATCGAGTACATCGACACTCGCTAAAGAACAGGGTTGTTTTCACACCCTCTAATCGTGTGTTACTTGGGTGCAGGATTGTTAAGCAAGCAATTTACTCCATAGATTACAGATTCATGGAAAAAATTTCTATTTCTGCATTGTGGTCCATTATCTATTTAATTCACTCGCCTTTCTTTAATTATTGGAACTTCTATTTGCTCTCATTTTCGGATTCTTATATGGATTGGGTTTCCAAAACCCTATGGACTCGAGTGCTCCATCACTCGCAAATGAATTGGGGTGTTTTCACACCCGTTAATGACTCTTGCTCTTCTTTGCGGTACTTAGGAAAAACTCTAATTTGCGGGGCTTTTACTGCTGGCCGAGTTGTCCTTTGTGAGACGATTGTTTTTGCTAGATCGGCTCTTGTTTTTCACTTATGTATTTCGTTTTGCTATTCGCATTGCACCATCTTTCTTGCTTATTTTGTCTTCGCCTTGTTTACCCTGCTTGGATTGTTTCAATCCCTTATGAACCGGATGCTAACCATCCGGTATGGCAACTTAGTGCTTTTTGCACTGCTTTTTCACCCTCATACTATGTCTCCCAGATTTCCGGAGCAGATATACGAGGCCAAGGATACCATTCTCCCTGTAAACTCGAGTACCATTATCTTGTCGGGGAATCTTTTCAATTTATGTATCATTTCGACACTATTACTGCTCTATTTTTGTATGCCTTTTATGTTGTTTAATCTATGGATCCTTGTGATTCATATTATGCACCGGATGGAAAGCATCCGCTATGGTTATTATTTCTGGCTAAAGAGCCTCATGGTTTCTCACTCTATTATATCATGAAAATCCTTAGTTGGAATATCCAAGGTGGGAAAAAACCTGAAGTCCTTGCTGAACTTATTTTCTTAAAGAACAAATTTAAACCGGATATAATGTTTATACTAGAAACGTTAACTTCCGCACGTAATAGCTCTCAAATTCTTCGCGCTTTACATTTCGACAATAAGCTCACTATCGATCCTATCAATCATTGTGGGGGCCTTTGGGTTCTATGGAATAATGAAAACATTTGCCTAAATTCGCATTCTCTGACTAATCGTTGTGCTCACCTAAATGTAACCTACAAGCCTATGAATCAATCTTTCTTCGTCACAGGCTTGTATGCCCCTGCCAAAGAACATGAGAAAAACTCCTTTTGGGAGTATTTGTTTCATTATCACTCCAACCTCTCCCTCCCTTGGATTGCAATAGGGGACTTCAATGAACTCTTATACTCCACAGATAAAATTGGAGGACGGCCAGTTCATATCACGCCTTCCAATAGGTTCCCAACACTGCTATCCTCCCTCAATGCCATTGATTTCCCATGCCTACAAAAGGCATTTTCATGGAAAACCACAATCCACTCTTCTCCTATTTATGAACGTTTAGATCGAGTAATTGCGCATCCTAATATTCAGTCGCATTTTCCTAATGCAAAACTAGTAATTGGCAATTTCACGGTCTCCGATCATGCACCATTAATTCCTGCTACTTCACGCATACATCGGATGTTCAAATTCCAAAATAGTTGGTCTCTCGATCCAGAGACCCACAAACAAGTTGCTTCTATTTGGGGTGCCCAAATAAGGGGCTCTAGATCTTTTCGTGTACAACAGCGCCTATTGCGTATTAAAACGCACTTAAAATTGTGGTCCAAAGACAAGTACGGCCATACCCAAAATAAACTCGTTCACAATGAACAACGCATCACCAATTTGGAACAACGCCTTTTTCACCAACCTTTTAATCCCATTCTAGTAAGCCATATTAACCTTTGATTCGTCGGCGAGAGAAACTTCTTCTATTTGGACAATCTAACTGGAAGTCCACTTATCGTAAAACATGGCTCTCCCAAGGTGACCGTAACACTAGATTCTTTCACAATAAAATGAAACGAAAGCAAGCTCATACTTCCATTTATCGCCTAAAAAATGATTTAAATCAATGGGTGGACTCCCCTGAGGACGTTTCCCATCTTTTACTAAACTCTTTTAAACAACGCTTCTGCTCTTCTGTTCCGAATGCACGTTCTTTTAGTTTGGATTTCATCCAACCCATTATTTCTTCACAGGACTCTATATCCTTACTAGCCCCGGTCTCTGATTCCGAAATTAAGGACGCTTTTTTCTCAATGAACCCCCTTAAAGCGCCAGGTTCTGATGGTTTCGGTGCAAAATTTTACCAATCATATTGGCCTATTATTGGGAATGACATTTCCTTGGCCATCAAGAGTTTCTTCTCTCATGGAAAATTGCCTAGCTCACTCAACCATACTCTTATCACCCTTATTCCCAAACAAGAATTGATTGAATCTCCAAATCATTTGCGACCTATTAGTCTTGTTAATTCAATATACAAGGCCATCTCAAAATTACTTGTGGGCCGTCTAAGTCCCATTCTTCAAACGCATATTAATCCCTTACAGAACGCTTTTATTGCAGATCGCTCAATTCATGATAATATTCTCATTGTTCAAGAAATCCTCAATACGTTCCATAAATCCAAAAATTAAAACGGGATGGTGTGCACTCAAACTAGACATGGAAAAAGCTTATGATCGAATAGAATGGGACTTCTTATGGGCCACCCTTCATCACCGGGGTTCCCCTCCCAATGGATAGACTGGATTAAAGAATGTGTCACCAAAGTCTCCTATTCCCTTAAAGTCAATGGCTCTCCAGGCCGGTTGGTTCCATCCTTCACGTGGACTACGTCAAGGGGACCCCCTATCCCCATATCTCTTTATTCTATGCATGGATGTCCTTATCCAAAAGCTCACCATTCGAGAGCAATAAACCCAAAGGCGGCTTTGGTTTTAAGCTTTGTCCACGTTCTACCCATATCCCTTGTCTTATGTTTGCATATGACAGGTCTTGTGTTACGTAAAGCAACACCCTCGCTTGCAACAATCTAAAACGCATCCTTGATTCCCTCTTGCCGGGATTTTGGCCAACTCATCAATTTTCATAAATCGGCCATTATTTTCTCTAAAGCCATTCCTCACCAACGGAAGGCTATGCTGGCTAGCTCTTTTAATATGACCATAAAATCATGTCTCGGTCGCTATTTAGGGGCTTTCTTTAGCTCCTATTACCCCACTAAAGCTGATTTCCTGCGCATTCTTCACAAATCTAGTGCGCGCATTCAACATTGGGAAACTGGTTTCCTTTCAAAAGCGGGCCGCCATACCCTAATCCAAACTAATTTAGAAGCCCTACCGGCTTACACTTGTTCATCACTTTTATTGCCCAAAGATATATGTCAATCCCTTGACACTATGCACCGCAAATTCTTATGGGATCACAAAAACGACAAAAAAGGTACCCCGCTAATTGCATGGGACACAATATGTAAGCCAAAATCTCAGGGTGGTCTAGGGCTGCGTAAAGCCTACCCTCTCAACCGGGCTTTTTTAGCCAAGTTGGGTTGGAAAATTTTATCGGAACCCGATAACTTCTGGGTTAAACTTATCAAGGCCAAGTACCTTACCACAACCAGCTTCTTTAATACGACCCCGAAATCTAAAGATTCCACCATTTGGAGTAAAATTTTAGCCCAACGAGAAATACTACGAAAAGGTATCCGATGGAAAGTTGGTAATGGCACTAATATTCTTTTTTGGGTAGACCAATGGGCTACTAACGAACCTCTAGCACAAATCTTAGCTCTTCCCCCAGCGCAACTAGATGTCTCTCTTCGAGTGTCCGACTTTATTCTCCCTAACGCCTCTTGGGACATCAATAAACTTCATCTTTTCTTACCCCCGGATCTAGTGAACATTGTCAAAGGTATTCCGCTACCTTCTCACCCTATGGTTGATACCCCCGTTTGGGGTCCCACCTCAAATGGTCTTTTCTTCGTTAAAACGACCACTGGCTGGCCCATAATCTACCAAACTCCGCCCCATGGCCTTTTAAATGGATCTCGCGACTTGATCTTCCGCCAAAGCTTCTTATTTTTCTATGGCAAATATGTCACCATAGTCTACCCATTCGTCAAATCCTGCATGCTCGTCAAATCATCCCCCTTGATCTTTGCCCCTTATGTAACCATCTTGCTTGAATCTTTGGACCACTTATTCCTCTGCTGTCCCATCTCCAGCTCCCTTTGGCAGCTTCCACAAGTCCGAAAATGGCTTGCCTTCCCAACGTTTCAAACTTCCCTACTAGAGCAACTTACCCTTCTCAAAACGCACAAGCTTACCATCTCACGTTTTGTCTTTCTCCTTTGGCATTTATGGAAGGAAAGAAATGAGATCATCTTCCACAACTCGTCCTGGAACCCTATTCGTGTGTTTCATAAGGCTACTTTCGCCCACAACGAATGGGTTACTCGAACTAGCCTTGACATTAGGCTTGGCTCGGCTTCTCCTCACAAGAGGAGCACCATCCCCTCCCCATTCCCCCATCTCACATCCTCGTGGCACGGGAGCCACCTCCACCTCATTCATTCAAACTCAATTTTGATGGCTCCGTCACCAACTCTTCGGCGGGGAGGCATCATTATCCGTAACCATGCGGGCGACACTCAACAAGCTCTGTTCCTATAACTTTGGCAACACGTCGGTCCTTATAGCCGAGGCTTCGGCACTACATCGTGGTGTTCTCATTGCTCAACAGTGCGGCATTCAAGATCTAATCATTGAAGGTGACAACCTCTTAGTCATCAATTCACTCAAAGATATTTGGTCTACCCCGTGGCAGATTGATCATATCATAAAGGATACCGGATTTCTTCTTCGGAGGTTCACTTCTTGGGAAGCACGTCACATCTACCGTGAAGCAAACTCGGCGGCCAGATTGGATTGCAAATGTCGGCCACTTAGTGGATTCGGTTTTTCATATTACTCCTTGTAACAATTCCTCCCTTCATGATATCCTTGTAAACGATGCCTTAGGAGTTCCCCTCGTGAGGAGGGTCTCCTAAGCTCTCTTTTTTCCTTACCTTATAAAAAAAAATCTAATTGGATCACAGATAAATAAGTAATACAAAAATTCTTGTTTATATTCTAGTTAATTAGCACTTGTTCAAGACTCAACTAAAGGTATTATAAAACATGCCACTAATTAAGCCTTTTTCAACTATGAGATATTCCCTCCATTTTCTACTAAAGATCCACCTACTTTCACTTTTCACACATGTCAATGCAAAACTTTGACCATTAATATGTCTAGTTATGTACAATATTTGTACAAATTATAACATATTAAGACGAATCTAACAGATCCCGCATGACTAAATTCTTCCTTACATATAAATCACAAACAAGGTCAAAGTGAAATTTATGAATAGTGGAAAATGTCAAAGTGAGAGTATCTTTAGGAAACAGTCATAGAGGTGGCAAACTAGTCATATGAGTTGGTTACGGGTCGGGTCATAATCGGGTCAACTTTGTGTTCGAGGTTATGATCAAGGTCGGGTCCCTTCGGGTACGACTCTTTTTCGGGTCCATGGAATTCCAGGTCACCTCGAGTCAGTTTAAATCGGCTTTCTAATCTAGCAAATAAATAAAACACATATAAGACTAATAAGAGCAAGTGAAATAATTAATGGGCAGTGGCTAACTAGCTCATATATAGTGTTTCATGACAATTTTTTTCTTTAAATTTGTTTAAAAAGTAACTAATATGACAACTTTTTGGGTCGGGTTCAGGTCATCATTATCGGGTCAATTCGGGTCGGGTTAACAACAAATTGAAATGATTCCCTCAACCCCCCTCTCTCTCTTAAACAATGGGTTAACAACAAATACACATAACATGATAACAGGAAGCAGATATGATGCTGCTACAGCACTGTTGCTTGTAATTCTAATAGATGAAACCTTCAAGGAATCCTACCTCGGTACCTCCTGCAACTATTCCAACAAAATTCAGTTGAACTTTACGACATATTTTTTATAGCGTTAAATGGTGCATAAAGGCAGCTTATATTGCTAGATCAGTTAGTGAGTTAGACATACACAATACTTCGTAAATTGTCAATTTTCATAGTTCCATCACCCCACCTGCCATTATTAAGGGAAAAAAGTCGAAGAATTTATTAAATGATCATGTATGTAAGGAAGCTGTAGAAAAACAGTAAACTACAAAAGCCTTGAATTTCATTGAAAAAATAACGGTCATTTCACCAAAATACCCCTGACAAATAAATTTATTCACCAAATACCCCCACTTTTTTCAAAATTCACCAAATACCCCGACCTTTAAAAAAATTCACCGAGATACCCCCGACATTTCAAAAAATACCAAAAATGCCCTTTTTAGCTAACGGACGTTAGTTCTCCGTTAATTAATTAACTAATTAACCTAAAAAAAGCGTAATTAAACCCTAATTAAACCTAAAAACCATAAAACTCTAACTAACCCTAAACCTAATTAATCCTAAAACCTAATTAACCCAACCCCGGCCCCCTTCTTCACCCCGGCCCCCCCCCACTTTGACCCCCGGCCCCCCCCCCACCCCCCCTACCCACTCCTCTTCCCCTCCCCCCCAGGCGCCTCCCCATCCCACTCGCTCTCGCCAGGCGCACTCGTCCCCCTCTTCCTCCCTCGCTCTCGTCGGCGGCCACGGCCCCCTCCTCCCGCACTGTGCAATTTCAATCTCCAGCAAGTCGACCTTCTCACTTCTCGGCACCTCCTATGCCGCGTCCTCCGTTTCTTTTCGGGCGAAACGACGGTGGGAGAGTGCCGCCTCCTCTGTTTCTTTACGGGCGAAACAATGGTGGGAGAGTGTCGCCTCCTCCGTTTCTTTTTGGGGTGAAACGAGGGTGGGATAGGGGGAGACACGAGATTCGCTTCGAAGGGGTGGGGGAGGGGGAGGGGAGGCGTGGGATTCGAAGGGTGGGAGATGGGGAGGGGGACGCGCGGTGGTGGGGGTGGCGGCGGGGGAGAGGGGGGAGGGGAGCGCCGAGTTCGCGGGGGAAGGGTAGGGGTGGGGCAACCGATTTCTTGGGGGAAGGGGAGGGGGATGCGGGCTGGGGTGGTCGGGAGGGGGAGGCACGGCGGGGCTGGGGGTGGTCGGGAGGGGAGGCGCGGCGGCGGGGGGGAGGGGAAGGAGGGAGGGAGGGGGGAGGGAGGCGTGAGGGAGGTCGAGGGGAGGGGGGCTTGCGTGGGGGGCTGGGGAGGGGGAGTATGTGTGGGGTGCTTGGGTGGGGGAGGGGAGGGGGAGGGGGCTGCGTGGCCGCTTGGGGGGGAGGGAGGGGGGGGGGGGTTGGGTGGTGGGTTGGTGGCTCTAGGGTTGGGGGGGTGGGGTTGGGTTAGGGAGAGAGAGAGTTAGGGTTTTTAGGTTTACTTAGGGTTTAGTTAGGTTTAATTAGGTTTTTTTAGGGTTAATTAGGAATTTTTAGGATTAATTAGGGTTAATGACTAACGGAGTTAACTCCGTTAGTCAATAAGGGCATCTGGTGAATTTTTTTAAAAGTCAGGGGTATATGGTGAATTCGAAAAAAAGTGGGGGTATTTGGTGAATAAATTTATTTGTCAGGGGTATTTGGTGAAATAACCGAAAAAATAATTATCAGGTGAATATGCAAAAGTGTTTAGAATTTTAGCAATATATCAGTTAAATTTTAAAAGGAAACTACAGTAGATAAGTGAAATGTGAAGGGAAAAAAAGACTGCTTTTTTATTATCTTTTACATTTTTTTAATATTATATTTAACCCCAAATAAACGGAAGTTAGTCAAAAGTAACATAACTTTCTATTTAGGTCCTTAACCCTAACTTTTTGGCAAAGTTCAGGTCCTTGTTTTATGCTTAACTCCGGGTCATTACTTTCGGGTGAAAACGGGTCTCGGATCGAGTATTCGAGTCGGGTCAATGGGTACGGGTCTATTTTGCCGGCTATAGAAACACAGAAACTAATTACTTCGGTAAGGCCACAAAAGTGAAAGTGTGTAAGGACAATGAAAATACACATCTTGCAACACATGCAAGAGCAAGACAAAGATAAATGATGATCGTTAAAGTGGACTGTGCATAGTCGTGGTCTTATATACCCGTATACAATGTATAATCTTTTCATCAGTAACCCCATATTTTGACTTTCAATATGATAACCAAGACAATAATTCATTATATCAAATAACCTTAATTCAATTATCATTTTTTCTATAATATGATATTGATTAAGAAATTTGATAAGTTATTCTATTGAACACATTCTTTCGCGGTTAATAATATATTAAACTAGTATTTTGGCCCGGGTGATGCCTCGGGTCAGTTACAATAAACAAATATTTTTCGTATTTTGTCCATTAAAAATTTGAAATATTCACATCATGACGTGATAAGTAAAAAAAAATATGAAAGGTTTGAGTTTGAAAATAATAGCTTAAAAAGAATTGTGGTAAGATAATATGACATCAATAGTCTCTTGTTAGTTACGTAATAAAAGTGTTAGAGATGTATATACTTGTTCAAGTATTTTTAGTTAAGTATAATTATTAAAAGACTTTATCACATTGTATTTGAAACATTAGACAATAAAACCATAGTGTATTGATGGTTAAGCTCTTACTTTTCACTTCAAAGGTCACGTGTTCGATTCCTTGCAGTTACACAATATTTATATTTTTTTAATTGGGGGGTACACATGGACATAAAAAGCATTTGTATTAGAAATTTAAGGAGAGTGTCACGTGGCACATCGACTTCCTTAGGCACGCATTTTAATATATTTGTATAGATAGATATTACATATCTCATCAAAATTGCACAAAGAATTACATGACAAAACCATACAAAAAACATACCATTTTATTTGATGGCTGTGATGCGAATTTTTGTACAACTTCTGTGCGTTTTCTTATGTGATTTTTTGCCTTCATGAAAATTGTTGACTTTAATTAACCTCAAAAAAGTATAATTAATAGAAAAAATTTATACGGTCCTTATTATGTCATTTTGTATAATGGAGAATATAAAGTCATTCCATATTATAGTACAAATTGAAGGGTAATATAGACTAATAAAAAAACAAAATCGTGATGGAGCATCCAGAAGTCCTGGAATTCATTCTCAACGTCAAAAATAGTACGAGAAGTACGCTCATTATCCAAAAGACTTTAATACACAATTGGCTTAATAAATAACATACATGTTGCAGAAATTACAAACAATGGTTGGTATGAGATATAGTATTAGTTTTAACAAGTTAACATACAAGCATTCAATTGATTAATTACACAAACATGTGAAAGACCCCAGATACATAAACAACATGGGCTCCCGAGTACAAAAGTGCAAATTTCAAGCTTCAAATTTGCTGATGCCGAAAGTATGGTAAGGAAAAGAAGGGGGGTGATAACTTGATAAGACATCTATTGGTGACTTTTTATAAAAATAGTAGTGCAAATATATATTGTTGTCCTTTTACATTGCGAAGGAGAAGACCTTGAGGACGGAGGAAGAGTAATGTACGTATACCGAAAAATATGGAATTTTAAATGGATAACTATAGTCTAAACTTAGATAATTCCATGCATAAGTTTGACCTACAGACTCTGTTGAAGCTAACTCAACTAAAGCTAATACTGCTGCTACCTCAGCTGAAGCTACTAATGCTGATCTGTTATTACATCAGCCTTCTAGAAGATACTTAGCTCCTGAAAACTAGGAAGTTAGTTATTCTGTTATAGATATTTTGTAAAGCTTATAACAGAAGCTACTGTAATCTATTGCTGTAATAATTCTCATCTTTCAAGTTGTATAAATAGTGTTAGAGGATGAGAAATTCATTGATTCAGAAATGTACAAAAGATACAAACATTAGTTTCTTTCTCTCTCTACAATGAAAAATATAACTCTCTTCTTTTCTCTCTAAATTGATATCTTCAGTTCAGTTTATTCTTCATTGTTAAATTGATGAAAATCAATCTTCAAATAGTTCAGATTCCTTCATGGTATCAGAGCGGACGATCCTGGCCCATTATGAAATGCAAGATGGAAGGTTGTTGAAGACTGCTTTGGAGCAAATTAAAGTAAGCCCAACGGAATTGTAATGGCCCCTAGAAAGCGCGGTTGACCTCGTGTTGGAAGTCCATAGAGGGCGCGAGGATGTTGTGACCTATCCAAATTGCAAGATTAAAGGTGGGCTCACATGAGGGGAGTGTTAAGAATATAGCGCGTGTGAGTTATGAATAGTTTGTCGCGTTGAAGAATTAGAGAGAGAATGACTAACATATAGATTTAGGATGGAACCCCGTCAACCTTGTATGTGGTCACTCTCTCCTATGGTGTGGGCTTGTGTACAGGTCCAATAAAGTTTATCAGACTCCTTGTTCCAAGTTTCACAGATTCGACTAATTAAGTTCCATTTCGCTGATTTATTTAACACATTTTAGTTTTTTAAGTCCGCGCTATGCCTTGGTAATTATGATTTTCAATTATTAGTATCTTCCTTCAATATGATAACATCATATATATCACTTGGTTTAGTAGTTAAAATTTTAGTATATAAGTTTGAAGTCAAATGATGAAATCGTAAACAGTGCATTTTCTAAAAAAAAAATATTCTATGTGGGACCAATCCAATTCCCACATGTCTCATAATACTCCGCAGACCGCAAGCCAAATTCATCCAAATTGCCAACAAAAAGTGGGCTTGATGTCTTGTCTTCTGTTCAGACCTTTGGACACTGAATTTGGATAATTGAGTGAAGACCGGAGAATGGCTTCTCTATTTTGGAGGACCCATGGGCCATAACAAATAGTGTAGCTAGACTTCAGCCTGATTTTGACGAGGAAGCTCAGCAAGTGAATTATGATAGGACAATAAGTTGTACGAGTATAATTTTCTTCTGCTTAAGTATTTTCTATTTTTTTTTTGACATGATAAGTATTTTCTATTTTAGACTTACATGAAGTCGAAATTGTATTTTTATTATACTACCATTTATTATTTTTATACAAATAAGTCAATGGAAAGTTTTTATATCAATATATCAAATTCTTTTTTCTTTATATCAATCTGGTATATCTATCATAATTCATAAACAATCAACGTCCATTTAGATGGAGCAATTTGGTCAAGACTCACTAAGGGTCTATTCTCCCCAACTTATTTTCAGTTCAGTTCCTAAATTATTATCATTGCTATTAATTAGTTATAATTTAATTTAGTTTAGTTCAGTTCAGTTCAGTTATTTTATACCGAAGAGAACAGACCCTAAGTCACTATTAATAACATCCATATATAGATTGTCTTATTTTTCCATACTGAATTGCCCCCCTCCTCCGAGCTATCAGTACTTTTCTCTTACTATTGCACCAAATGACAAAATTATTTACCCACATGATACTACTCTATGGAAGATGGAGTTGGAGTTAGTGAGTGGAGTGTTAGTTTTCTCACTTCAAAAGTTGTTTTAAAAGAACAAAAAGCTCATTGTCTCACATTGGTAGTTTAGAGTGCTTTATACCTTCTTTTTATAGAGTTTCTTTCCGTATACATTTGTTAAGGTTCATGTAGGAAGGAACTAGTCACCACACACGCGCGCCGGCCAAGTCGGGCGTGTGGCGCGGTTGTGGTTGTGGGATATTTTAGTTCAGTTACTTATTTTTTGCTAGAAATCAGCTTTCATATCTTCACTGATTTCATAACCGTTATCCTTGATTGATTCTTTACTTAATTAATATTCCCGAATTGATTGTCTTTTCGTTTTTTGTGCTTTGCCTTCCTCTATATATATTGGGGCTTGTTCAGTCTTCTTGGACACAGAAAAAAATTCTTCTCCCCAAAAATTCTTACACACGTTTTTCTTTATTCTCTCATTTTCTGGGCATTGTTCGATGTGTTCTCAAACTGTGACTCTGTACTGCACCGGAGGAGCAGTGGTCGTGTATCCCTGGAGGTTGGTTGCCAAGAGTCTGTGTGTACGTAACGAGGCATATTCAACTTTAGGGCAGTGTTTATCTACGCCACGACTATTCAAAAAAGTTGTTCCAATTAATCTACCAATTTTATTTCCTCCTGATGGAACTATACAAGGACCGAAATGTAGCAAATAAAAATGAACAAAAGAAGTCCCTATATGATGAGATGAGTGGACAGGGTGGTGATCACAGACCAAGGAATAATTACTCTTTGGCTACAAACAATTTCAAATTAACTTTTTTGGCAATAGTAAAACAAAAGAAAATTTATTCTATTATCCAATTGTTATGGTCTTTTTTAGCTATTTACTTTGACTTTTGTACTATTTACATACCTTACTTTGTCCTATACCAGTATGAGAGTAAATATAGATACGAGCTTGTATATGATATAAAGTTTGTTTTTAATGTCTATATTTAAAATATCAAACTCTTAAAATTTAATAAATAGATTATAATTTTAATGGCCAAAATTATAAATTGGCAAACATTAAAGTCTAGCAAAATAGCTAAAGAATACCGTAAAGAGTAATGGATTGTATATAAAGCAATGTTTATTATTCCCTCCCCTTGTTCCTATTTTTTTCTTCCTATTTAGAATCTGTTTTAGAGAAAAAAGTCAAAGTAGGAAGAACAAATAGGAAACGAGGGAGTATTTGTTTACTCCAAAAAAATAATTTCATAATACATAAACATAAAGTTCGACAATGACAATTTTAATTCATCATCTTAGAATACATTTTACTCCCTCTGGTTTTTATTAGTTTACCCATTTCTTTGGAGCATATTTGCCGAAGCACTAATTTGAACCTAACTATCTCTAATTATCAATAAGTAAAAATTACAAAAAGTTGATATTTGGATAATACACATCGAAATGAATCTAACAAAATCTCACATGACTATATTTTTCGCGAAATTTGTCAGAAACCACCTTTTATAACCACATTTTTGTGAGAAACCACCTTTTAAAAAAAATTGGTTAATTAGCCACCTTTTTTGTTCTTTTTTTTTGTTGGAAGCCACCACTTGCCGGAATCCGGTGGTTGACCTCGATTTTCCGGCGTTGACCATCAGATTTTCGCCATTCTTCCCCCTTTATCCTTCTCCCCCCTCCCTCCTCGCATCCCCCGGCAACCCACCCTCCCCCTCGCATCCCCGGCAACCCCCTCCCCCTCGCATCCCCAGCAACCCCCCCGCAACCCGCCGGCAAAAACCCCCCTGCATGACCCGCGGCAAACCCCCCCCCACGACCATCCCCACCCTCCCGGCCCTAAACCCCTCTCCCCCCCCATCGCATCCCCCTAAGACCCCCTCCCCCTCGCATCCCTCGGCAACCCCCTCCCCCTCGCATCCCCAAAGGCAAACCCCCTCCCCGCGCAGCCCTTCCCACTCCTTCTTCTTCTTCCTCTTTCTCCCTTCCTCCTCCCTTGCTCTGAAATTGTAAAAAATAAAATCGAGGGAGGAAGATGTTAGTTGAAGAAGGGAGAAGCGTGAAGGTGGAAGAAATGGCGAAAATCTGGAAAAAAAATGGCAAAAATCTCATGGTCAACGCCGGAAAATCGAGTCAACCACCGGATTCAGGCAAGTGGTGGCTTCCAACAAAAAAAAGAACCAAAAAGGTGGCTAATTAACCATTTTTTAAAAAGGTGGTTTCTCACAAAAAAGTGGTTATAAAAGGTGGTTTCTGACAAAATTTCCATATTTTTCCTTAAGTATAAATCACAAGAAATAGTCAAAGTCATATATGTAGATAGTGTCAAAAGTCAAAACAGGTAAAGGCTATGTTCAGTTCACCTTATTTTTACTTATTTCAGATCATATCAGATCAGATCAGACCAGATTAGATCAGATCAGATCAGAAAAATAAGTTCAAATCAGATCAGATAAGTTCATATCAGATCAGATAAGTTCAGATTATGCTTATATTTAAAAACTTATTATTATGGTTATTATTATCATGATTATTATGATGATTATTATGATTATTAGTATTACTAATGATATTATTGTTATTGTTATTATTATTATTATTATTATTATTATTATTATTATTATTATTATTATTATTATTATTATTATTATTATTGTTATTATTATTATTATTATTGTTGTTATTATTATTATTACTATTATAATTAATATTACTTTATACGATTACTATTACTATTAATATTACTATATACTAGTACATTTATTCAAAAGGATTATTATTATTGTCGTTATTGTACTTATTAATTATTAATTTTGGTAATTATTATTAATGTCGTTGCTATTATTATGAATGTCATTGATATCACTATTTGAAGCTATTTGTGTTCAAGAAGACGAATGTTCTTTTGGCATTTGTACGTGTTCTTTTTTATATTAGTTCTAATTAACATTTTTGATATGCGATGTTCTTTTTGATGTTGTACATGTAATGAACATGACAATAGTATATGATGTTTATTTTTTTAAAACAATTTTGACAGAATAATATAAAGTATATGTTACTAGTTTATATAAAATATGAGTAGCATGGGATAACCTAATGATGTTGGCATCACGTTCAAAATTTTCAGCTACAAGGGATTTCAACTTATCTTTAAAAACAAAGTTTATATAGAACAAGACAACAAAATAAGAAGAATATTTAACAATTTTGTTCAAGATCATATGATTATATATATTTATAGGTTTATTTATAATAAACGAGAATAATTTATTGATATAACAAATAATATGTTGTTAGTTAAATCCAAACATGTCATCAATATAAAAATAACATCTATCTTTTATTTTTAGAATGTGTTCTTTAAATAGATTTTGTATCTCTTTCAATATATATTCTTTTTTTATTATCATTATATGTTCTTTTTATTACTTCCTAAATTATTATTATAAACGGACCTTGGACATGAACAATATGTTCACTTTACCATGAACGATATGTTTTTTACCTAAAATATGTGCTATTTTATTTTTAATTGTATGTTCATATACTAATGTGTTATTTTTCAAAAATAAAATAAAAAAATAAATAATAATAATAATGATTATTATTATTATTATTATTATTATTATTATTATTATTATTATTATCTCTATTATATAAGGCAACTAGGGGGGGACACCAAAATATTAAAATCCTATTTTGCCCTCACTACTAAGGGGACACCAAAAAATAGAAAAAGGAAAAAAAGAAAAAATAAAATAAAAGGGATAACTAACTACTTAAAATTAGTCAAAAAAAAAAACATAAAAAGCAGTAACCGTTCAATTTAAAATGCACAAGTTCACAAACCATATTATCAACTGACTATAGAGGAAAAACCGCCCTACATTTCAGTATTTCACCCCTTTTCGGCTTCAATCTTCATCATTCATTTGCTTTGTATACTACTCTCATGTTCCTTCTCTTTCTTTTTTCGGTTACATGTAAAATATGGCAGAAGAATTGCTATTGCCTTCTAATGTCTCTCCTCTTTTTTGTTTCAGTGTAAATTTTAAAACGAAAATTACAGTACATAAGAAGCTATCGTCATCTTCTTCAATTCCTCTGCCATAATTTTATTGCGGTAGAGCTCGGTCAGGAATGTCGTTAAAGTGGAGTTGAAATTGCTGCGTGGAACCAGGCCGAGCAAAAGGTATCTTCTTCACTATACTCTTGCACCCATCACAGTGTATAATTACTCAAAGAACATTGCTCTAAAAACACAGCAACAAAAAATTACTAATGTAGAGTTTTTCAGTTTTGAGCAAGACAATATATAGTACAAAAAAATGAAGTATTATATTAAAAACAATACATGCAAAAAATGAAAATAAATACGTGTGTTTTATGGATTTCTTGCTTATTCATTTTGGTAGATGTTTTTAAGTGAAAGAGATATGAGAAAAGAAGGTGCAATAGAGGGGAAGACTTTTATAAGATGAGTTCTAATGTTTGAAGGTTTAAATGAAAGAAAGAGAGGAGAGAGAGACATGAACTGCCTCTGATTGCTCACAAATTTTTGGGTATTTTTTTAAAGAGTTTGGGTAATTTTTTAGAAAGAGAGAGGCGGTTTCAGAGGAATAAGAAGTAAAGTGTTGTGTTCTCCTTTTCTTGGGTTTAATTCAGGGTCTTAAGTCTTAACTTATTAGATTGTTTTTCATATTCTGGAAATTTGAAGATGTTGGCAAATTTTGTGCATGTGTGTGTTTTTCAGGCGGGCATTTGGAGAGGTTCCTATAGTGGAGAAAAATGGGTGGACTCTCAATGAACTCAACCCCGTAGAGGAAAGTTTGGTCATAATTACTTGGTAAGAATGTTATAAAAATACCATCAAAAACACAAATGCAACCTTATCAATATTTTTTCAACAAAAAATTACATCAACTTGAACTGAAGTGAACTCAACTTACCTACTAAAAATAATCAAAATATATAATTACTAAACTTGACTTAATTTATCTCAACCTGAACTGAAGTGAACTAAACTTAATTTTTCTAAACTTAATTTCTCTTATAACCGAATTCAACTTCCATTATTTCGATCCTAAAAGAAGACGGGCGTATATCTCTTTAAATGGAAATTGTGCTACAATTTGGTTGTCTGATTAAGGGGACTATGTGGTGGTTTGAGAGCCTCACATGCCATCTTTTTATGTAGGTTTGGGCTATGTTATCTATCATATTATTCGTTGTTGATTCTAATTGATTAATTTATTTACTTTCACCTTCATATGCACTTATAAAACTTAGATAAAGACTCTGCACACATAGCGTGCATATAAGACTAGTTATTATTATTAAAAGTTGTGTATAGTAATAAAATGATAGTAATAGTAACACTAGTAATGAAATATAAAATAATAATAATAATATTAGTAATAATATGTTTTATAAAGATAAATTCAGATCAGATCAGATAATTTCATATCAGATAAGTTCAGATCAGATCAGATCAGATCAGAAAAAATAAGTTCAGATCAGATCAGATCAGATCAGATCAGATCAGATAAGTTCAGATCAGTAAAAATGAGGTGAACTAAATATAGCCTTAAAAAAATTGGAGGGAGTAGGATATCTTCTCAAGATAGATCTTGTCAGAATTTGGCATTACTCCTGAATAAAGTAAAACTTTGGCAGTACTAATTAGAGAAATTGGATGAAACTTCAATTTTTTTTATCATTGGCCCAATCGTGTACATGGGCTGGACCATTGGGCTTTTTGGTCTGGATCATCAGCTCTAGCAGTACATATAATTGATGCAAACACCAATTGCCTTTAGCCAACGTTGAAGGACTGAATCAAATCCTATCAAAAAAGTATTGATTCAATCCTTTTTAGTTTATAAATTTCATGTCAAATTCAAATTTATAACTACTTAAATTACTCCGGAAACTAAAATTATAAAACATGTTTCATTTTCTTTTTCCTTCATTAATACTTTTATATGCATCTTATCTACTTGAGCATGTAGCTTTGATTTAGCTCTTCGGAATCCAAAATGAATATGCTTTGCAGTATCTTCAACTTGTGGCTCGAGCATTTTACTCAAGTAATTATTCAACAAAATCAATAGATATATATGAAACCACTATGTCAACATGTTAACAATCCCTAATACCCTATAATACAGAAACCTACTTGCTATATGTAACTTGTAAGGGACAAACATAAGAAAATTGTTGACGACGCATCAGAATGAGACATCATTTATACTTTAGTATTATTTGGGCTCTCTCCATCCTATAAAAATAATACTTTCTCCGTTTCTTTTTACATGTTACACTTTCCTAAAATGGAATGGTTCAAAATACATGTTACACTTTCCTAAAATGGAATGGTTCAAAATACATGTTACACTTTTTTTTCTTCCCCAAAATAGAAAGTTCTATGCTGCAAATTTACCAATTTACGCTTACTTATAACAATTAATCAAAATTAAACCTACTTAATTTAACCTCATTAATACTAATCTAAATTAATTAAACCTCCTCTCTATCTTCCACCACCCCTCCCCCAACCACCCCAAAGAACCCGACCCCATTCCCCCCAACCACCCCAAAGAACCCAACCAAACCCCGGAAGCCCCCCCCCACCACCCCGAAGCCCCCTCCCCCTGCCCCCTCCCCTTCCCCTCGGTCGTGCAACCTCCCTCCCCCCCTAGCCGAGCAACACCCCTCCCCCACCCCTTCGAATCCCGCCGTAGAAAACCGTAGCCCCCTTCCACCCCTATCGTGTTCTCACCACTATTTCGAGCGGAAAATTCGCCAACCACCACAATCTCCACCTCCTACACGACAATACGAAGCCCCCAATTCATAAAACCTAAAATCAAAATCCCCAAATTCGGAAAACCCTAAATCGAAAAAACCTCCAAATTTAGAAAACCCTAAATCGAAAAAACCCCCAAATTGAGAAAACACTAAGTCGATTGTTTTATTATCGGATGTTTGTTGAATTTGTTTGGTTTTGGATAGTTTGTTCGTCGAATTTTGTTGATTTTGAAATGTTTGTTCGTCGAATTCTTGTTTTGCCCGACTTTTTTCCAATTTTTTGCCCCAACGAGGGGTGGGGGTTGGGGAGGGGGATGTGGCAGTGGAAGGGGAGAGGGAATCGACGGGAAGGGGGTGGGGGGAGGGTTGCGGCGGTGGAAGGGGGGGGGGAAATCGACGGGGAGGGTGGGGGAGGGGATGCGGCGGTGGAGTGGAGTGGAGGGGAGAGGGAGGGGGGGGGGGGTGGGGTGGGGGTGGAGGGAGAGGGAGGGGGTGAGGGTGGTGGGGTGGAGGGGAGAGGGAAGGAGTAGGGCTGCTTTGGGGTGGGTGGGGGGAGGGGTGGTCCCCACTCCCTTTAATCCCTCCATTACTTTTACTTAATCCCCTATTGAAATTTTCCTGTGGTTCACGATTTTCAAAAGTGTAGACATGTAATAAAAAAACGAAGGAAGTAGTAGCATTCAATTTAAAAAGCTTTTGATCAATAATAATCCAATTTAATCAGCCAAAATTAGTTTCATTCAATGAAAATCATTTTATCGGTATATCTCGAGTAAAATGCATAAGAGAAAGAATCAACAATATTAGTTATAATCGAGTAAAAATAACATGTGTTCAATAAATTTGGGTGAAGTGAATAATGCTTTAATATAGTAGGTGAAGTATATACTAAGAAAGCTAATTTTTTGAAATGAATTTGTTATATAAGGTAGTTTTTTGAAAGAAAAATTTTAAAAGGTAATTTTTTGAAGAAAGTTGATTATAAAAGGTAATTTTTTGAAATTTTGTCTACTATTAAATTGCTCCCTTTGCAAAAGGGATCAATACTTAGGTCTTCGGCATAAAACAACCGACGGGCGGTGCAAGCGAACCGATTGCAACCGAACTAAACTAAACCGAATTAAATTATAACTAATAATAACTAATGATAATAACTTAGGAATCCAATCAAGCGATTGGGCCCGGGGCGGCCGAATTGAAAATAAGTTTGGGGAGCAGTAGCTTACACCATACTTTGTGAAATATGTGGCCAAGTCAACAAACCTTTTATTAGACTTCAGGGAATTAAATAACTTATTAGTCGTTACATACTTAGTTTCCTTGGTATTTTAATTTCAAAGAGGGTCACCATTGAAGTCGATTTCTGATCAAACGAATAATGTCTCCTCTAATCCTGGAATATGCCACAAGCGTCAGAGCATCCATGATCCATCAGTGCAAAATTCATTTGACAACAGCAGATTTTTAGTTGAAATGCTCTATTGTCCTTCCAACCAAACAAAGGGTACATGGTGTTGCAACTTGATAATTAACATAAATTTATAGTTTTGTTTAATCTTGAACAATCTTGAGAGATTGTGACAATTATTATTTCCATTACATATTTTTATTAGAAAAAAATAAATAAAATATTTCGTATGTCTTGTTTCTCAATAAGGTTAATATTTTTTCTGGACAATACATAATAAATAAGAAATAAGAAAGAATTCCTTTTTTTCCTAGGATCTGAACTTTCTCGTCTATTAAAAAAATTATATGAATATAAACTCATATAATAAGAGAGAGCACAAATAACCCTCTAATAATAAGGTAATGATGAAAATATTGAGGTTATTGCAAAAAGTGCACCCAATTTAAAACTTAAACCCTAAACCCTAAAGGGGTTGCACTTTGCTCACACAAGGAATTGTTGGATGAGAGTTTGATTATAGAAAAACTCTCTAGTTTCTATCCTATAACTATTTGGTAATAACAAGTATAGTATTCAACTAAATTTACCATTTCTTTTTACTAGCAACCAAGTAGGTTGACGCACCATTGTTTAAAAAAAGGAGAGAGAAGAAAGAAGGTAGGTAGGCACCTAGACAATTTTTCCCACATAATAGTTACTCCATTTTGATAATGGTGGCTTGGTTTCGAGTATTATGACGTTGTCATTTCTATGTCCCATATTTCCTCATCCTCATCGCCTCATTCCACATGATTCTAACTAATAGTATTTGGGTTGTGTTAAGAGCAAAAACTTATTTATGAGTTTACATTATTAAAGAAAGAGGAGGAGAATGACTGCTATAAGTCTAATGGGTTAATTCACCGATTGCTAATTGATCCTAATTAAGATGAACTTACTAAACTTGTATATATATGGTCAGACTTTCCTTCAAGAAAGACATATATGTGGTCCCCTCTACTCGGGTGAGAGAAGTAAGATGCTTATAGTGGCGTATAATCAAGTTTAGTGTTGATACATTAAAATCACATATATACATCAATGCAAATAGCTAAAAATCTATTATAATCAAAGATAGAGGAGTAGGCCTCACACATGATCAAAAGGGGAAAAAAATAAGAAGAGAGAGAAAGCTTTGATTTGCACCACTGAAGAGGGACCAAATTCCCACTTAGCCTTAAGTAATCCTGAGAAAATCATTAATTAATTTGACAATAAGATATTAGTATTATAAGCTCAATAATATGAATGCAATTGAGAAGGTTAGACACTCCACTAACAACTTTTAAGTTATTGCTTAATTCTCATGATTGTCTTCACATGGATTCCAATCTCATATAGTCATATCTTTTGATTTCTTTGGTTTTGGGCCGTATCAACGGTTGCAATAAACGAATAAATAATTCTTTTCCAATACTAATTTATTTTTTCTTTGGCTTTAGGAGCATTATTTTTAAAATGAAATTAAAACTTTGAATTGGTGCAAACCTTAATAATGCTGAAACCTAGGAGATGGTTTATTCAATAGAATAGCTTTTGATTATTAAAATAATAAAAGATTAGAGCAAAGCAAACTCATACTCAACTTGGGGTGTTTCTCATTCGCAAGCCAAAGACCAACTGCAACTAAGAAAGGAAACCAACACCAACCATATTGGTCTCCACGTGGGTGTCCCTTCTTTTTCGTTTCCTAACCTTTTTTTTCCCTCGTCTGAGAGGTTTTGCTCGTTACAAATCTTATCTCTGTTTTTTTTAATATAATATTTAATTATTTCAATTCACTCACTAAAAAAGCATATGTTATATAAGCAGCCTTTTTCTTTGTTAATTTTTGACATGGACAACATGATTAAGTGGATTTGCGCACAATAAGTTGTAAAAATTGTTAATTTAGCTTTGATTCAAGACCCTAAATTTCCAATAATTTTGGTTTAAAATGTTTGATTGAATGGCATCTACATAGAGAGATATTATTCATCCTAGTAACTGATCACAAAATTATCATTTCTTACATAGAGTGATAGAGAGATATTATTAATCCTGTCTTCCATGTTTCGCATTGCACGCTCAAATTATGGTGTGACATTATTCTGAGTATAAATGCGTTATTGCTTTTTTTTTTAAGGTAAGATGAAGGGGACTCACTTGAGGGGGGGATAAGGGGAAATTCTCAAATGAGTCTCATGAGGTTTGATCCCTAGACCTCAGGGATATGAGGTGGGGAGCGATGCCACTACTCCACCACCTCAACCTCGCGTTATTGCCTTATTGGTAACCCAATTTATGGTCATCAGTTTTCTCATATATGTCGTTAATCGTATTTGTATTTTATTAATTTTTATTAGTAACTTTGCATATGCATTATATATATGTAATGGTGTAACACATAGCACATAGAAATTTGTATATGCATTAAATAGCCTGTTATCCATTTGGCATTTGTGTTCCCTGTAACTAATATAGTGATCTGTCAAAAAAAAGCTATTATAGAGATAACTCTTAGGCCCTGTTCTTTTGGACTTATTTTCAGCAAAAATAAGTAAAAATAAGTTCAGTTCAGCAAAAATAAGTAAAAATAAGTTCAGTTCAGCAAAAATAAGTTCAGTTCAGCAAAAATAAGTAAAAATAAGTTCAGTTCAGCAAAAATAAGTTCAGTTCAGCAAAGCAAAAATAAGTTCAGTTCAGCAAAAATAAGTTCAGTATTACTATTAATGTTGTAATTATTATTTTTGATTTCAATATTACTATTAATATTGTTATTATTATTAATATTATAATTATAATAACGATGAATTTGTAATTTTTTTTTTATTTTTATTTTATTTTTTTTATAATTTTTTATTTTTTTATTTTTTTATTTTATTTTATTTTGTGATTTTATTTTATTTTTTTATTTTAATATTTTTTTTATTTATTATTTAGTAATTATTATTTATTTATTATTATTATTATTATTATTATTATTTATTATTATTATTTATTATTATTTATTATTTATTATTTATTATTTATTATTTACTATTTATTATTATTATTTATTATATATTATTTATTATTTATTATTTATTATTTATTTATTATTTTAATTATTATTTATTATTTATTATTTATTATTATTATTATTTATTATAATTATTTATTATTATTATTTAATATTTATTATTTATTATTTATTATAATTATAATTATTATTATTTATTATTGATTATTGATTATTTATTATTATTTATTATTTAATATTTATTATTTATTATTATTATTATTATTGTTATTATTATTTATTATTATTAATGTTATTATTATTTATTATTTATTATTTATTATTATTTATTATTATATTATTATTATTATTTATTATTATTAGTTATTTATTATAATTATAATTATTATTATTTATTATTGATTATTGATTATTTATTATTATTTATTATTTATTTTAATTATTATTTATTATTTAATATTTATTATTTATTATTATTATTATTATTATTATTATTATTATTATTATTATTTATTATTATTAATATTAATATTATTTATTATTTATTATTACTATTATTATTTATTATTTATTATTATATTATTATTATTATTATTTATTTATTATTATTATTATTATTATTATTATTATTATTATTTATTATTATTTATTATTATTTATTTATTATTATTATTATTTATTATTATTATGTATTATTTTTATTATTAATTATTATTATTATTTATTTATTATTATTTATTATTTATTATTATTATTATTTATTATTTATTATTATTATTATTTATTATTTATTATTTATTGTTTTTTTATTATTATTTATTATTTATTATTATTATTATTTATTTTTATTTTTTATTATTTATTTTTATTAATTTTTATTATTTATTATTTATTATTATTATTATTATTTATTATTATTATTATTATTATTATTTATTTATTATTATTATTATTTATTATTATTATTATTATTTATTATTTATTATTTATTATTTATTATTTATTATTTATTATTTATTATTTATTATTTATTATTTATTATTTATTATTTATTATTATTATTTAGCAAAAATAAGTTCGGTTCGATAAAAATAAGTAAAAATAAGTTCGGTTCAGAAAAATAAGTAAAAATAAGTTCGGTTAAAGAAAATAAGTTCGGTTCAAGAAAAATAAAATAAGTTTAGTTCAGTTCAACCAAAATAAGTTCAAAAGAACAGGGTCTTACTATATAGTAAAAGCATGAAAACAATTGCAATTAAAAAAAGAATGAAATAGATTGAGAATCAAAAGTGCATCTAACTATTGATCGCATAAGAATGTCCACTGTACACACCAATAGTGACTACTATCATTTTTTTTTCAGATGAAATAAAAACTCTAGGAGTTGCCTACTTGTCTTACAGGTTTATTACAAGTGAGTAGTGACACGAGTATGACTATGAACAATAATTGTCACAGACTCACATGTTGGGGTCGCTAAATTAGATCTCAAAGAGTAGAAATTAATCCCGAGAATAAGTAAAAGCCCGTTCTTTTTTCTTAGGTAATCATGTGATTGTTTGTTGGGTCAATCTGAAGATCCTAAAAAGGAAGGGATCCAAGAATCCTCCAAAACATTGTCAAATTGCAAATAATATCAGTAACTAGGTATTGATCAAAGATGATAATCACTTGTTAGTTGTTACCAATGAATGTATGTGTTACTCCCTCCGTCTCAGAATAGTCTGAACACTTTCCTTCTATGTTTGTCCCAAATTAGTTTGAACACTTCCATATTTAACATGGTCCCACTATTAATATATTATTTCTTTCACACAATATATTATTTCTTTCACACTCCTTTGGCCCACACTCTACCTTTTATCAATAAAAAGTTATCCAACTTTCTCTCTCCTCTAATAAAAAATACCCCACCAACTCCTATCACATCTACTTTTTAAATAAAATAACATTTGATAACCACACTACAACTTATCACCTTAAAATACGTGTCCCAACAAGTGTTCAGATTTTTCTGGGACGGAAGGAGTATCAAACACAAATTGTTTGTTTGAAGAATGAAAATCAGTTAATATATATTACTTCATATTTTGTCCCAATTATAAATTAAAACTTTTGCCAAATTTCTTATTAGTCAATTTTCAAATGTATACTACTAAGGTATACAGTTACGATAGAAACTGGGTATTAAACTTTCAAATTTTATACTTCCTCCGTTTCATATTAGATGCTACACTTTCAATATTGCGGACTCCAAGACAATTTTTCTTAAGGGGTGATTAAAGTGTTGGAGAGAGAGTTAATTAAGTGGTGGGGATCTAAAGTAGTGGTAAAGTTGGAGGGAGAATTTTGGGACCACAAAACTTTTGAGGGGGAAACTTTGGGGGCTAACCCACGTGCTCTTTTTTTTTTTGTGGGACAGTACTGATGGTGTAGTGGGAGGGATGATTTCCCTCCAAAACATCAAACCAAAATTTTAATTGTCCCCAAAAAAACGGAATATTGCGTGGGAAAAAGAGAGGGGTAACTTCCCTCCAAAACTGACCCTAAATCATCAGCCAAAATGCATTAATCTCCCAAAAAAAATATGGAGGGAAATTTTACCTCCAAAAATTAAGTTTGAGCCAACATTTGATACACTTGCCAACCAAGTTAACAACACTATATAAACCCCAACCATAGGGGACAGCCATAAATGTTAACCACCCAAAAAAATCAGCAACATTTGATGAGTTTGTAGACCAAAAAATTAGGTACCATAATTACACAGCACACACATCACTTAATTTGTTCATTACCATCCCCAAATCAGTAAAAAAACAAAAATCATCTTCTTCATTTCCAGATCTGCTAGGGGCAAAATTCAAAATCAGCAAGATGATGGGTTCTTCAGTGTAGATATGTTGTTAGACGAGGGATGGCATGCTTTGCTTGATGAGACCTCTGATTCAGATGATGTGGCAGCAGATATGCAACAACATGCAACACAAGAAACAACAGAGGAAAGAGTTAGTGGGCCAATAATGAAAGCACAATTAAGTCCACGGAAGAGAAGGCACTTAGTGGAGAAGCTCCTTCAAGTAGAGAATGCTGATAAGTTACCTTGGGGCGTAAAAAACAAACTGTCAAGAGAGTTTGGTATTCATAGAACCACTCTTGACATAATTTGGAAACTTGCAAAAAAGATGCAAGGAACAAGGTGTTCAACTGGATGTCAGCTCAAAGAAACAAGGAAAATGTGGAAGAAAGCCCAGAGATTATGCTGAGGAATGGCTTCAGTCATGTCCACTAAGCTATAAGTCAACTGTGAGGGCATTTGCAGGATACCTTAAGGTTCCTCCAAGCACTATATACAGGCTACTTAAGAAATGGAAGCTTAGATATCACACTGCCAACAACCATCCAGCCCTCACAGAGACACATAAGCTTACAAGGTTGAAGTGGGTTCTTTCCCACATCATACTAGCCACTGCAACTGAACCAGCGGTGTTTCAAAGCATGGAGAATGAAATTCACATTGATGAAAAATGGTTTTATTTAAACCCATACATGAGAAGGTTCTACAACCTGCCCAGGGAAGATGACCCATACAAATGCACACAGTAAAAAAGGTTCAAGATCAAGGCAATGTTTATGGCTGTCACTTCAAGGCCACTGTATGACAAAGATGGTGAGTTGATCCATGATGGAAAATTTGGTATCTATCCTTTTGTGGAAAGGGTTGCAGCAAAGAAAACAAGCAAAAACAGAGTTGCAGGCACTATTGAGACCAAATCAATTGAGAAAATCACCAAAGAGGTCATCAGATATGTCATTGTGAACCAAGTCATACTAGGAATCATGAGAAAATGGCCTGCTCATCTTCCAAAAGATATTCTAATCCGACAAGATAATGCAAGGCCACACATTCAGCCAACTGATCCAGCTTTCATGGAAGCAGCCACAAGGAATGGGTTCAACATCAAACTGGTATGTCAGCCCCCCCAGTCCCTTGATATAAACATTTTAGACCTAGGTTTCTTTAATGCCATATAAGCATTGCAGTATAGGTCATTTCCTAAGAACATTGATGAGTTGATTGAAAAAGTGCAAGCATCATATGAATTCTTTGATCCAGATGTGTAAAAGTACACATGGTTACAACTGCAATATGTGATGGTTGAAATTTTACAAGTCAAAGGAGGAAACAACTACAAGAACTCTCACCATGGGAAGATAAGATTAGAAAGGTTGGGGCTGCTACCAAAAAATTTCACAGTGGATTAGGAAATTATTGATGATGCAGTGGACTATTTGGATGACAACTTGTAGTTGGTTCAAGATGATCCAATGGAGTTTTTTGAGGTGGATGCAGACTAGTGGGTGTGTGTAAGAAGTTCTGATGCATGGAAGAAGAAGAAGATAAATGTAAGTTTTTGTTTTCACTGCTACAATACAAGTTTGACTGCTGCACAAACCTTATTCTTATAGTGACAATTGATATGCATTTTTTTGTAAACTGAAATAGGATGGACATCAACTTTTTGTTTATTGAAATGGTTTAGGTAGATGCATACCAACTTTTGTGTTGTTAATTGGTATGCATCTAAACTTAGGTAATGAGAAATACTTTTGTATAGATTACAGGTATGCATATCAACTTAGGTTTGTAGATGCAGTCAAGTTTATGCAGTGAATTTTATTCTCATTTTGTGTTGTATGAAAACTTTTACTCAAGTTTGGTCCTATATGAATCCATCAGGGATATGTTGATTTAACTCATTAAAAACAAGGTTTGGTACCTCAACAGAGTTAACTCTGGAGCAATTCAAACCTTGTTTAAGAGTAAATGAGTCCCTTCATCATTTGGATTAGGTGGTGAACAGGGATTCTCAAGTACAACTCTAAACATCAAACAAGGCAGGGGAGTAACCAAATTGACATCATGGATCATTGAATGCACTTCACACATGCATATAAACTTAGCCAATGAAACATTAGCTAACAACATCAGCATAGTAACAAACATTGCTCATCATTTGACCTCTATGAATCCATCAGGGGTATCTTTATTTAATCATGGAATACAAGGTTTGGTACCTCAACCGAGTCAACTCTAGAGCAAATCAAACCTTGTTTCATAGTTTTTGAGTCCCTTCATCATATGGATTAGGTGGTTATCAGGAACTCTCAACTACAACTCTAAACATCCAACAAGGCAGGGGACTAACCAAATTAGGGACACTCAATAATCATGGAATACATATCACATCAGCGCATGCATTAGGGACGATCCAATAATCAAGCATTAACATCATTAGCCAACAACCTCAAGCATACTAACATGGGTCCATCAACCACATCATAGAATTCAGGGACTTGTCACATTTAAGGGACATATATTAGTATTGCAAGCAACAAGTAAAATGATCATAAGAGTTAAAGGAGTCAGAAATAACCAAATAATGTTGTGGCCTGATGAGGGACTTATTCACATGTAGTTATTCCTGAATGCAGGGACATGTCCCTTCATGAACTTCAACAAATCAGGATCCCATTCATCCTCATCAATTTGCTTCCATGGCCCAACCCTATTCTTCTTGGGGTCACTATGTTTAACAGGAGGGAGTGAAGTTCTGCTCCAATAAACATCATCTTCTGCCATAGGAGAAGAAATGACCTTCCTCTTCCCTTTACCTCTTTTGATCACTGTCATGCGGGTGCAGGCAACCCACATACCACTACCATTCTCCTACCCTCTACAGGCAGCCCCTTCCCTTTTTCCACAACAACCTCCTTCCCTTTACCCTGAACCACCACCTTCGATGTGTCCTCTTTCTCACCCCCCTTTTTGAGTAACTTGCAAATCTCATTGCAAGACCTCAACTTATAGGGCCTACGAACATAAGAAGGTCCCTCTTTCTTCTCCTCCACCACATCATGCATCAAAGAATCCTCCTCAATTTTTTCTAACTTGATCATCCTCTCCAAAAACCCTAATTTTTCTTGTTCCTCCTCCTCACTATCGATATCAATAATCTCACGGTCACCCTCGTACGACGAGTCATCAGAATCCATAAAATCCTCCAACATCTGACAGTTAGTATCCTCTTCAACGTTTTTCGCAGCCAATTTCGCAGCCAATTTCGGTGGTAATTTCGGCCTCGCTTCCCCCAATTGAAATGCCTCCTTCTCCCCCAAATGCTCCTCCAACGCAGATTCAAGCGCCTTCTTTGCGCTGGGACCCATATGATTATCTGCACCTCCGGTTTCGTAAAAACGGTGGGGCCACGGAGATCTCCGTTCGAAGGAGTCACATATGTTCTTGATTAACAGGGTTTCCCCATCGTCATTAGTCTTGAACAACGCATCAGTCAAGGGACTCAAATTATATTGGGGATGAAATTATGAGCCATAATTTCAATTTCGTATTTAAGGATCAAGAGGAGAGAAGGAGATCTGGGTTTGGGACTCAAATTCTAGGGTTTCTAGGTTAGGGTTCAAGAACAGGGAGGAGAGAAGAGGGGAAAAGGAGAGATAGTAGAAAGTTCGAGAGATGTTTGGGGGGTTGGGTGATTTAATTTGGGGGGGTGAATCTGAAAAGTGGTTGGATTTAATGAATTTTGGTGGGAATCATTAAATTAGGCTATTGTGTTTAGGGATGTCATTAGGTTTGACAAATCAGTTTTTATTTTTTAAGTGAGGGTAATATGGTCCTTTCACCCTCCAATACTTACCAAATAAGGGAAAAAAGTGTAGCATCTATTATGAAACACCCCTTAATAGAAACCGTAGCATCTAATATGAAACGGAGGAAGTATGTGATTGTGGCCTGTGGGTACTAGGCTCTGTTCTTTTGGACGGAATTAATGAAAATTCAGTTCAGACAAATTCAGTTCAGTTCAGGAAAATTCAGTTCAGCTAGTTTCCTCTCATATTTTTCATTCAGTTCAGTTCAGTTTAGTTCAATTCAGACAAATTAAGTTCAGTTCAATTCAATCCAAAAGAATATAGCCTAATTGGAATGGCGTTAACAGCCTTTGCATCAGAATGATAATATAAAAAGATAAGAACCTTAAATGCATTCTACGACAGTATGACATACATAAGTAGTTGGAACCCCCAAAAAACTAGAAGACCGTTGTAACCACAAACCTCATATTTGCGATGTCTTCACTTATTAATCTCAAAATTAATTTTTGTATGAATAATCCAATGTTTGGTAATTTAGGATTTATATGACAATTTTTCTAATTTACTTTTTTTTGTTGGAAAAAGGTAGTTTAATTAATTAGATTAAGGTTATGGGTATAGACCCCATATCAGTTAAATCCTGCCAATAGTTTTCATTTGAGGTGGAACTAGTTTCACTAAAACTTTGTCCACCTATTTAAACTTTCGAAGGTCTTCATATAATCATATCTATTAATTAGTGGTCTTATAAAAATTAATTAGACTAATAGGTTCTTTGATTTCACAATTGATTAACATCATTTAAATTACATACGAAATCATCAATTAATTTATCCCACAATCCCCTTTCTAGCCATATATCACTACTACTATTACTTCTTGCAGTTTGACCCTAAATTTTTTTCGGACCCAGACCCGGATCCTAAGGGTCTGGGAAAATTAGACCCGGATCTGGACCCAGACCCTTAGGGTGTGTAGGGTCTAGGGTCTAGGGTCCAGGCCTATTTCTTAATTTTTGTCAAATTTTCAGCATTATTAATATTTCATGATGAAAAATAATTATCTAAAAAAAAGACCCATAAATAAGAAAAAATAAGTTATGTTGCTGCTGCTGTTGTAGTGTTGTTTTGTTACATAAACTCCAGTTAATTCAATGTCATAACATCAGAATTAACAAACACCAGTAAAATTTTTCTACCACCCATTCTCAATCCCAGTAAAGTAATAAAAAAAATTCAAGCCTAATCAAGTAATTAAAAATTGGAGCAGCAGGAACACGTTTGATAGAAATCACCAACATTATCAAAATCCATTAGGCAACATAATAATTAAAAAAAACACGAATAAAGAATTTGCACTTAGCAAGCTTTGCAAAATTGAAGTTAATATATAATTGGCGTGAAGAGAACAACAAGTCGGCGACGGTGGCGAGAATAGCAAGTCTGCGACGGACCGACGGTGACGGTGGCGTGAAATTCAGCGGTGACGAGATAATGATGATGAGTCGCGTGAAGATGATGGTGAGGAGATGATGGCGAGCGGCAAGTGTCGGTGGCGGCATGCCGGTGACTCGGTGAAGGGTGAGTGGTGACCCTCAGTGGCGGATCCAGGAATTGAGCCACGTGGGTTCGAACTTGTTCAAACATATAGCCGAAACTAGCCTTATATGCACGCGAAGCGTGCGGCGAGATTTTAATATTAATAATTATTTTTGAAGGCGTTTAAAATATTTATACCGGTTGATTGTATTTTGAGTTAGACAATTTATTTCAATTTTAATTTTTTTCAATGAGACAAAAAAACATAAATTTACAACTTTTATTTTAAATTTAGGTATTAAAAATGAACATAATCTCCTTGCATATATTAATCTTCGTTCAATCAACTAATGAATTAAACTCTATTATTTTTACCATATATTTATAAGTTTTAGGTAAAATAAGTATTGAAAACTTATATTAATGTATAAGTACTCGGTGAGAGGGAAATATTTGTAAAGAAGGGAAGCTAGAAGATAGAGGATTAGAAGAAACAAGAAAAATAAAACCAAGAAAAAAAAAGAACTGAAGTGATAGTAGTAGTAATAAAAACACAAAGGAACGAAGAAAAGGGAAAAAAAACTAAAAAAATAGCACTTGCTCTTACCGGGATTTGATCCCGTGATCATACAACAAGTCCACACTTCAAGTTTCCGCGCGCTACCACTGCGCTACCCAGTATAATGTGATGTACAATTGGGCATTTTCTATATAACCATTTTCACGTTTTTTCTGTAAAAATCAGTTTTCTCGGCGGATCCTTGTGGGTTCAGTTGAACCCACTGAACCCACGCTGGATCCGCCCCTGGTGACCCTCTCTCTCTCTCACTAAGTCGGCTGCTGTGAAAATAGGAAATAGGGTTTTCAAAGTGAGTTGATGTGTTTTAGTGTTTAGGAAATCAGTTTTGTTTTAAAAATTGGGAATTGATAAATGACGCCATTTTTTTGCTTACTAACGCCATAAATACATGTATTTTTGTACATTATACACCATTTCTTTCTTCCATCCCTCCTTTGCTTTCCCTTTCTTTACTTCATTCCTCCCACCTCAACTTCATTACAGGAGCCACCACAACACCTCCGGCCCACACCACCACACCACCTCCGGCGTCACCACCACACCACCTCCCGCGTCACCGCCACAACACCTCCGGCGCCACCACCCACAACACCAATATGCAAAAAATAGACCTTGAATTCTCGCCTCAACCACAGGTGGGGCGCCTAAATTAGGCGCCTCCACCACTGGTGGGGCGTTTAATTTAGGCGCCCAACCAGTGGTGAAGGAGCCTAAATTAGGCGCCTCACCAATGGTGAAACCGCCTAAATTAGGCGCCCCTACCCAATTTCATTTCAAATTTTACATTTTCAGCAGTACACAAACCAATTTCTAGTCTAGCATATGCAATTTTCTACTATAAAACAACATAATTAACAAAGTTTTATAATTAATAATTTCTAAACAAAATAATTTTTTTTTTTCAGAAATTAAAACAAAAAAAATTTTTTTAAGTTGGGCGCCTAAAAATGGCGCTTGCACCTCTGATGGCCCGCCTAATTTAGGCGCCCAACCACTGGTGTCAGGCGCCTTTTTTAGGCGCCCCATTATTTTTTTTTGATTTGCACACTAACCTTTCGCCGGAATTCTTGCCGGAGTTCAGTTGGCCGGAAATGAAGTCTTCTCCGTCACCAAAGTCTCGTCTCGAGCCGAACTTTTTGCCTTTGAGCCGGACGTTTTTTGCCGCCGGAGCCGATATTCCTTGCCGCCGCCGGAGCCTTTCTTGCCGGAAAAAAAAAAATGACAGTGAAAGAGTGAAGGAGTGAGAGAGTGAGATAGATCTAGTGAGAGAGTGAAGGAGTGAAGGAGAAGGACAGTGAAGAGAGTGAAAGAGTAGGAGAGGAGAGTCTTGGAATAGTAATATACATGTATTATACATGTATTTATGGCGTTACTAAGAAAAAAAATGGCGTCATTTAGCAAATGAGAAATAAAAAGGTTAAACTTATATATTAAATAATTTTAGGGTCTAAGGGTCGGGTCTGGATAGGGTCCGGGTCTAGAATATCAAGACCCGAACCCAGACCCTAAAAATTTCACTTGGACCCAGACCCAGACCCTTAGGGTCAGAAAAAGTTGGACACAGACCCTTAGATTAGGGTCGGATCCAGTAGGGTCCTGGACCTATGCCCATCCCTAGTTCTTATTCCCCCATTACTAAGTCATTTCCATGTGGATTTTTCATATACTTTAAAATCCCCCTTATGTTTTCGGTTATGTATATATACAATGCTCGTGTCTCTAGCGAATCCCTAATATAAAGTATACATTTATACAATGCATTAGGTGTTCCCCTCGAGCGAAGGGTCTCCTAATGCTTTTTTTCCATACTATTAAAAAAAAGTATACATTTACACATTTACATGAATGGTTTAGAATGAGAAATGAGTAGTGAATCATAAGCGGACATGACCAATTCCATAACCAAAAATTAAACAGAGATTTCCGTATATTTACATAAGTAAATGTAACAGGTAATGATTTGTTTTCTCACATTCTCATTCCATATTCTAGAAATTTCGTATATATATACATATATAAATCTACAAAGGATAATAGAATGGGCGAGATGAGCAGCAGGTGATAGCCTAGTGGTGTTGGCATCATCTCCAATCCCAGAGATCCTGGGATCGAGTCTCACCCCTTGCAAGGAAGGATCCCCAATTTCCCCCCTTCCTTGCAAGGGACTTCATCTTAACTTAAAAAAAAGGGATATTATCTCAGATAACCCTGACTTATAGGCCTTTTTCTCAAATAACCCTGACATTTTTTTTGTTTTTCAGATGACCCTAAACTTGTATTTTGTCATTAAACCTGACAGAATTGTTAACGACGTTAACTTTGTTCAAAGACTGCCTTTTTTTTAAAAAAAACCAAAAAACCAAAATCATCTCTTTCTCTCTCTTGTTCTTCATCTCTTCTCAAACATTCATCAATGGCAAATGACAATACGTTGAGGAAATTAGGTGTGTAGCCCAACTAAGCTTTATCCATTCATTATTCCATTCCATCTCACCCCATAAAACAGCCCAAAAATCCCTCAACTTATCAAACATTCAAACCCAAAAACCACGAAATCAACCATTGTTAATCCTCCATAATTATAACCTTCTTCATATTCTCTCCCCTCTCTCACAAAACTAAAAAACCCAGAAAAAAAACCGAGAAAAAACAACAACCCGGAAATCAAAATCATGTCTTCTCCTCAACAAAATCAAAACCCAACAAACCCAGAAACTCAAACTCAATCATACCCAGAAATCCCCCCAATTTGTGTAAAACCACCAGTTACTGGAGAAACAAAGGAGCAAGGCTCCGGCGAGGACGGCAGCATAATACGCGGAAGAAGGTGGCGCGCTGGCGGCAGAAGCAGGGGGTGTTCAACGGAATTGGGTTTCGGTGAAGGAACGTGAAACAGAAGCAAGGGAAAGGGAGGCGAGCTCCGGGCAGCAGCGACAACGTCTGCCAGCGTTTCTGGCGACAGAAGGCTGGTGGTGCGGCGCGCGTCTTGTGGCGGGAGTAAGGGGCAGTAACGAAGCAGAGGAGGGGAAAAGCCGAGCAAGAGAGAGAGACGAGAGAGAAACTTGGGGCTGCAACAATGTGGTGGTGGTGCAGCAGGTGTACGACGGGATTAAGTGATTTCTTGAATTTGATTTTGTGGCTTTTTGTTTTGTTTTGTTATGTTTTGGATTAAAGTTTTAATCTGGAGAATTGATTGAGAATGATGGGCTTGAGAAGAGATGAAGAACAAGAGAGAGAAGAGATGAAGAACAAGAGAGAGAAAGAGATGAATTTAGCAAAAGTCAAACCAAGTTAGGGTCTAGTTAACGATGTGACTAATTCCGTCCAATTTAATGACAAAAAACAAGTTCAGGGTTATCGGAGACAGGCCTGCCAAAGTCGGGGTTATATTGGAAAAAGGTCTATAAGTCAGGGTTATCTGAGATAATATCCCTAAAAAAAATAGAATGGGCGAGTTTCAATATCTCGTATTGGGTTATAAAGCTACAAATCATATTACACTCATCAGTAGAATTTACCTAATAAGGCTCTGTTATGTTGTGTTCAACTTATTTTAATTTATAAGTTCAGATAAGATAAGTTCAGATAAGATAAGATCAGATAAGATAAGATAAAATAAGTTGAATAAAACGGATTAACTATGTTAGACAACACAATAAACTAGAATATAAGTTCAGATTAGATAAGATAAAATAAGATAGAATATATGTTTAGATAAGATAAGATAAGTTCATATAAGATAAGTTCGTATAAGATCAGATCAGATAAGATAAGATAAGTTCATATAAGATAAAATAAGATAAGTCAAAATAAGTTGAATTAAACGGACCCTAAACTAGTAATGACCCACTTTTGGAGACAAAAAGAAAAATTGCCCTTCTTTAATTCAAGTTTATTTGAACTAATTCCAATTAGTAGTGGAGTTTGTCTTGTGGAGGAGCTGTTAAAATGGAAGGGACCACAGAAAGCATATATAATGCCTAAAGCATATCTGTTGCAAAACTTTGCAATATTGGGAATTAGTTTGAGTAAAGGTTGGTCCTTTAAAATTGGTATTTCAGAAATACATGATTCCTGCTTGAAGCTTTACAGTTTCGTTGGCTGCTTCTTGTTTTTCCTAATTTACCATGGTTGAGTTACTAGAGATGGCAATGGATCCGAGATCCTATTCGGATCCGTCCAGACCCTGCCCTAATTTAATGGTATGAGTCTTACTTTTTTAGACCCTATGGGTAAGGATAGGGTGTGGTCTTAATACTATTGGGTGAGAGTAGGGTAAGGATCCACTTCTCAATACCCAAACCCAACCCATAGACCTGCCCAAACTAAAATATATATTTTTATTTTTTAAAAATTCAATTTTATATATATATATATATATATATATATATATATATATATATATATATATATATATATATATATATATATATATATATATATATATATATTAAATACTTCATAACAGATATAACAAATCGTTTCAGTAGTCAAAATAAAAACCCTCAATCCCTTACCCTAGCTGCACTCTCACATATATAAGAAACTATTCCATTCATTTTTGGATGTATGAGAGTTTTGGCATGTGTAAAAACTATGTATTCCTATGTAATTTGATATTTTGTGTGCTAATTGACAGCTTTATATATTGAATTATGCCTAATAATTATATATACACGTAAAAATGTAAGCGGAAAAAAATTGTTTGGACCCATTCTAGACCCTAGACCCTACCCATACCCTATCGAACCCTACGGGTATGAGTAAGGATTCCAAAAAAAATTATCCTATAGGTATAGGTAGGATATGAGTCTACATCCAAAAATTAGGATATGGGTAAGGATCTATACTCTAACCTTACCCTACCTAGACCCTACCCATTCCCAACTCAACTTGAGTATTATGATATGTTGATCATTGAAATCTCGTATGATCAGGCAAACCCACAAGGCCACAATAATTTAGTTTGAGACTGAAAGCGAGCTTATCAATTTCAAAGAATGACTCCTTACTGTTTTGGAGAAAAAATTTCATGTCACACGATAGTTCATTGTGTTATTAGTCTGTCTCATCTTAAACATGATGTATTATTCATGATTATTCTTAGGTTTATTTCAAGCGAAAGAAATTGACTCTTCCAAAGCAGCAAAGGTCGCTATAAGCACCTTTAAATTAATTAATTACTATACTTTATAGATAAATCATGGGTTCATTAAAATAGTAATCAACAGGTGTCAATCAGTAAAGTGAATGATACCAAATCTACCTTGAGGCCTAATTTTTGCAAGGACAGTCAGACAATTCACATAACATACTACTGATTGGTTTGTCCTCAACTATCTATGTCTAATCCTTTAACAATAAGAGACCATGTTAAGGTTTTAATTAGCATATAATTATGCTAGCTTAGTTGCGCTTATCCACTTGATTAAAAGGGGTGAATATTATAATTATGTCAAAAAGATCAGAGGAAAATGATCAAAGCAATTACCTCAGCTTGCACCATTGCTTATAGTAGTATATGTATATATATTTATTTACTAGTAATGTTTTTCATTGGTGATCATTTAGTAAGGTGGTTGCCTCTTGTAGTTTAAAGTATAGTGTACGTACTATTTGCTTTTGCTTACATACTAGGATGTCATTAGGGAGCTAATTAAATAATACTGTTATTCGCCAGCTACATTAATTTCATTACGATCTGCAAATTGCATGGATACACATATGACATATTGGTGTGTCCCTTGAGTTAGCTGACTGATTTGAAATCAAAGACCAAACTTGATGTTGATCTTATATTTTGCTCATAGTATTTTTGATAATTTGAACTCGCCATAAAATAAGGATTCCAACAATACTTCCAACAATAATAAGTTTCATTCATTAAATAATCTCAAGTATTGATAACTTTGAATAGCTCTAACCTTTTGGGCATCTTTTTAAACTAAAGAGTCCACTAGCCTCAAGTTAAAAGGTAAGAAAAGGAAGGTTATGATGACGAAAAGGAGGACAAAAAGAAGAGAGAAAAGAAATAATAATCCTTAAACTAATAAATATTTCTTTACTTATATATGAATGAGCAATAAATTATGCGGGACTATTTTCGAAAGACGGTAGACAAAGTTTTTTATTTATATTGGGTAGTCAAAGACAACCCACAACAAATAGAGTATTAAAAAAATATTAATTATATTGAGTTGGATTCCATTATCACAACCCTCAACAAGTTTTTATTAGTGGTGGGTAGTCTACCCGTTGATAGACAAAGTTTTTTCCGCATGGCATATGTATTTATTCCTTTTTGTCAAGTATTATTACTCTTGCAAACCTAATTTATATCATTATTAAAGCCATTTATTCAAGTCATGTTTTGGCCTTTATCGACTTTTTCTAAAATGTCCATAATCCAACTCTTCACTACTCTTACTGGTGCATGATTTGTTCGATATCTCACATGCCTAAACTAATATAATCCTATATAACATCACTTTGTTGAAATCGAATGCATGTCACCTATATACAGCGTCTTCTGAAATCGCTTACCTTATAATTCCAATCTCACAAGCAAGATATAAGATTTTTGAAAGTGATGCTTCACAAATGATTTTCTGTAAAGAGATGAACAATATGCAGCTTGCCTTTCTCATTTACCGTAGAAGACTTAAATACAAAGCCTTAAGCTATTACTAATTGGGCCTAATATACAACACTTACTAACAGCCCACACTAAACAATATTAAAGCGTACAATATTTACATAATATTTACTAATTGGGCCTAATATACAACACTTACTAACAGCCCACACTAAACAATATTAAAGCGTACAATATTTACATAATCCCAACACCCCCCTCAAGTTGGAGCATGGAGGTTACAAATGCCCAACTTGCGGAGAAGAAACATGAACCGATGATGACCAAGAGCCTTAGTGAAAATATCTCGCGAGCCGCGCATTAGTAGGCACATGGGAAGGATGAATCGTACCATCTTGTCTCGCATCACGTAAGAAGTGACAATCAACTTCAATATGCTTGGTACGTTCATGAAAAACTGGATTTTGAGCAAGATATAGAGCGGACTGACTATCACAATACAAGTGCATAGCCTTTGGATGTTGCACACCCAAACTCAGAAGCAACCCCTTCAACCATTTCAACTCACACGTCACAGCAGCCATGGAACGATATTCAGCCTCAGCAGAAGATCTAGAAACAGTGACCTGTTTCTTAGTCTTCCAAGAAATAGGAGAACGGCCGAGAAAGACCAACCAACCTGATAAAGAACGGCGAGTAAGAGGGCAACTCGCCCAATCTGAGTCACACCATCCACTCAAAGACAAATTGCAATCAGACCTAAGAAGAATTCCCTGACCCGGACAACCTTTCAAGTACCGAACAACGCGAATAGCCGCATCCCAATGATCACTTCGAGGAGCATTAAGAAATTGTGACAAAATATGAACAGCATAAGACAAGTCAGGCATAGTGAATGCCAAATAAATAAGCCGTCCAACCAATCTCCGGTATTGCTCAACATTCTCAAGAAGCAGACTAGTTGAACGAGCCAATTTATGATTCTGCTCCATAGGAAAACTAACTGGCTTGGAACCAAGGTTTCCGGACTCAGCAATGATGTCAAGTACATACTTCCGTTGACATAAAAAGATACCGTCCTGATTTCTGGCAACTTCAATCCCTAGAAAGTACTTCAAAATACCAAGATCTTTCATGTGGAAACAGGAACATAAGTACTGCTTAAAAGCAGTAAGAGCGGCAGTATCATTCCCAGATATAATCAGATCATCCACATAAACAAGAATATTAAGCTGAACAGTACCTTTCTGATAAGTGAAGAGAGAATAATCTGAATACGACTGTCGGAAACCGTACTCCTTGAGAGAATGGGCCAACTTCGCAAACCAACACCAAGGCGCCTGTTTCAAGCCATACAACGATTTACGCAATCTACATACCTTTCCATGTGTTGCACCCTGAAAGCCAGGTGGAACCTTCATGTACACTTCTTCAGTCAAATCACCATGCAGGAAAGCGTTGTGGACATCCATTTGATGCAACGCCTAATTTTTAGCAGCAGCAACAGCCAGAAAAGCACGAACTGTAGTCATCTTAGCAACGGGAGCAAAAGTGTCTGTGTAATCAATGCCCTCAACCTGATGATTGCCAAATACCACCAAACGAGCTTTGAGGCGCTCGATACTACCATCCGAATTGTACTTAATTTTATACACCCATCGGCTGCCAAGTGCCTTCTTCCCCGGAGGAAGGGTCTCCAAACTCCATGTCCCATTGTTTTCTAAAGCCTGAATTTCTTTTTGCATAGCATCTCTCCATCCTGGGTCTGTCATAGCTTCTTTAAACGACTGAGGTTCAACACCTGCGGTTACTGCAGCAAGAAAGTGTCTATGTCCCACAGAAAATCGTTCACAATTAACAAAATGTGCTATAGGAAAAGACGTACCTGAGGTCTTAATCGAAGTAGATGACGGTGGAGGAGACAGACATAACTTTCGAACTGTATTCGTGACAAACCCACGCAACCTTGTGGATGGTAATTTCTTTCTCTTGCCTTTCCCTTTTTCTTCACTTGCATTGTCATTAGGAGTGGCCACAGCCTCCTCCCTCAATTCACTTGCAGTACTGTCGCCCACACAAACCACCTCAACCGCATCACTAAACACAGCAGCAGCCTCGTGCTCGCTGCCTGCACGCGCTGCCACGTTCGCAGCACCATCACCCGCGGCAACACTGTCGATGCTCATTGCAGGGGCAGCAGCCATGCTGGGCACTATACGACTGGCAGCAGCATCCACCAAGCTGCCTGCATCAGCCACCACAGCCGCACCATCATCGCCCACATCACGACCTTGGTGCACATCAACATCATCACCAACGCCCACATTCATGTTGCCAACATATTCATAGAGGAAGTCATCATCTAAATTATCAAAATTAGGAGCAACAATTTGTGATGCCGAAGTCATACAAGTAGAGGTAGCGGCGAAAGGGAACTCATGTTCATAAAATCTCACATCCCGAGAAACAAAATAGTCACCGGTCTCTAAGTCATAAAGTTTCCACCCTTTCTTCCCTTGCGGATAACCAACAAAAACACACTTTCGACTCCGACTCATAAACTTATCCCTCTTAGACTTGGGATTAGAAGCATAACACAAACTTCCAAACACACGGAATTCAGTAAATGAAGGTGGGGTCGCAAATAGAAGTTCAAAAGGAGTTTTGTTGCCAAGCAAAGGAGAGGGAGTTCGACTAATTATGTAACTCGCAGCTAAGACACAATCACCCCAAAATTTTAATGGAAGATTGGCTTGGAAACGTAAGGCTCTAGCAACATTCAATATGTGACGATGTTTGCGCTCCACTCTCCCATTTTGTTGAGGTGTATCCACACAAGAAGTTTGAAACAAAATCCCATTTTCATCAAAAAAGGCTTTCATACAATTGAATTTTGTGCCATTATCACTACGCACAATTTTCACTTTAGCATCAAACTGTCTATCAATCATGGCAAAAAAAGAATGGAACATCTTATAAACTTCAGTTTTATCAAATAAAAGATACACCCACACAGCTCTAAAATAATCATCCACAAGAGTGAGAAAATAAGAAGCACCACAAGAAGAAGGAGTATGATATTTTCCCCAAAGATCACAATGTATTATTTCAAAACAAGACTTAGCTCGACTATGACTAATAGGAAACTGTTCTCGAGTTTGTTTGGCTTGATGACACACATCACAAGCCTTATTCAAAACATTACTAGAGCCATCAATAAAAGGAAGAGACCGCACTACTTTATCCGAAGGATGACCAAGCCGTTGATGCCACAACTCAGAAGAAGAAATCCCATCCACATTCAACGCATTAATCCACAAAGCATCTCGAAAGTAGTAAAGTCCGTCTCTCCGTTCACCTACTCCAATCAGGGTCCTCAAGTGTCGGTCCTGTATAACACACAATGTTTTAGTAAAGTGAACAACGCAATTCAGATCAGCTGAAAGTTGAGGCACTGATAGCAAATTACAATTTAATTTTGGGACATACAAAATATTCCGCAGCACTAAAGTGGCGGACAACCTTACTTCACCTTTCTTGGTACAAGAAGTGTGGTTGCCGTCCGGAAGACCAACCGGACACTCATTCATTTCAAGCACATTACTCAACAAATTAATATTGCTAGTGACATGGTGTGAGGCACCAGAATCAATTATCCAAGAAGAGCAAAGGTTAGATGACTCACCACTTAAGCGATCGTTAACATTTTGTAGGGAGGAATTACCAAGCATATCTAGAAGACGCTGCCACTGCTCGCTAGTTATACCTGGTAGTGCTTGTTCCCCAACACTTGAGCCTGCTGCCACACTACCAGAACCACTCGTCACGGCTGCCACAGAGATGTCACCCCTGCCTCCCGAACGTCCCCCGGACTGCCCAGCAGAACGAGGGCCATTACGCGCACCACGACCCCCCCTTCCACCTCCACGAGGGGCCCTATGCTCCCACCACTCAGGGTATCCATGTTTGGACCAACAATTTGGTTCGTCATGACCACGACGCTGACAATACGTACATTGCAAGACTGATTTATCCCCATCAAAACGTGGCTTTGCTTGCACACTAGCCCCGGATTTTACCGCCATGGGGCGAATATCTTCTCGCTCAAGTTGGGCCTTTGAAGCTAGTTGCAATCTTTCTTCCTGAAGAAACATTTGATAAGCGCGATCGAGGGATGGCAGAGGCTCTTGAGATAAGATGGAGGAACGCATATTCCCATACAACTCAACGTTCACACCATAGAGAAAATCTTGAAGACGATCTTCATCCAAGCGAGCCTGAAGAAGGGCTGCTAGATTACACTTACAACCCCCACACTCGCAAAACGGAAGAGGATGGTATGTGGCAAGTTCATCCCACAGTGGCTGCAACTTCCCGAAATATTCCGTGATCGACATTGATTTGGGTTGCTGACACGCTGCCAAGGCAGCTTTAATCTGTTGCTTTCGAGGGCCATTACCAACATTGAAACGTTGGTGTAAAACAACCCATAAGGGTTTTGCTTCTTCAAAATACGGTTAAGTTTTCTTGATGGAAAGATCAATGGTGTTAAAAATCCATTGTACTAGCATAGCTTGAAGACAACGCCAATCTCGTAACCCTTTATCATCCGTTGGTTTAGAGATGGTGCCTTCAACAAACTCGAATTTACGTCGAGCCATGAGAGACAAACGAATGGAGCGACGCCATTCTTCATAGTTATCGCCTCGGAAAACAATTGGGGTAATAACATTCCCTGGACCATCATGGGAACCAATAAAATAAGGAGAAGAAGAGTCTAATTTCGGCGCATCACCACCACCAGAGGTAACGCTGCCGGCGCCGTCAACACCACTTGTCATCGCAGCGTTGTAAGCGTGCCCTAGGAAAAGTCTGATACCATGTAAAGAGATGAACAATATGCAGCTTGCCTTTCTCATTTACCGTAGAAGACTTAAATACAAAGCCTTAAGCTATTACTAATTGGGCCTAATATACAACACTTACTAACAGCCCCACACTAAACAATATTAAAGCGTACAATATTTACATAATCCCAACATTTTCGTATGCAAATTTTTTATGCATAATTAGCATAAAATTAATACACGTATGGATTACCAAGCAAGGCTTGGCCTAGTGGTAAAGGTAGGGGTGTAAGTTCGGTTTTTGGTTTGGTTTTGGGGCAAAACCATACCAAACCAAAATAAATTCGGTTTTCATATTTCAAGTCCAAATCCAAACCAAACCAAACCGAAATTATAAAACCAAAACCAAACCAAACCAAACCAGAAAACCGAAATTCTTTTATGATGCAATTTTTTTTTTCCAAATCTTACAAATAATACGAAAATTATCAAGTTTCAAATCATCAAACATCGAATAATTACTTCAAATTTCAACTAAAGCTTAAAATTGAAGTACTAGAACTAAAGATAATTGATAAAAACATCAAAATCCATATAGGATAGGCAAACTTCGGTTTGGTTTGTTTTTTTTCGGTTTTCTAAAATAAAAATCGAACCAAACCGAAAACCGAAAAAATGAAAATTTTCCAATCCAAACCAAACCGAATTTTGAAAAAAACCCAACCAAATTATTAATTCGGTTTGGTTTGGTTTGGTTTGGTTTTCGGTTTTTAACCAAATAACTTACACCCCTAGGTAAAGGTTTGACCTCATGATTTCAAGGTCATGGGATCAAACTCCACTAGAGGCTCTTTTGGAGGTGAGGTTTCCCTTACCATCCCCCCTCCCTCCTAAGGAGTCAGTTCAGTTGGGTCCTTCATCTTACCTTCCAAAAAAAAAATACACGTATGGATTTGCCTAGAGGTGGGCATGGGCCGGGCCAGCCACTCGAGGCCCGGTCCGGCCCGTTGTCCGCTACGTGGGCCGTGGGCCTGCCACGGTCAAGAAATTTTATTTCCGGCCCGCCCCGGCACGAGCCCGCCTATATGGCCCGCGGGTCGAACGCCCCTTTCCTTTGTATTTTTAGTATAAAACTGCCAAGAATCCAAAAAAACAACATAAAACACGGGCCAGGCCCGCAGGAGGTACGAGCACGGCCCGCGGACCTGGTGCGGGCCATGGACAAAATCTGGAAATTTTAGGCCCGGAACGGCACGGCCCGTCGCTCACGGGCTCGGGCCCGTCCCGGCCCGCCATTTCCCTAAGCCCGCGGGCCGAGCCCGTGAACAGGCCCGGCCCATGCCCAGGTCTAGATTTACCTCTTGTACGGAAAAAAAATTTAATAGCTGATGATGAAACTTTAAAAGATGAAAAGTGGTACTTGAGTAGATGAAAAAAAGGGTTACTGATCTACGGGACATGTATAATAGCCAATTGAAAAGTAGAAAAGTTCATCAAGGAATTAAGGACACTCCTATTTTAAGTTTAATTTTGGATAGATAAAATTCATAATTGTGCTCGAATAGTTGAACCTATGGTCAACCTAACCCTTATCATTATGGCCTTATGGCCTTATGGAGTCCGTTATATTCAACTTATTTTTGCTTATCCGAACTTATCTAAATTTATTGTCACCGACTCACAGTAGCAGAAATTATTTAATTTGTGAGTGTGTCATACCTTATTTTTGCTTATCTAAACTTATTAGACCTTATTAGTCCTTATATGAACTTATCTGAACTTATTAGTCTTTATCTGAACTTATTTTTCTTATAAGAATTGAAAATAAGGTGAAAAGCACACATTCATAACAGTGAGAATTTTTTTTTTTTGATAAGTTGAGATTTTATTTCATTTAACTTTCACAAAACAAGATACAATATACATCCATCATCGAACGCGGTTTCTCGCCCAAAATCAAACATAAACAGAAACAAGAAGAGAGAGAAGCATCTCAAAGATCTAAAACCAAACAATAAATTCATCTCGAAGTTGAAGTCCTTGCTTGGCAAGGGCATCAGCAACATCGTTTGTGGCTCTTCCTTTGTGAATAATATTGATCCCCTGCCCCATAACCATAGCGCTTCGAATGAAGTTGATGATAAAGTTCAGATTCCATGGGCTTCTACTTTCGCCATTACACCACCTTACCGCATTAATTGAGTCTGATTCAATTGTGAGCTTCAAATGATTGAGTTGCTCGCAAGCTAAGAAAATCCTGATGGCTCGGTGTATTGCGAGGACCTCGGCATGGTTTATCTCCATAATTGGAATGGGACTGAAGAATAAACACTTGAAGTTCCCGAAATTGTCTCGAAGGACACCACCGATTGTCGATTTGGAGATATAGGGAATTAGGGATTGAAAGAAGTATCTACGTTCCATTTGACTGAATCTGATGGGGGGAGACCACATTGGAGGAGCCAAAGCCTTTTCATTATTTGGGCCTTTCGGGTGAGCGAAAGGATTCCAGCGAAGCCCATGCGGGTTTCGAATAGTTTCGGTTGGGCTATAAAGGAAATCATCCTCCCATCCTTTGATCCACCAACTAACACGGAGAAGGATGATGTCTTGAAACTGAGCGATTGAGGAGGAGGTATTCTCGAAAATTCTTGCATTCCGTTCTTTCTAAATTGGCCACATGATTATGAAGAAAATGGCTAACTAGACTTTTTTGAAGAATTTATCTTTGAAAGGAGCGTGCCACTGGCCATAATTTTTACGAGATGAGGAAGAGGAGACCCAAGCAAAGTCCCATAAATTGAACAACCATGTCCAGATTAACCATGAGAAAGAGCAATGGAGGAACAAATGATCACAGTCCTCTGGGTTTGAGTTGCACAGTACGCAGCAGTTTTCATCAGAGGGAATAATTTGGAGTCGTGCCAACTTATCTTTTGTATTAAGTTTCCCAGGTAGGGCGAGCCATGTGAAGATTTCGATTCGATGCGGTACAAGTCCCCTCCACAAGCCTTTAATGACGTCAATTGGGCCTTGAGAGTATTTTTTTCAAGTTCCAAACTGAAGGGTTTTATAGAGAAAGAGCCGGACTTGTGAGGCATCCATGTGAGAGAGTCTGCATCATGAGGGGATAAAATAGCCCAGTCCAGCAAGGATTGAAGCTAAGATAATTCAACTGAGTCTTGCGGCCTCAGTAGACGCTTCCACGCAAGATCCATCGCCAAATATGGCCATCCCATAACTCATTCAAAGCAACAATAGAGTTTTGATTGATGCAGATTTTGAATAATCTTTGACATATAGATTTTAATGGAGCGGTGCCGACCCATATATCATGCCAAAAGAGGGTATTTGTCCCGTTTTCGAGCCTTTTTCCGAACTCCACATAATGCAAGATTTTTTGCATTTTGATGGCGGAGAATATGAGCACATATATTCTTCCATGGTCCACCGGAGATAGGGATGGAAAGATCCGAGATTGTGAAGGATGGGTTGTACCCATATTTAATTTGAATTGTGCGGCTCCAAAGAGATGGAGGATCATTGACAAACCACCATATTCATTTGAATAATAGAGTCATGTTCTTGAAGAAAAGATTGCCGAAATTGAGGCCCCCTAAAGCCTCCGGCCTTTGTAATAACTTCCATGAAACAAGAAGGATTCGATTTTTTCCATTGATATCACACCACAAAAATTTTCTTTGGATTTGTGTGATTTTTTCAATAACACCTTGAGGCATAGGAAAAATAGACATATAATAAAGAAGGATGTTTGAGAGAGAGGACCTTATGAGTGTGACTCTTCCACCAAGTGAAAGAAGGTTTCCCTTCCAAGTCACAAGTTTTATTCTCAATCGCTCTATAATAGAATCCCAAAGATTGATTCGGCTAGTGGAGCCTCCAATTGGGAGACTCAGATATGTGAAGGGGAGTGAACCAATGTTGCATCTCATAGTTTTGGCCGCGGCTTGCATCCATGAGTATTCCATGTTTATGCCAATCAAGGAGCTTTTGTGAAAATTCACATGGAGACCAGATACTAGTTGGAAACAAATGAGGGTCTTTTTGATATTGAGTAGAGACTCAATGTTGGGAGTGCAAAACATATTGGTATCATCCGCATATTGGAGGTGTGAGACCTTGAACCCGTTTCTACAAACTTCTATACCCTCCCATAAATTCAATGAATTTGCTTTGTGAATGAGGAGATTGAGAGGTTCTACAATTAGATTGAACAAGAAAGGTGAGAGTGGGTCACCTTACTGAAGACCTCTTTGAAGCTTGAAAGGCGGAGTTGGTAATCCGTTAACAAGTATTGAAGCGGAGGCCGACATAATACATGTTCGAATCCAAATGCGCCATTGAGGAGGAAAGGACATTTGCATCAAAACCCAATCAAGAAAGCTCCATGGGACCATGATACAGTATCGAAGGCTTTATGAAAGTCAAGCTAAAAAAGTAGTGCCTTTTTTTTATTTCTTTTACAAGAATCGATGATCTCACCCGCTACAAGAGCACTATCCAGTATTTGCCGACCTTTTATGAATGAGGATTGATAAGGCCCGACAAGGGATTTGATGACTTTTTGGAGACGTCGAGCCAATAGTTTGGATATAATCTTGTAGATACATCCAACCATACTAATCGGGCGAAAGTTTTTGAACTCACAAGGATTTTCACACTTTGGAATAAGTGTGATGAAGGTTGTGTATTGTGTTACATCCGCGGGGAATACGGCCAGATATCCAAAACTCCCCAATTATTTCATACACATCCGATTTGATGACTTCCCATGAATTTTTGATGAAGTTGAAGTTAAATCCATCCGGACCGGGTGCTTTAGAGCAATCACAAGAGGCAACCGCTTGGTCTATTTCATCATGTGAAAATTCAGCAATGAGTTCTGAAGATTGCGATTCATTTAGAGTTTTAAAATCGAGATTTTGGAAGGTTGGTCTCACAGTATGATCTTCCTTGAAGATTTTCTTATAGAAAAATACCGTTTCTTTCCTTATTATATCAGGATCTTCTTTCAATTCGCCATCAATATCAATACAAGTGATGCTGTTTTTCCGTTTTCTTATTGATGCAATTGTGTGAAAGAACCTAGTATTTCTATCACCCTCTTTGAGCCACTTCGACCTTGAATTATGAGCCCAATACATTTCTTTGCGCTTGAGCCACTTCCATAATTCCATTTGCGCATTCCTTCTGTCAGTGAGTTCATATTCCTCTATCAATTTATCGTTTGCAATCTGATCTATGCTGTGGATTTTCTCCTCCAATGCACTGATGTTGGAATCAGTTAGCCCGAATTCATTCATGTTCCAGGCTTTGAGATTGAGCTTGACTTGTTTAAGTTTTTCTGAAATTTGCAGATTTGATGAGGACTCCCGAGTGGTTTCAATTAGCTTCATACACCCAGGGTGGGTGAGCCAGCAATCTAGGAATCGAAAAGGGCGAGGGCTCCAGTTTATGGTCTTTGAGCTTGCCAGAACAGGACAGTGGTCAGATAGTCCTCTTTTGAGGATGGAAGCAGATAAGAATGGGAATGAGGAGATCCATTCTGCAGTGACAAAAAATACGATATAATTTGCTTTTTGATTGTCCGCATAACCATGTATAATGCCCATTGGAGATGTGTAATGCCCATTGGAGGTGGGAATTTCGATCAATTGAAGATCCTGCAAAAAATATTTGAACTCAAGAGAACCGTTAGTTGAAATTTATTGACTACCTCTTTCACTCACGTCAAGTATTTCATTGAAATCTCCACATAATAGACATGGCAGACGAGAATTTGACCAGAAATTTCTAATTTCATCCCAAGATTGAGATCTTGCATCCATCGAACAGGGGTTGTAAACATTGATTTTGTTACAGTGAAGGTTTATTGAGGGGATGAGGCATGTGAGGGCAATCCAGTGCCTTGAATTTATGCTAGAAGCCAAGATGAAGAATTCACTCTTCCACAGTGATATTAGTCTTCCTAAGTTACCATGGGATGGTTAACTCCATTGAATTTTATTTTCGTTCAAAAGGAAATCAATTGACCTTTGAGTGAATTTTTCGACTTTTGTTTCTTGAATACACACGAAATCAGGTGATTGGGTTTGGATCAATTTTCTGAGTGAATTGCATTTTATACGGGCCCCAAGGCCTCTTATGTTCCAAGAGAGGAGGATCATAATGAATTTTGGGTGGTTGATGAGGAAGGATTGAGTTAGAGTTGGGTAGCTTCCCACTCCACTCTTTGACGGCTTATGATCTCTTCAATTCGGTCTTGAAGGATGTTTGGAGGGCCATTAAATTGAAGTTCTAGCTTTTTTGCCAACTCAAGAGTTTCATTTGCCGTGATATCAATTGAGCCAGACTAAGATGAGGCCATGGTGGTTGAAGTGCTTGGATGGCAGGGAGGTTTGGATGATTTTTTGAGGAGCTTTTTTTATTTCTTTTTTTCTCGATTTTTTTGGTGAAGAATTTTGAGGTTTGGGGCGATGGTGTCTTCGAACCCAGGGGGGACAAAGGGTCTGAGCTAGAAGAGGATGAATTGGATGAATGGATTTTCTCAATGAGAGGCCCAAACATATTGGAGATTGAGAGTATTTGGTGATTTGGGCTTGGCTGAAAGTGGGGAGAGATTTGAGATTGGGCAGACAATGGATTGGGCTTTTTCTGAGCTTTTTTTTGGAGGTGGGCCAGGGAAGGAAATTTCGGGAGGAGATTGATGGGTTGACAATTGTTGTGGGTGGGGCTTAGGAAGAATTAGGGAATTAATAATGGGTGGGGACAATTGAGAGTTCCCAGAATGAGAATGGACTCTATTAATGGTAGAATCATTGATGAGGGGAGAATCGAGACAGTTGTTGGTAGGCGTGCCTTGGGGGAAGGAAACAGTCGTCTGTGGGGATTCAGAAACTGAAGGGTCATGATTTTTTGAGTTGTGTGAGTGGTCATCATCGTCAGAGAACACAGAGGATGTCGACGGGGATGTCGGGGATTTTTGCGGCTCGTGAACAGGATCAATGGTTAAATAATTGTAATCTTCGGATACAATGATTTTGTGATGATTGTCTTCTATATTCAACAGCATTTTACAATTGATTGTGAATAAACAATCAGTGAAGATAAGGACTTTTCCATATTCAAAACTTGAGTAGTCCACATAAAGGACTCTACCGAAGATATTCCCGATATTGTAAAAATTATCATAGCTCCATCCATGGAGAGGGACTCCGAATATTTTGATTTGAACTTTTTCCATTTTGTGGCGCACATGCTATTGATGTTTCGAATTTCCAAGAACCAATTCTCAAGCCATTTACTTTATAACATGGCCTTCTTGTCTTCAAGACATTCAAAAGAAATGAAGTGGAGCATTCCTCCCATTGGTTTGATCTTGAGACATGTAACTCCTTCTGCAAGGATATGGTCGAGAATTTGAGATGATGAAACAGAGGAATTGGCAATTGCTATGGCAGTTCTTTCAAATAGTTCATTTTTTTCATTGCATTTAGTGCCTTTGATGGTTACGAATTCTTCATCTTCAAACAAATGAATAGAGAGTTCATCTCTAACTATTTCTGTTTCGGGCCGAAGGACTCTTGGACTTATTTTTCTTACTTGGCATGGTTGGAAAGAAAAGTATTCGGGTTGGGGGTCAGGTTCTTGGTTAGGAATTTGATGAGTTTTTGGTGGAGGAGGAGGCGGATGAGGGGAGGGTGGGGTGGAGGTGGGGGAGGCGGAGGAGGGGGTGAAGTTATGATTTTTCGGTTCATGGACGCTTCTTTATATGACTTATGATCACGAAAGGAAGTTCAAGGGTTTTAGGGTTTTTTTGTTTGAATGCAAAGGTTTGAGGTTGCCTTAGTTTTTTTTTTGTTTGAATGCAAAGGTTTGAGGTTGAGGGGGAGGTTTTGAATTAGAGGAAAATATAGATGGGGCAGTACTATCTTGTTTTGCAATCTGAACTAACATACGAAAGGGGCTAAATTTTGTTCCGTTCACTCCATTGATGGCTCTGGTGGATGCTGTTCTTGATTGAAATTTGATGAAAGTAAATCTGAATTTTTGGTTTATTTTGGTTAGGGGTGGGATGAGGATGGATGTTATATTGCCATATATAGGGTTGAAATAATTTTGCTAGCTCAATTTTGGTGATGTCTAGAGGTAAGAAGTTGATGAAGCAGGTTTGGATGGCTGGGGATGGATGAGTTCTGGTCTTCTTCCGCTACACGATGGTCCATTGATGGGAGTTTCTCTCTCTACCAACACCCTCTCTCACTCTATACTCCATTTCCATAACTAAAGTTTCATTACATAGTCTGTTGATATGTTATGTTTTTGCTTTTATCTCCATAAACAGAAAACATAAACCACGACGGTATTACGTAAAACACTACACATTTCATAACAGTGAGAATTGATGGACAAAGTTTATAAAGTTTGATCTTGAAATTACAAGTGTGCATGAATTATACTTCCCAATTTTTTTCTATTGCAACAAATACCACTTTTGATAGTTTCACATCTATTGCAACAATTTCACTTTGAAAATTTTTTCTGGTACCCCTCAAGTTTGGCGTAATTCTCATAATACTTCTCTCATTTAGGGAAACCTTCAGATACCCTGATGGTTTGACACATAGCTCTAAATACCCTAATTATATACGAAAATTCAAGTGTATTAATTTCCTAATGTACCCTTGAAACTTAATCTTTAAACTTCAAAATTCAATAATGGTATTTTGAGAATTATGTCAAACCTTAAGGGTATCTCAGGAAATTTCCCTTTCACTTTCGGTAAAAAATAACTTTAGTTGACAATATTGTTTATACTTTATCTTGCTATATCCATTATTAATTTTGTCTTTTACTTTATTAAAGATTTATTTTTCTCTCATACTCTAATTTATTAAAGGGATACTTATATACTAAATTATCCACCTTTTTCACTTCCTTCAAAATCGTATCTAAATCCATAATCTATACTAATATATTAAAAGGCATGTCAAACAACGTATACACGCCACGTGACACCTCTCTTATCCTACTAGAATTGTCCAATGTGTACATATGTTATGTCAACTAACAAAATTAAACTAGATTGGAACAAGATGAACCCGTGACATCTTGCTATTATATATAGCACAATTACCATCTCAACCAACTTTTGATCATGCTTTAAATGTCAACATTATTATATTTGTACCTTTTAAATGTTGGGTTTTCTTTATTACATTTTAATGCGAATGGAAAAAAATGTATATCAAATTTGAAAAAGATATCACCCGGGGCAAAGTCCGGGCCCAAATACTAGTTGCTTATTAACCATCGGCATCTATACAAATATATTAAAAGGCGTACCTAAAGAAGGAAAGGCTCCACGTGGCACTCTTCCTTAGGTTGCTTTTAACATGTAATCCACATACAAAAAAAATACATTGTATAAGATTTGATCTTGCGACCTCAAGTTTATATACTACAATCTTAACCACTAAACCAAGTTATATTTAATGTTATTATTTCAAAGTAAAATATTAATAAATTAAAACTATAATTACGCGAGGCATAGCCCAGGTCTAAAACTAGTTACAATAGAAAAAGAACTCGGAAATATAACATAGTAAAAACTTTATAAATGAGGATATCGAGTTATTGACCACCATGAGGTTACTCATAATGACACATCACATCATAGAGGGGCTGTATTCTTGATGTCAAATGACATTATTGCCCAAAGCAAAAAAAATTGGAAAAATAATGAAAAGGAAAGCCCAAATATTTGTGCCGGGTTTACTCTAGCCAGCCGTGTTGCCTGCCGCAAAGCAGACAGTGACAATGACTATTCTTAGCGGTAACGGCTGCCCCACAATCTTCCGTCACTGTTGTTTCACTTTCCCGTTAAGTCGTTATCTCTCACGCGCCCCAAGACGCCGTTACACCTGACTACTGTTTCTTTTTTTTTTCTCTCTCTTTACCTCTTATTAACTACTGTTCAGTCAAAGGTGTCAACCAACTTGCCTTCTCTCCGTTTATCTAACGATAACGCTTCTTGGATCCTGGTTAAGAATCTAACCATGGTTAGATAGTTTTTTTTTTTTGGCTCATTTTGTATTTTTTGGGTTGTTTTAATATTTGCCGGCTTGCCCACATCATGAATGAAAAGAAAAAAAAGGTCCCCCCATATTATGTACTAATGTTTTGTAATTATTGATCTACTTGTTTTCTCTAGATGTGACTTTGTCTAACCACATGTCTTATACTATTTGAGAAGTGTACTAATATCTTCTTTTACCTAAATTTTGAGAAGAGGATATGTTTTGATGTTAAGCGAAATGTATACAACATAGTAAACAAATTAAAAATCATTTTGAAGTTATGGATAGCATGACAGGAATTGAAAAATGATAATAGCCTATGCTTTTATGTCAAATCATGGGTGTGATACACAGGCTTGTTTAATGGGTACAAAGGTAAGATAGAGTTACAAATAACTTAATTATTATAAAATATGGTCTTAATTCTTTAATGGATAGAGTATACATATTGAACAAGGTAAATATAAGTTTCATATAATAAGTCGATAATTATGTAATAAAAGATGTATAATGTAAAAATAAAATAACATATGATGTAGACAGCAATTAACTCACATGGAGCCACCAATTATGACCCATAAACAATACGGAGTATGACGCACTATTGGCCCTTACCAACGGCATATAACGAAGTGTGTTGTGTCTAAATAAGGGTCAAAATTTTGCATTAGAACTTTAATATATAATTTTTGGGGTGAGAGTTTATTACAACTGGCCCATAAACAAAATCAATCAATATTAATAACTTAAAAACTATTTTTATGGGTTTTTTTCAAGTTTTATTTTTTATCCTTTTTATTTTCAAAATAATGTTTACTATTTACTACATCGGCTTTCTTTTTAATAGCTTACACTTTCACTTTCGACACTATTCACAAATTTTCCTTTTACTATCATTTGTGATTTATGGTTAGGAGAAAATATACACGTGTGGCTTGTTTGATTCGTTTCGATACGTACTTATGGAATATCGACTTTTTATATTTTTTACAAATATAAAATTAGAGATATAAAGCGCCAAAGTAGTGCATCTAAGATGCGTGAAAAGTGTAGCTCGTAACTATTAAAAAGTGAACGGAGGTAGTATATTACTTCCTCCGTTTCAAAAATATAAGCGCATTCACGCTTTACTAAAATTTGCTTTGACCACAAATATTTCTCATAATATGATAAGTAAAAAATTATAAAAATTATACAGTTGGATTCGTCTTGAAAAATACTATAATAACATTATTTTTTAAAATTTTTTATAAACCTAAATTGAGAGTAATTAATGGTCAAAGTTCGACCTCGAACATCGCGCGCGCCTTATATTTTGAAACGGAGGAGTAGCTGTTAATTCATATAAAATACATTCAATTAATATTCGCATGAATTAGTTCTAGAATATTCTTCTACCGGCTTTGATTCATTTTCCAAATTTTGGTGTTGATTTTTATAATTTCATACGATATGAATTGCATAACGAACTTAACTTAGTCATACTTAAACAAATCATGATGAAAATTGACAACAAAAAAACTAGAAACTACCTTTTCTACCTTCTATGATTGCATTTTTAGTTTTCAAAAAAATAAAATAAATAAATAACCATAACGAATGGGCCCTAGTGGACTGTTCGACAGCATCACTGTTGCTTTTCAGTTTTTGGTTTAAAATTTTAAGTCATACTCCCTCCGTCCCATAATTGTCTGAACACTTTCCTTTTATGTTTGTCCCAAATTAGTTTGAAAACTTCCATTTTTGGCATGGTCCCACTATTACTATATTATTTCTTTTGCACTCATTTGGCCCACACTCTGTATTTAACAATGAAAAGTTACTCAACTTTCTCTCTCCTCCAATAAAAAATACCCCACCAACTCCTATCACATCTACCTTTTTAATAAAATAACATTTGATAACCACACTACAACTTATCACCATAAACTACGTTTCCCAACAAGTGTTCAGTTCATTATGGGACGGAGGGAGCATGATATAGGTGGTATTAGGGGTTGTTCATGGGTGGTTAACCGTCCCGAAACAACATTTCAGTTCGCTCTTTTTTCGTGAACCGTAACCGTTTAGATCGGTTACCGTCTAAGCGGTTAACCGTTTTTCGTTACGGTTTTTCGGTTAACCATTAATCGTTATTCAAGTTATACTATTATATTTTACTTAATGTAAATATATTTTTTCTATTTTTTTTGTGCATATACTTTAATATTATATATACTCTAATATAAAATGTATTATAAAGTGGATAATAAATCCATTGAGAACATAATAACACTAAGAATTTACTCCATTTCCTAATTATAGTGTTTAAATTAGTACTAACGTTTTCGAATAATCACATACTTCCTCTAATTATTGAACTTAGTAACAAATATTAGAATTAATGTAGTTGTTGGAAAATGTTTCACAATAATTTAATAAAGGAAAAAAAATTGGTTTTTTGGTTAACCGTTAACTCAAAAAGCATAACCGTAACCGAACCGCTAATTTTACCGGTTCGGTAACCGTACCGTTTAACCGTTAATTTTACCGGTTCGATAACCGTACCGTTAAAACTTTTTTATCGGTATGGTTACCGCCCATTTGGACCGATTTTTCGGTTTTCCGGTACGGTTTTTCAGTTTCGGTTTTTTATTAACACCCCTAGGTGGTATAATATAATGAACTTAATATTAGTCATACTTAAAAAATTAGAAATTACTTTTTCTAGTTTCAGTATATATTTGTTTTTAGTTTTCGGAAAAACTATCAACTGAACACGTAAAACAATAATGAACATGCTCTAAACTAAAGGTTTACGGGCGTGTTCGGCAACGGTAGCTGTGGTAGTAGCTTTTAGTGGTTTGTATGTACCTGTTAGATGTTAGCTTTCCAAGTAGGAGTATAAAATATTGATGTTCGGTAAAAGAAGCTGTCAAAGTAGTTGTTTACAAATAACTAGTTAAAAACTCATACGAAACTTTAATATACACCACTAAACGCTATCCCCAAAAGCTACAAATTGTAGCTTTTGACAAACACTACTAAAACACTACTTATATCACTGAAAGCTACTTATACCACTATCTAACCAAACACTATTATTTTTCTTAATTAGTGTTAATTACTTCAAAAGCTTATGCCGAACAAGCCATGTTGTGTGCAAGTTTTCGATGTTGGATTATATTCTGCAAATCATTAATAGTTTGATAATGCTACTACATCCTAAAACATCTTTTTCTTTCCAGAAAATGTTCGTCATCCATATATATCACTTAGTAAACCACTTGATAATGAAAGAAAAACATGTTTTTGTAAATGAAATTTCATTACCAAAGATATTAAAATATAAGTAATTCTTTTACGAAATTACATTAATATTATTCATTATTATCTACGTAATTATAATCGTCTACTCAAAGGATCATTGGAAAATATTAATTATATATAGAAAAAGGTACACAAATTAAAGCACGATGTAATGTAGCATTGGAAAATATTAATTATATATAGAAAAAGGTACACAAATTAAAGCACAATGTAATAACTACATTAAGTGTTAAGAGACAAAAATCACGAGAGTAATGTATCGAAGTATTTATCTATTGTGAAGGCTTTTTGCCTAGACTCCATATATAAGTATCGTGTGTATTGTGTAATAACAGTGTAAATCTCTATTCTCACATCACATGTATCATGTATGCCTAACACATTCCTCCGTGACATCACAATCTCAATTATCTCATCGTGGTTTGCACATAAAAATCAATCTCTTCGCGGCTAGCATTCCGTTCATCTTTTATCAAGGGTTTCATTGATAAAAGCTAATTCATTACATTTTACGTATATGCCATTTTTAGGATGTTAAAACTTAGAACTAGGATATAAATAGGGGATGGTTAAATATCCCCCCAAACTACTTAAAATCGCCCCCAACCACCATATGAATGTACCATTATACCCTTACTTTTATTTTTTATTTTTTACTTCAACTTTTAACTCCTCCCACCTACCAATCTACCATCCTCACCATTAATCATCTTCTCTCTCATCTTCACCATTTATCAGTATCATCACTCTCATCCTTCACACACAAGAACCACCACCACCACCATCTAAACCCAACAAATATCGTGCAACCCGTCGGAAAATCCAAGGCCACTAAGAAGATTGTCCTCAAAGGCCAAACGGAGGAGGCGTCTTCGTGGCTACGGAGGCAAGACGCCAAGAAGTCGTAGAGGAGGCGGCGACAACAAATGTGAGATCATGTTGGCTACATTAATTTCATATTCAACCTTGGTTTTGGATTTCATCACCCAAGCCCAACTTCCTCGCCCGAACCTAACTCCGATCTTGCTTTTCCCACCAGACTTCTTTGCTACCCATGTCTCCACATCATGATTGATATGCCACGTGCAAAGTAGATGACCAGATGTAGGAAAAACTTCGGAGATATATTTGCACAAAGCCAGATCTCGATCAGTGACAATGGCATTCGGAACCACACTGCCAATGAGGTTCTTCAGTCTGTCCAACATCCAGTGATAGCTCTGAGCATCCTCATGCTGCAACAATGCCCATGCAACAAGAAAATTCTTGTTGGTTGGTGTCACTTCAACAATCTCCACCAAAGGATACATGTACTTGTTTGTATTGTACGTTACATCAATGTGGATCACGTGCGGATACGTACGCACTAAATTCACGAACGTCGGGTGTGCAATGAATGTATGTGTCACCCTACCCATCTCGTCCGACTGAAGCCAAAACAGATACTTGCTTTCAACAGCCTGATGAAGAAACTGTTGGGCTGCATTTCTGCCTTCTGATCTCCCCCTTCTCAATACAGCTCTACAATTATAGATGTGCCTCGTGTTAGGCTTCAAAGACGGAAATGCACCTTCAATGGCTTTCATGATGTTCCGTGGTTTCACATGGGATGAAGTTAGTTCTCCAACTAACTTCTTGGCGGCGGGACTGAGACCGCTGATTTGTCGATGGCCCTCCGGGTATAACATCATTGGGTGATTATGAAACCCATGTTCAACCCTAGTCTCGACTACCCAATACGCATAGTCGTTTTTTGGGACTAGGAACAACCGAAATTCACAGCCACATTCTCTTCGTTTTTCTTCTAATTGCTGAACTGAAATCACGAGGTTCTTTCTTCTTGCCACGATCACAATCCAAAAGTTGATACTTCTTTTTGTGACTACTGATCGTCAAGAAAAACCCAAGCTCAACAAGCAATGCTCCTACACCACTCGACAAGTAGCATCACGCGTTTCAAATTCTGGGCTATTGTCGAAATACGGGTTATAATTAATCTCATCACCAACAAGCTCCCGAAAAACAAATCATCGTTAATTACACGAAAAAATCACAATATTCACACATTAGTTTAACCAAATTAATCTTATTTCAAATTTTTTTAACTATTTAGTACCTAATTGAATTTAATTTCACATATAATATAAAATTAATTTATAAAAGTTAAATATTAGTAAAAAAAATAATTAAAGTTTACGTAAAAGGGTCCATGGGCCCAACGTTTGGCCGTAACATTGGACCCATGGATACAACGTCCGGCCGTAACGTTGTATCCTTGGGGCTAACGTTTGGCGAACGTTGTACCCATGGAAACAACATCTGGCCAGACGTTGTTTCCATGGGTACAACGCTTTGGCCAAACGTTAGCCCCATGGATACAACGTTCGCCCGCATGTTGTATCCATGGGTGCAACGTTCTAGCCAAACATTGGGCATGTGTTTACAATTAAAAAAATTTACCTCTTCGCCCGAAGACGACATTTTTGCCTAGGTGGTGATGGCGTTGAATGATGGCGTTAGGGCCGGAGGTTTCGATTGGTGGTCGTGACTTTACGTGGTGGTGGAGAGAGAATTGTTAATTGGTAAAATAAAGATTTGAAATGAAGTTAAAAATTTCAAATGGTGAAGTAAAGTAAAATGGTAAAAAGGAGCTAAGGGCATAATGGTACATTCAGATGGTAGTTGGGGCGATTTTAAGTAGTTTGGGGGGCGACAAATAGAAGTTCAGGATAAATATACTAAGTGATTGGATAAGATCGATGTTCCAACCGTGTATTAGATATTTTCTTAACTTCTAGCATACATACGTGTATACACTACAATACCACTTATTTTTATACTATATATACATACCATGAAGACACCAAGTCATATATAGTCTAGTGGTAAGGTAAACCCCTCTAAAGTCTAAAGGCATTTTAGGGGTGGGTTTTCCTTACTACCCTCCACTCCCAAAAGGTTCATACAACGAAGACATATATAATATAAATGCATCAACATAGGATACCGTCAATTTTTTTCGTGATTTGATTAGGTTTATCTTTCAAATTTATAACTAATAACGAGGTTACTTTTTTTCGCACATGGGCTACATGTGCAATATATGATAATTATGTAACGAAAAAAGTTCTTAAGATGAAGAGATATACGACACCATAAATTCCAAATTTAGGGTTTTGTTTCCGTATTAACCCATGATTGATTTGTTTTTAATAACTCTTTCACATTGTTCTTAATGTACCCAATATATGTGGACGAAAAAATATTACGTGTCAGCCTTTAACTCTAGTTACTCATAGTAGTCTCGTGGTAGAAAATAAGAGAAAGGAGAAATACATTTGAAAATTCGTACAGATCAGACGAATGGCAAAACTTAACTTGTAAAAAGTAAAAAAAAATCACCAATGTACAATATGGGAAGAATTTTAGAAAACTTGGGACTTTTCAATTATTTTTTGGGTTTAGAGATTTTAAAAACTTGCATAATAAACTTAAAATACGCCTATGTAAGTCATGTTAAGCTTGAAATCTAATAGTTAAATTAAAATTGCTAAATACTTTTTTAAATGGTAGTTAAGTTTGAAGTAGAATCAATAACTTCATAGGAAATTCTACTATCAAATAAGTTCATTTTTTGAAAAGTTTTATGGAAACAAATTTTGTTTTCTAAGAAGTATGAAAAGTTATTTTGTTGAATATAGTGAGTAGAAATTCTATAGATAGTTTCACTTAACATAACTAAGTTACTTCAATTCCCCTCTACCACCCTCTGCCCCCTCCTTTTATAGGAGTAATGAAAGAGAAAATGTATGTTACCGTTTAATAACGAGGGTCCAAAATGGCAACAAAATGAATTTTGGAATATATATATTCTACAACTTGGTGATTCACCTTCAAGACTATAACGACACCCTTTGAACTTAGCGAAGCTAGTGATCATCTTCAAGACCATAACAACACCCTTTGAACCTAGCTAAGCTAGTCATCCTTAAGACCATAACGGCACCCTTCGATATGAATCTTGTTAACATATTGCGAAAGCTAGTCATTCTGATATTGCATTAACATATTGCTTGATTGTTTAATTAAATAAACTTCAACATAAATCGTAATAAGTAGAGGCCAACAATGGGCGAATTTGATTCTTGATCATATTCGTACCCTCACCCTCACCCCCTAACTCAATCTTTTGGTTCATTGATCAATTATGAAGCAATATGTTCATTAATGCAATATATATATATTCTATTAGAGAAGTTTTCTACTGGTATTGGAAAGTGATTGGATGGTACTAAACACATGTTAAGATAGTATTAGATTTCTAAACAATTCAATCCCCCATATAGATGCATTAAAAGTAGTATGAAGGGACTTTGCATGGTATAAAGAAACATTCTCATTGTACCAGGAAATCTTTTTTTTTGACATCAAGAAAATTTGCATTAATGAAAAGCGGAAGTACATCCTAATGGTATTACAACCAAACATAAAACATAGAGCAAATAAACGAAAATTAAAGTGAGCTCCATTTGCTCTTACATACACTATGAAGAAATCTTCTAGTGATACTAAATATTATTATAGTGGTACCATTTCTTTTGCTTTTGGTGGTTTGAAAAGAGTCCATAGTTGTACTAAGAGATGGTGGTATCAAGTGATGTTTTAATGTTACCACATTTTTGCTTCCAGTGGTAGTAGGGAGATGTTTTGGTGATACTAAGAGATGATTGTGGTACCACCTCACTCTTATGATGACTGATGAGACTTTAAATTGAACTCTAGCCATTAATGTCACTAAATCTACACTAAGTAAATTATTTTTGACTAAAAAATCCAAAGACACATGTCATCCTTCTACAAAAATGCATTGATCTATGTTTATATAACAACTAGTATTTTGGCCCGGGCAATGCCCCAGTCAGTTACAATTATCAAATATATTTTTATTCATAAATTTCATAATTGATTTTATTAGCTTTTCATAATTTTCTGTCTAGTGAGAAATTGAAAAATGGACGTTATGGCATGATAAAGTGTTTAAGAAAAATTCTAAGGAATTGGGGATAAAAATAACAATTTCAATGGAATTGGGGTGAACGAATGTTATTACCTTAACAAAAGTGTTAAATATCAAAAAACTTATCTATGTTTATATAGTTACATATAATTATAAGACTATATTATGTTTTTACTTTGAAACATTAAACATTGAAATTGTAGTAGTTTGGTGGTTAAACTTTCACATTTCCTTTCAAAGTCATGTGTTCGATTCCTAAGTAGCTACACATCATTGTTAATATTTTAAATGAGATTCTAAGTATTAAAAACTTGAGAGAAGAGTGCCACGTAAGCACATACATCGGAGAGTGTCACGTGACACCTTTCCTTCTCGATCGAACGCCTTTTAATATATTTATATAGATTTAAAAAGATTTTATTTCACACCCTTTGCCACTCGCTATCTTTAATGTATCTTTTTTCTCCCCTAAAACATATATCTCCCCTTCTTTGTGTTTTCATTTTTTATTATTATCAATAATCTTTTCCCCTTCCCCTGCTATAATGCTTTTATTTCGCACCCGTTCCCTTTCCCTTTCCCTTTCCATTTCGCTTTCCCTTTCACTTTCTATATATTTTTTATGATGAGTATAAATCTGTCTATTTTTTTTGTGGAGCAAGATAAATATATATGACTGATTTTACATTTGTGATACATATGAATTTTAAAATCATGTAAAAAAATCGAAAACAAGCCCTTGTTGACAATGCTAAGGGTCTGTTCTCTTCGACATAAAACAACTGAACTGAACTGAACTGATTGCAACTGAACTGAACTGAATTAAATTATAACTAATAGTAATGATAAAAATTTAGGAACAGAACATAACCGATTGCAACCGAATTGAAGTGAACCGAATCGAAAATAAGTTGGGGAGTAGGGGTGTAAGCGACTGCGAAAAGTCCAGAGTCCATCCAATCCCACCCAAACTTGTCTGACCGGACCGGACTAAATTTTTTTTGGATTGGACTCTGGACTCAAATTTTCGAGTCCAGATATTTTCGGATCGGATTTGGACTCACCCCTTTGGAGTCCAATAAGTCCAAATCCAACCCAAAAATATATTTATATATAATATATTTATTTAATATTTATATATATAATGTATATATAAAAAAATTGATACTATTTTTAAAATTTTGGAGTTTTCAACCTTCCCTCTCTAAATATTTCAACCGGCGCTAGACAATTTCAATTGGCGCCAGACAATTTTACTTGGCTCCATTTGTTAAATAAGTAAATGATAAATCATAAATTTCTAACCTAGGAAAGTAGTAACACTAGTCCTAGCAAGTAGTGCAAGTATTGCAGTTGTAACTAATTCTATGATTCTATCTCACTTCACTCCTTACTAGTCATTAGTCACTTCCTCTCACTCTTTCATTTTCTTTCTACCTCGCTGCCTCGACTCTCGCATTCTCTATTTCTCTCTCGCATTATATTCTCGCCCTCTCGCTTCCTCTCAACTTAGATCAAGGTATGCATCTAATTCGAATTTCTATTCATATTATTTTACTTTAATTTAAGCTTTCAATCTAATTTGTGGACATTGATAATTGAATCGATGTCAAATGCTCAAGCATCTCAATCTGCTCACATTCATAGTATTTTTGGAATAGATGTAATGAGCTTAATTTTTCAAATTCAATTATGATAAAACGTTGTGAATCATTGAATCTAAATCGGGAAAAAATATCATAATTGGATCTGGGTTGACCTGGATTCGACTCAAGAAAAAATTATCTGACCGACTGGATCGATTAAAAAAATATTTGGACGGACTCAACTCAATTTCTCGAGTCCAAAAAACTTTGACCTGGATTTGAATTTGGCAAAGTCCAATCCACTTACACCCCTATTAGGGGAGAACAGACCTAAAAGTTATACTACTACGGCCCGTTCTCCCCAACTTATTTTCGCCCCGCTCGCCCGCGGGCTCAATTGATTCGTTGGTTCGGCCGGGCCTGGGCCAATCCGCGCTTCATTTCGCTCGCTCAATTCCTAAATTTATTCATTACTATTAGTTATAATTCGCCCGCCCGGGCCGCGGCTTGCTTCAATTGCCTGTGGCTTCGATTCGGTTGTTTTTACGCCAAGCAGAATGCGCCCTACCATATGATGGTAAAAAAATGATTGGAAAACAAAAGCATCACAATCAACAAGATACTCCACAATATATATACAAAGATATCCTTCAAATATTCCTCTAAAACCCAAAGGAAAGTAACCAATTATTCCTACAGTTTAAGAAGGTCTTACCAATAATAAATAAATATTCTACCAAATGCACTCCAAAGATATCTTCCAATCTACATCTATAACTTTGTCAAAATATAGAAACGCGAATATTAAAGTTTCTATTTCTATATCTACTAAAAATATTTATATCAAATTATATTCCATATATAAAAAAAACTTTCCTACTGGTGTTTGGAATAGGGATTCTCTCATCTCCCCTACTCTCTTAAGCGTTGACCTGTGTAGCTGAGTTCGCTCATCTGCGAGAGGTACTGATCCAGTAAGGTCCTTTTTATTTCAAGTGAGGGTCCCAAAAAAAAAAAAAAAAAACTTCTAAATTATTTATTTTTTTTAAAAAAAGTAGTCCTAACTAGGAGAGAGAGAGTGTTATGTCCGTGTGTGTAAACGACGAGTCATGACACGGTGAAAGGCAACAAGAAAAGAAGGGTGTGTGTGCGTATAATAAGACGCGCGTAAAGCGGTTTTGGGTTTTCTTTAACGGCGTTTTTGGTAGCTTTGAACCAACCTCAACTCCATCAAATCAAAGACACAGGAGAGAGAAAATAACAAATAAGAGAGCTAAAACGAAGGAACCTGGTTTTTGGGGTTTTTTTGCATCGGTTTTTCTCTCACTTAAATTGCAAAGTTTTTTTTTGGGTGTAAGAAGAAGGAAGAAAAGAAGTGGGTTTTGTGATTAAACTTTTGGGTAATTTTTTGTTTCAGTTACAAACGTTTCGAAACTGGAAAAGTTTGGAGCTTTAATTGCAGATAATTATAGTGGTGATAATGTTATGAGTATTAATTGATTCAGAGTTTTTCTGGGAAAATTCGGTACTTGATTTTTTTTTTACCCTTTTGACTCATTTTAAGATTTCAAGATATGGCAAATAGTATGGCATTTGGGCAGCCTAATCTGTCCTCTGGAGTTAGAGATTCAGGTTTGTTTTTTTTTCTTTTCTTTTAATTTTCCCTAAATTTAACCCCTTTTTTTTTTTTCCAATTTGTACTTTATTTCCATTTTAATTTTACTGGAAATGCTGAATTTTTCTTATTTGTGATGGGTTTTTATTTATTTATAATTATGTTGTAGGTGGAGTTGATGTTCTGTACCCAGAACTATGGAGGGCGTGTGCTGGTCCACTGGTAGAAATTCCACGTTTACGAGAGAGAGTCTATTATTTTCCTCAAGGTCATATGGAGCAAGTAAGTTTTTCTTCAATTTCTAATTTTGGGTGATTTTCTTATTTTTGTGGTGAATATTTGTAATTTTGTTGAATCTTTGCTAAAATGGTTCCTAAAATTGTTTGTAGTTGGAAGCTTCAACAAATGAGGAATTAAATGAGAGAATACACATGTTTAATCTCCCTTCTAAGATCTTATGTCGTGTGATGAACATTGACTTACTGGTAAAGTATTGTTTATAGTTTTGCTAATTATTTGTTTTTGATAAGTGATTGGTTTGATTTGGTAAGTAAAATGTTTGTTTCTTTGATTGTAGGCTGAAAAAGAAACAGATGAGGTCTATACCCAAATCACTTTAATGCCTGAAGCAGATGTAAGACTATGAAAATGATGTTATATCTTGATTTTGACATGGCCTTGGCATCTTTTTTTTTTTCTTTTTTTACTTTTTTGTGTTGGGATTTCTTTTTGGATTTTTGCTTTAGTACTCTTTTCTCCTGTAATTGTGGTTTGTGGAACTTGTGTGTAGCAAACTGAACCACTAAAGCCTGATCCTTGTCAACCTGAGCCACCAAGACCGGCGATTCGGTCCTTTTCTAAGGTCTTGACTGCCTCTGACACCAGCACTCATGGCGGATTCTCGGTTCTTCGCAAACACGCGAATGAATGCCTTCCTCCTTTGGTATATGTTGTTTTCTTAAATTTGTTTAGTTTATAAGTGAGTGGTTTTGCTAATTGCTAATGATCATCAAATTCTCTTGTTGTTTTGATTATTAGGACATGACCCAACAAACCCCAACTCAAGAGTTGGCTGCTGAAGATCTTCATCGTTATGTGTGGCGCTTTAAGCATATCTTCAGAGGTATGATCTTTATAAAGTTTGATGTGTTAACTTTCTTATTGTTTCCACTAAGAATCCTATGTTCAATTTTCATTGATTACTGTAAACCACCAAAATGGAGTTGGTAAAAGTAGCTTTTTGTTAATCAATTGTTGAAATTAAGATGCTTGGTGCTTTGCTCTAATTACATGGCTAAGGCCTCTTAGAAACTACCTAATGTCAGCCTATCATTTGAAAACTTGTGTAGGCCAACCCCGGAGGCATTTGCTAACAACTGGATGGAGTCATTTTGTGACTTCTAAGAGATTAGTTGCTGGTGATTCTTTTGTTTTCCTCAGGTATATTGCTCTAGTACTGTGATTTTTCACTACAAAATCTGCAATCTGTCTCGGGATCCTGTTTAACTTGTAATTTGATTGTTGTTCAGAGGAGAAAACGGTGAATTACGAGTTGGAGTTCGGCGTGTGGCTCGTCAACAGAGCAGCATGCCTTCTTCTGTGATCTCAAGTCAGAGCATGCACCTCGGAGTACTTGCCACTGCATCCCATGCTGTCACTACTCATACCTATTTTGTGGTCTATTATAAGCCAAGGTAAGTTTTGATATTAATTATTAACTACATTTTATTGTTGTTTGTCTTCTCTTTTACCCTTTTCACTTGGATAAAATGATAAGACTATCATTAACATGAAGCCACAAGATGTTTCTTCTTAAAATTTCAACTGAGTTTTGTTTTCCTTAAGCAGGATGAGCCAGTTCATCATAGGATTGAATAAATACTTGGAGTCATTAGACAGTGGTTTTAAAGTGGGCATGAGGTTTAAAATGAGATTTGAAGGGGAGGACACTCCAGAGAGAAGGTATCGAAATGTCGTTTGTCCTCCATTTTGATTTGTTCTGCGGGATCGATTGTCATTAAACCGTTCAAACTTATTCTTGAATGTGGTTATTTCAAAAGGTTTACGGGTACAATTGTTGGCGTTGACGATCTCTCTCCCCAGTGGAAGGATTCTAGATGGCGGTCATTAAAGGTTCAAAACCCTTTACTATGTGTGTCGAGTATGAAATTGCTGTTCTTCATTTGAAGTCATTTTTCTCATTATTTGACTTCTCTTTGTAGGTTCAATGGGATGAGCCCACATCAATTGCAAGACCAGATAGAGTTTCTCCTTGGGAGATCGAACCTTTTGGGTCTTCTGCTCCTTTGGATGTCACGGATACTGTTGTTAAGAACAAAAAGCCTCGGCCTTCCATTGAAATTCCTAACCATGGTAAGAGGAGCTTTTTTTCATCATTACTTCTGCTTTTTCTTCTATCATCTCTTATTCCTAATATCTATCATCTTCATGGCAGCATTCAAATCAGTTAATGATTCAACGCCGTGGAATTCTTCTAATGACATTGTTCAGGTAAGTTAATATTATAAAAGTCCCTGGTTTCTGAGTCTTCGAATTTCATAGACATGAATATTTTGTATTTTGGATTTCTTATGGATCTGTTTTCTTCATCGTACATATACTTTCACTCCAGGGTGAAGTTGAGGATTGTAAAAGTGCAACTGCGTGGTCGGTCTTCCCTGGATATACAACCCCAACGCCCACAAAACAAAGCAATGACCTTGCTGAAAATGGGAAAAAAACCGAGACCCTCGCGAGTTATCGGTTGTTTGGTATAGACCTAATGAAACCTTCCACACCAATTACGCAAGAGGAAGAATATGTGCAAGAACCGAATGGGACTGGGGACTCCACAGAGGAACTTGGGCGCAGCTCTGACTCCGGCGCTGCCGATTCCGAGCAGAAATCAGATCTTTCAAAGGGTTGTCAAGAAAAGAGACAAATACTACAGTTGTCATCACCCAGAGATTTGCAGAGTAAGCAGGGTTCCTCTACCAGAAGTCGTACCAAGGTAATATATAGATAATGGAAAATGCTATTCATGTAACCTGCTTCCACATAACAAGAAGTATATTGACATCATGGCATTCACAATCTTCGTTTTGTGAACAATGTTAGAGCTAGTAAGGGTATTAAGAATGTGAACAGTGACATTCATAGCCTTGAGGCATAGAATAACTTCCTGTAATCCTGTTATTTCTTTCTAGTTCATGTCCTCTATTATCTTTCTACATGTCTGAGAAAGTTGTGCTGGAATAGGTGCAAATGCAAGGTGTTGCTGTAGGCCGAGCTGTTGATTTAACCATATTGGAAAGCTACGATCAGCTTATTGATGAATTAGAGGAACTCTTTGACTTAAAGGGAGAACTACGGCCCAGAGATAAATGGGAAATTGTATTCACAGACAATGAAGGAGATATGATGCTTGTCGGTGATGATCCATGGACGTGAGTTTTGCTTACTCGCGGTTTTATAAGAACAAGACATAGAGTGCATTTTTTCCATCGTTAATTATAATTTTCCTTTACCTTGCAGTGAATTCAGTAGTATGGCGAAAAAAATCATCATATGTTCAAGCCAAGAAGTAAAGAAAATGAGTGCAGGAAGCAAAATGGCTGCATCTTCATTAGAAGGTGATGGGACTGTTTTGAGCATGGAATCCTCTGGGAATTGAAGGCCTTAATCAAGATTCGTTGTCTTCTGGGTGGTCTTTTATATCTATTTTTTTCTTCCTATTTTTAATTTATTTTGGAAAAAGAGGAGAACTGTTTGAAAATTTGTTAGTGCTAATGTTGTGAGGTTAGAGAAAAAGGAATTTCTTCCTTTTTGTTGGCTGCTCACTTTTTAGGGGCTTTTATATATAACTTGGTAGGCTAAGGCTAGTTCCAAAAGGCCAACACTACTAAAGTTGGTTAATCAAGTGTTAAATTGAATTTTCAGGTCATCAAGGTGATTAGTGGAGAAGGAGATGCTTAGGACTTTTAGAATAATGATGTGAATATATAAATGCTGGGCCATTTTTAGTGGCCTTTTGTCTCTTTCTCCATCTCTTCCTAATTTGGGTTGTAAATAACAGTACTTTGTGGTAATCAAGTCATTTTGCTCCTCTCCCCACCCCCCAAAAGTATGTAATTAGAGAGTAATTCTTGTTAATTTGCTAGCATTGGTTCTAAAATAATCTTTTGAGTGAAATGGTTTAAATGAGAGGCCCTTGATTGAAGAAAGTGGCAAGACTTGAGAGCTCGGCCTTGTACTGCTGGTTGCCTAGCTACACTCAGATCTTAACCTCGGGAGCATGATGCCATCATACTCTTGATTATGTACATGTTATTGTCAACACTCAGATCTTAATCTCGGGAGCATGATGCTTTCATACTCTTGATTACGTACATGTAATTTTCTTTACTCTTGCAATTTTGAAAACAAGGAAATTTCTTTTGATTACACTTGTATGTTCAATTGTGAAAAACAAAGAGAGATCATATGAAGAACATATAAATGTGCTAAAAAAAGATGCAAGTCTTTGAAAAAATCATGCAAGTACGTTGATTATAAGAATATACTTCCTCTGTCATAAAAAGAATGCAACAATTGAATATTTTCTACCTTATAAATAATACCCAATTGTTGCATTCTTTTTGTTACAGAGGAAGTAATAACATAAAAAGAACATGCCATTATAATGAAAAGAATATGTAAGTCAAGCATGATGAATATGTAAGTCAAGCATGATGTGCGTCCCAAAATGTGCATTATCTAAGTTGGGCTTTCTTGCTTGGAGCCATTGCATACACCAATTGAAACATGACAAATTGACAATCTATAACATTGATGGTTAGTAGTATCATGCATTACCCTCATAGTCTTTAATGTTGCTTGGCTTGGTCATACTCCCTTTATTAATTAGCAATATGTTTTAAGAGAAATTAATGATCAAGGTTAGCTAATTATCGAAAGCATAAAGCATCATTCGTATAATGAAGACGGACTCTTAAGAATCAAGATTAAATTTGTTATCTTTCAAGTTTCAACTAATCTATTAGACTATTACTAGCTCAGTATAATTTTAAAGCAGATGAAAGGAAAACTACTTTAAGTGAAATTTATACATGTGCGTGGGAAGTACAATGTACCAGATGAATGCATGCATGTGGAGACACATGCCTAGATGGCTTATTTCAGTTCATGCATAACATGTATTCGGGTAATACATGAGTGGGGACATGGACTGTTGCAACAAAGGAGTAAACGAGCTTAAGTTTAAGTGAGAGTGAGTACGAATTCTTCTGGAATATCTTTTCAAATAAAGAATATTACACAATATAGTATGGCTTCACCCTTTGGCCTTTGGCCTTTGGTGAAGGGGAGAAAGGTTGAAGACAGAGAATTGGTAATTGCTCTTTTCTATTATATGAGGACTGAGGATGTTTACTGAAGGTGATATTGTTTGAAGGAATAAGGACCAATTATTGGGTGATCAGTATTCAGTAGTTTCATAGTACTTGTATTATTTTTAAGTTGAAAATATAGTCAGTTTTATAGAAATTGGGGTTGGTTCAAGTGGTGAGCTTTCCCATCTTTCTTATGAAAGTCTACTGGTTCCGTCACTCGCAAAGATTTGCTTGGAATTAGGGATTGGAAATTTGAATCGTGCTGGCTGAGCCGGCCGAACCATATCAAGGCTCGACTTGATAACACTTTAATTTGTAAGGCTCGAGTTCGGGCTTGAGTTCAGTTCGAACTTTAAAAATGAGCTCGAGCTCGGTTTGAAAGTTGTTATTGAAGCTCGAGTTCGTATTTGAGCTTGGCTCGAAAAACAAACGAACCGAATTTTTAATCGAGCCTTAGGCATGGGGAATTGTTTTATTATGGCAATTGCATAGTTATTGGGATTTTTGGGAACTAAGAAAGGAAGAGTAATAATATAGCAGCTAGGCTGTATGAAGATTGACGAATGTATTGACTTTACACTTCATAAGTCATAACTCATAAGGCATAAGATATACGAAGCATATTTTTAATACTAGTTTTTTATATTCGATTTTGCGAAGTAGCTAACGAACCAAATACCATATCACTCTACTTTTTTTATTTCTACATTTCTATTTTGTGGAAATCAAAACCACCAACTTTCCAGATTATATTGGCGGAGGGAGTGTTGGTCATGGTTGGTCACATAACCAACCATTATTTTATTAAAAAAGGAAACCCATTTTTCTCACACCTAAATCTCTCAATGTTATGAGAACTTCCCATTCCAGAATTATCTCATGCATCTTCTTCTTCCTTGATTATTTTCTCTGATTCTTCTGCCCACGACCCCATTTTTCTCTCTCGTCTTCTCTTTTTGATATGGGTTCTTGAGGAGTTGAAGTAAGAAGAAGATATGACAGACAATCACTTATCAAAGTTGAGAATTTAGATGGGGAAGAGAAAATTGAAAGACCATATATTGAAATGTTAACTAAAATATTACTTCTATTAGTTAATATTTTCATACAAATGAAATGAGGAATAAAGATTGAACTTGAAATCGAGAGTCCCAAGAAAAGAGCTTATGTCACGCTACTCCTTTTTCACTTAATTGTTTTAGATTAATTTTTTTCAAGTTATCAAGGGGTAAAAATGAATATTTAAAGTTTAATTATATTTTCTTCAATACCTTAGGCTTTGATTTCCCTAGTTATTATAGTAGTTAAAATTTGTAAACTGATATTTTTTTGATTGTATGTGGTTGTTTAGTTATTATGGTAGTATGTGGCTGTTTATTATTTAATTGGATTAGATTGATTGTATGTGGACGATGAGGTTGTTTAGTTGTTATAGTAGTTAAAAATTGTAAATTGGGGAAACTTGTTTAGAGAGCATTTAGCTAGTTATTATTGATCATTTTTCTCAACAAAAAAAAGATAGTTATTAGTCATTGGTTGTATCGCAGATTTACGATAGTGTGACCATTCGCGGACCGATTATTTTGTTAGATTCGTCTCGATGTGTAAATTCACAATATCAAAATTTTATAAATTTTACTTAAAAGGAATAAGAGATGGTAAAGTTAAAAAAACGTCTTAACAATCGTGCAAAAACAATGTAGCAAATAAAAAAAGCAGGGGAGTAACAGTCTGACAATATCAGACAGTCTTATAGTAGAAGACCAATTAATCACAACAATATTTGTTTCATACGATAATTCATGGTGATGTCAAATGTGGTGCTCTTCTTCTTTATCTCTAGACAATCCTGTTAGATTTCTATCCGTTCAGATTTCTACTTACTTATTTATAGCATACCAGAAACGCAACCACCCAGTTAAATTCTACTACCAACTTAAAAAAGGGACAAAGAATTCCTACAAAACAGTACATAGCATTTATCAAATCCAAATTTAAAAACTAAACTAGAAACTTCGCTCTTCTATAATAGCTTTTCTCCCTCCAAGCGCAAGTACATCAAAATCTCTAGCAACTGCCATAGTGCCATGGATACATTCGCAAGTTTCTTTCTCTTGGCTCTTCTTGCTTCCGTCTCTGGTAATTTGCTCTTCTTCTATGTAGCATACGAGTTCTAGTTCTCTTTAAATCTTTACAGTAAAAATAGAAAAGTCAATAAGTCCATGTCTGTCTCATCACATAGACACCTTTTAAAAAAAAATCTCTCTCTTATCAAATAGGCATGCTAGATTATCGTACACCCCTATCAACTAACAATTTCTTCGCTAAAAAATAAAGGGAAATTTCCACCGGTAGACTCCTATTCTTGAGGATTCCCAATAGTAGATTCAACTTTTTTTTCTTCACATTGCTACGCCTCAGTTTTTCTAGTTTACCCAAATGTAGCATTAATGAGACTTACACGTTAGTTTCATGTTTAATTCTAATACTTCTTTTAAGTTTCGCCTAACCCCTACTAACCATGATATATTTAGATCTAGACTCCTAACTAACCACAATTTGAAGAAAGATGAATTCTTTCTAAAGGAATTTAAGAGTTCTCACAATGGAGTTTTAATGAGCAGTTATTGCTCTAGCTTCCATTTCATGAAAGGCTGCGCCTCTTTTCTTATGCCACTCTTATACCTAGAGAGCTGTACATCAAAACTATAAATACTACCTTAACCAATGAAAAAAGAAGGGCCTACTTACAACTGTAAAAACAAACAAACAAGAGGAGTGCTGCTATACAAAGCACTGTGGCCCAAAAGGATATAACTTTCCCTATGTATATACAAGCCCATATAAAATATTTACACCTATATTTTCTTCACCCCCCCTTCAAGCTGGACTTTGTCCATGGTGCAAAGGCCAAGCTTGGAGCAAAGATAAGAATGCTGAGCTTCAGATAGAGATTTTGTCATTATATCGGCAGTTTGCAAAGAGGACTTAATATATGATGTAGATATAAAACCTTCTTCAATGTGCTCTCGGATGTAATGACAGTCCAACTTGAGATGCTTAGTCCTCTCATGATATAGACTGGATTTTGAGCAATATAAGTTGCAGCTTTGTTATCACAATATAAGGTCACTGGATGAGGAATAGATATGTGAAGGTCTTCAAGAATTCCATTGATCCAAACTAGCTCAATAGTTGTTTGTGACATGCTTCTGTACTCAGATTATGCTGATGACTTTGACACTGTCTTTTGTTTCTTGGTTTTCCAAGATACAAGGGAACCACCCAGATATGCACAATACCCTGTTAGAGACCTGCCAATGAAGGCACATGCACCCCAATCTGCATCACAGTATCCAGTCATATAGATGTCTGAATGTGCAGGATAGAATAGCCCTTGACTGATTCTCCCTTTTAGGTATCTTACTACATGAAGTGCTGCATTCGAATGAGGTTGCCTGGGATAACTCATGAATTGACTCAGTTGTTGAACTGAGTATGACAAATCTGGTCTGCTCAGATTGAGGTAAAGCAATCTACCAATAAGTCTTCTGTACCTCTCTGGATCATCCAAGGGATCACCTTGATCTGCAGATAGTTTCACACCTTTGGGAAAGGGAAACTTAGCAGCTTTACAACCTAGTAAGCCTGTGTTTTGAACAATATCCAAGGCATACTTTCTTTGGTTTAACATAATCCCTTCTTCTGATCGTGCTACTTCCAAGCCAAGGAAGTATCTCATTTCACCTAGATCTTTCACTGTGAACTCAGTGTCAAGATCTTGCTTGATATACTGAATATAAGCTTCATCATTCCCAATGATCAAGAGATCATCTACATACACCAGAATTATGCAAAAAAGATTTCCATTTCTTCTACAAAATAGAGAATAATCTCTCTTGGATTACTGAAAATCTCTCCTCAAAAGAAATTTTTTGAGTTGTATGTTCCATTGTCTTGAAGCTTGTTTGAGGCCATATAAGCTTCTTTGCAATTTACAGACCTTCCTTTTTTCTCTAGCTTTAGGTCCCGGAGGAGGCTTCATATAAATTTCTTCTTCCACATATCCATGTAGGAATGCGTTGTTAATATCCTACCGATGTAGCTTCCGAGTCTTTCACATTTGCAATAGCTATTAAAATTCTCACAGTAGTGAACTTAGTAACTGGGGAAAAGTGTGTTTATAGTCTTTTCCCTTGAGTTGCTTGTCTCCTCTTGCCACCAATCTAGCCTTCAATCTCTCTATATTTCCATCTGGCTTCAACTTGGTCTTAAAGACCCATTTACTATCTATAGCTTGCTTACCTGGTGGCAAGTCAGTGAGCACCCAAGTAGCATTTTTCTCCAGAGCTTGTATCTCTTCATCCATAGCATGAACCCATCCTGAATCTGTTGCAGCTTCTTGATAGCTTTGAGGTTCCTTTGTCTGCAGAACATTGTTCAAAGAGCATAAGTAAGCTCTTGAATACCGTTTAGTCTCCTCTAATGCTTTCACATTAAAGGAATAAGAATTGGCCGAAGTGGATGGTATGATATTGCTAGGAGGCAGTTGTACTTCATAATCTTCCAATCTTCTAGGCATGGTTCATTCTCTAGAAGATCTTTTGACAATAACTTGAGCAGGTTCATTTCTCTCTTGTTCTGCCTCTGTGAGCTGAACTGTATTTGTGCTATCATCATTCACAGCTCCTTCATACACTTCATTCATTTCATTCTCTTCATGAGTTCTCATGGTAACCTCATCTTCTTCTGCTTGAGTGAATTCATCAGTTGCTCCCATGTCCTGCACAGGGTTAGTACCAGTAACAGGTAAAGAATTTAAATGCAACTTCATTGCATCTTTTGTGTTGCATGGGTTCAAAAGAGGAAGAATTTCTTCTTTGAACACAACATCTCTGCTGACAAAAACTTATTTCTTATCTAAATCATAGAGTTTGTATCCCTTCTGAGCATAGGGATACCCTATTAGGATACTCCTTACGCCTTTATCTTCAAACTTATCTACTCCTTTCTGATGTTTACTAGCATAACATAGGCATCCAATCACTCTAAGATGCTCATAGCTAGGTTTCTTTTGCATCAGTCTCTCATAGGGAGTTTTCCAACCTATGACAGCACTAGGAAGGAGATTTATAAGGTGAGTTGCAGCAAGGATACATTCTTCCCACAAAATTTTTGGTAAACCAGCATGCAATTTAAGAGATCTAGCAGTCTCTAATAGGAATCTATGCTTTCTCTCAACTCTCCCCGTTTTCTTTGTGGCACCCCGGGACATGCTTCTTTGATGAATTATTCCTCTCTCTTTCAATGTCTCACCACATTCCTCCCGAACTACTTCTGTCCCATTATCACTCCTAATACACTTCACTCTTTTGTTAAACTGAGTTTCAACATGTGCCAAGAAAGCTTTGAGAATGTCTTTTACTTTCTCTTTGCTATTCAAAAGATGTGTCCATGTTACTCTACTATAGTCATCAACTATAGTGAGAAAGTAACTGGCTCCAGAAATGGATTTCACTTTATATGGCCCCCATAAGTCCACATGAATCATATCAAAAACATTATGAGCAATGTTATTGCTAAGAGAAAATGGCAGTTTATGATGTTTGGCAACATGGCAAGTATCACAATAAAAATCCTTCAAGTTCTTGCAATTACAAAATTCCAAATGTTGCATCTTAGACAAAGAGCTATGACCAAGTCTTGCATGCATTACATTTAATTTAACCTTATCTAAAGATGTTTTTGCATTCCCTACAAACATCTCTGCCTTTTTCTCTTGCCTCTTCTCCTCATCTCTAGCTGCTACTTTGTGAAACTTGTAAAGACCAGACCTCCTTTGTCCATATCCTAACCTTTCTTCAGTATAATGATCCTGAAAAATACACCCATTCGTGTCAAAATTAACCTTTACGTTGCTTCCCTCTATTAGTTTACTTACTGACAGAAGATTGTGCCTGAAATCAGGCAGATATAACACATTGTACAGTGTGATTTTAGGAGTGAGTTTAACATTTCCCATCTGATTCACCCTCTTGACACTTCCATCTGGTAATCCTACTTCCACAGCTCTATCTAGCTTTCTCAAATCACAAAAAAATTTATATTTCCACCATATGGTCGGATGCTCCGTAATCAATAATCCATGAGTCGAATTCAAAATATCATTATAATTTGCTACATTAGAAGCAATCACCGTACCTGCAAAATTGCTTCCTCTTGCAGTGCTTCCTTGACTTCCCCGCTCCCGATTCTCGTAAAATGCCTTCATCACCTCTTTTTACAACAACCGAAATGAGGCTAGGATCTGCCTTGTTATTGTTGCTGCTAGCTGCCTCATATACTTCATCATAGGGAGATTCAGCATCACCACTCATGCCTTCCTCCTCGTCTCCCCGCATTTGCAAGCAAATTTTGTTCCAATCTTCCCTCTTCCATTTCTTTCCCAATCGACCGTCCATTCCTTCCTCTGGTGTTTTGACTCCTCTCGAGATACCCAATGATCTTGTAACACTCACTCTTGATGTGACCCTTCATCCCACAATAGTCACATCTCTTATATTCTTTATCCTTCCCGAATTCTCTTCTCTCGGAAATTTCCAAGTGTTTTGCTTGTTCACTTGGAAGGCACTTACCTCCAAGTTCTCGGTTGCAACTTCACCACTTAATTGTTTTTGTTTTTCAACCTCGTCGAACTAAGTGGAAAGCTCTATTCACTGAAGGCAGGGTGGATCCATGGCTAGAATGTTGCCCTTCATATTATCATATTGGTTCGAAAGACCCATCAGAAAGTCAATCAATTTGTTTGTTTCAATCATATCCAACAACTTCTTTTGTAATCTGCACGTACATTTACTCATAGCACCACAGTTGCAGCTAGGTAAAGTTTCAATGACCTGAATTTCATCCCAATACCTCTTCAACTTACAATAATACTCGACACACTCAATTTTTCTTGTTCAAGTTTACTAGCATCTCTCTTTAACCGATAGAGCCGAGGGGCATTACTCGACCATATCTTTCAACAATTTCATCCCGAGTTGCTTAGCGACATTCTACAAGCATCAAGCTTTGAGCCAACTCTACAAATCATAGATTTAAAAATTCAACACCTAATCATGTAATCATTTCTTATCCATTTGCTAAAATCCTTAGTCTCAACTGCAGGCTTTTCACAAGTTTAATCTATGAATCCTAATTTGTTTTTAGATCCTAGAGCCATTTTAACATTTCTACTCCAATTAAGAAAATTACCTCCATCAAAGAGCATTGTGCTCAGCATCATCTGAGGGTTGTCTGAGCTTGAGAGAAACAAAGGGTCCATGTATCCACCAGCAGTAAGTTCTTCCTTCTCACCCGCCATTTCTAGAAAATTGATTATCTTCACTGTGAAGATGAAAAAGAATATTTTGTGTGTTGTAGATGCCTTACGGCTCGGTACCATGAAGAAAGATGAATTCTTTCTAAAGGAATTTAAGAGTTCTCACAATGGAGTTTTAATGAGCAAATATTGCTCTAGCTTCCATTTCATGAAAGGTCAGCGCCTCTTTTCTTATGCCACTCTTATACCTAGAGAGTCGTATATCAAAACTATAAATACTACCTTAACCAATGAAAAAAGAAGGGCCTACTTACAACTGTAAAAACAAACAAACAAGACGAGTGCTGCTATACAAAGCACTGTGGCCCAAAAGGATATAACTTTCCCTATGTATATACAAGCCCATATAAAATATTTACACCTATATTTTCTTCACAATTGCAGCATATATCATAGATACTTCTGTTCGCTTTGGTTTGTGAGCAAAAATATGGTGCACCACAAGTCACAACAAACAAATACCATTTAAATCTGGTTGTCTCCATTGTTTCTTTCTCCAGAGTGCTTTTGAAGCTCCATCCCAATGCCACTTTTCTGGCACGATTTCACCGTTATATGGTAGAAAGTAGATTATTTTTCCTACATCTTCTATGCACTATTGCTGCACATTACTTCACGTGATAAAAAAGTCTCATTTTCCTACATCCTGTTCATGATCTTTTCACATATAATATAAAAGCCGGAAAAGCTAGACACATAAGCGCAACCATGTCAAACAAACAATTATTGAGCTCATCATCACAAATACGTATACCTGTATACCCCCCTTCTTCCCTAGTTGGCATATGGAAAGCCACCCAAACTACTATATGCGCAAATAAAACTAAAACACCATGCCCTTAAAAAAAAAACTAAAATACCATGGAGAGAAATGTGTTAACCTACTCTATTAATTGTAGTACATAACAACAAAATTTCGACTCAAGACACTTCTGCAGCTGGAAAAACACACAAATAAATACTTGAAGCCCCACAGAGGCACACACACATCTTTCTTTCCCGGTACCAACATGCAACGAGACTCAGCAAGTATTACAATGGTGCAAATCTTGGTTCACTGACTTCACTGTAGATCCAACTGAAATTATTATTAACTAACGAAAGCAAAACTCGGAGCCAGTAAGGAAAGAAGTATTTCGACTTTCCATGAACACTACTAGTGCACAACCAGTAAGGAAAGAAGTATCAATCAACATAACATAACAAAAAATTCCATAGAGAAGAAAGTAAGCTAACTGGAGACTTATAAATAGATCAGTGATAAAGTAAATTTAACCAGTTCCAAGCTGAAATTGATTTATTAATTCCTGGGAGCTATAGAGTTTAACATAGTTAGAGAGTTAACATGCTAAGTAACGTCAAGCTCCTATTATTAACGGAAAAACATTTAGCAAATAAACAATAGTTGAGGCCTAGCAATGGGAAGAAAAAAAGTTGAATCTACCATTGAAAATTCTCAAGAATAGAAATCTACCATTGAGAATTTCCCAAAAATAAATTTTAGTTTAGATAAGTTCAGATAAGTTTTAAAACCTTATAAAAATAAACTTCAATAAGTTTAAATAAGTTCAATTAAATTCTAAATAGGTTCAGTTTAGATAAGTTAAGGAGAATTCAGGTGAAAAGAACGCATTCTAAAAAACAATAAAGGATAATGTTTATTTTTATAGAATTGATAAGGGTTACTAATAAGAATTTATAACAAAATTACGAGTTAATCACTAATATTAATGTTCAATTATATTTAATGTTTATGCTTTTTAACTTATAGAGTCAAGCCTCAAAAGTATATATATCATTTTCTTATTTTAAATTAGGTTTTGATATATGCAGCCCTTAGGATTGTAAACCAGCTTTAAATACATGTCCTTGAATAGTATTAGTTTAGGAACTTATGCTATAAACTAATGTTTGTTAATTACTTAATAAGGGTTTGCATATATCATTTCCTTTAAAGATGCGAACTCTTAATTTTACAAACTCATGTCCAATACACTTACTAAATGGAGGTTGTTCTTTTTTAAATGATGTCAAATGTAATTTATGTAGTGGTGTTGGAATTGTAGGAACTACAAAGGGAAAGGGAAAGAGTTGCACATACTTTGCACAAATAACAGGAGGTTGCCCCGACATGAATAAATGCATGGCTACATGCGAGCCTTGCTACCGTGGGATTGGAGTCATACAAGCGGAGTGTGTGGCACCCGGTGGAGACATCCATTTTTGGGAATGTAGGTGTTACTTGTCCTAAGCCGCCTAATGTTTTGGCCCAACGTAACAATAATTAAGCCCATTGGGCCGTCCTTCACCTACTCGCTGTGTTTATGATTCTGAATAGACCTTTTCTAAATCATGGTTCAAGTTCAAGGGAAAAATCATTTGATCCACGATCAGATTCAAATTTGAATAGTTGGATCTTGTTGATAAATGATAAGTTTATGGAAGGGAGTAATAAGCTTGCTAACTTGATTATCTATATGACCCTAAGGTTTCTATTTACATGGTATGATATCTTGTAAACCAATGTAACCATTAGAATCCCCGACAAATATGCTTTCTAGTTTTTTTTCTTGGCCCCCTTCAGAGAACTCCTTGGTAAGAAGAATTTTCCTCAGTCCGCCCTCGCACAAGGCCACTCACCCGGAGCCCAACAGGCCCCCCAACCCCCTCCCCTACAACATTGAAATTTAGCTTCCACCAAGATTTAAACCCTTGGCCTCCCATGTGGGAGATATGGCTCATACTAGTGGACCCACGGTCCTTGGTTCAAGGCTAAACAAGCGAGAAGACAACGAGCCTAAAGGCCCATTCCTTATCACAAATGAATTCCCCCAACATATTTTTTGGGATGTGGATTTGAACCCTGGGCCATGCCCTAAAATATATTCGGGGTTTTTATTAGTTTACCCACTTCTTTGGACACTATATTTTAGGAGAAAGATGTACGTATGTGGGTCATAGATTGGATGAAAAAGTATTACTTTATTGTATATTTTATTAAAGTTAATGTTGGAGACTAAGAGAAATAGAGTGAGTAGAATACTTAATAATATAAAATTGGTAGGACCATTCCACAAACAGAAAAAAAAATTAAATTAATAAATGACAATCCTAAAACAAAAGTGGATATATTAACTAATAAAAGCCGGAAGGTATAGCTTCTCAAACATAGTACATGTCTATCCCATAATAATTTCTAACAATATTAGATATTCTCATCAACAATTCAATCTCCCACTTTTTCTAATGTTCATAAAATAGCTATACATTCCCACATTCTTTTATAATGCAGTATCACGAATGATATGATTATTTAAATGAAAAAAGGTGGAGAAGATTTTTATGCATCACCAGCAAGAATAATTGAGATCCTAATTAATACGAGAGTCGTATGTGTGAATTACGGTGAACAAAAGAAGTAACCTAAGTAAGAGTATGTTAGGTAGACAAACTTTAAGAGTTGGAAACTCAGGAAACATTTGTAGTAACTTGTTTACTTGACGTGAACCATTAATACTGGCCATTAATACTAAGGCCAAGTGCCAATTTACCAAAGTTGTAACAAATCTGTTACCCCATTGATGTATCGTATTTTTATATAGTTTTTAGGTGCATCTAGAGTTGCATTTTAGGAACATTTAGGTGCATTGTAGTTCATAATTGCATACTATTACTTAATTTGCGAAATATTACTCCTTTTGTGTGTTTTTGGTATTCTTTGGTGAATTTCAGGTATTGAGAACATAATTGGAGTATCATTGGACAATTTTGAGTAATTAGGAGCAATTGGAAGCAAGCTACGTTGATAAGGATCGTTATGAACATATTTGAGTGCAATTTGGAGCTAAATTGGAGTTGGAATTCAATGAATGATTTGTGGAAATCGAGTCATGTTCACTCTTTTATCCATAACTTTTGATTCGTCAGTGATAATTGGATGATTCCAGCGGCATTGGAAAGTAGGCTTGAATATTTTTCCAACGATAGGTTTCAAGGCCCAAGGCAAGCTATATTCTAAGAGATATGGGCTTTGCAAGTTGGCCCAGTTTGCCTGAAGCTTCCTACACGCGCGCATATTGCAAATTCCGGCCCTTTAATGATTTATTTGGCCTTCCTTATCTTGTAACTTAGTTTCCTACTAGTATTAGGAGATATAACTTTATATTAGAGGATTTCTAATTAGGTTAGGATATCTATTATCTATTAGCTATTCATTATTCTATTTGCACGTTATTCTCTTATTACGTTTTTCCTCTCTAGTTTTTGCCCTAGTTTATTTTCTATTGCTATTTGGAGATTCAAGATTTCATATTCATCTTCCATTCAAGTATTGCGTATCAAGTTTTATTCTTTCTTTCTCTTTTGTTTATTTAATTATGTTTTCAATTAAGATTATTGAATTTATTGCCATGATTAGTGAGTAGTCTTTTTATCTAAGATTGAGTTGAGCCCTAGTATGAATTGATCATGTAAATTCTTCTCTAATTCCCATGTTATTGAGTTATATGTTTAGGGTTTGATAAGATTGCTTTTATTGTCGATTTTGCATCTTGATTTAGCCCTAGTTTTATATTATCAACGAAAGTTGGAGTTGAAATTAGGAATATTTGTTTGATGTTAAATTGTTATTTTATTAATTGAGTTCATCAACGAAAGTTGAGTCTTGATTTAGATAATCTTGTCATTGATTTGAATTCTCCTATGAAAATAGGTGAGAACTAGAATTGAGAATTATTTGACATTGGTTCTTAATGCTTCTAATTATGTGTGTAAGCCATGAAAATAGGATACATGTTAGTTAGACCTTTTGCTATCACGAAAGTGAGCTCTAGGTATTGAGGAATGACCGAGAATTTAGTTTCGGGTCGCTGTTTGTGCTTTATTACCGAGTCATAAGGGAATGTCAATCTCGTCTAAGCTATAATTGAATAATTGGGATGTGAGTTATGTTTTGATCAATTCATATTAGTGGTGATACTTAATCTTAGTGTTTTAATTATCATTTATATCATAGTTTGTCATATTTTGTTATTAGTTTAGCTATTAGTTTATAGATTTCTCTTGATATTCGAATTGTGTAGCTACTTCCTCCGTCCCAGAATAGTTTGAACACTTTCCTTTTATGTTTGTCCCAAATTAGTTTGAACACTTTTTTTTTGGCATGGTCCCACCATTAATATATTACTCCCTCCGTTTTTTTAGATGTAACATATCGACTTTGGGCACTATTCATCCAATACACTTTGACCATTAATTATTATTTATACATAAGAAAAAATATAGTCATGTGGGATCTTGTTTGATTCGTCACGGTATACACTTTTCCAAATATATATTTTTTATAATTTTTACTTTTATACAATTAGAGATATTATCGGTCAAAGTTGTGCATCGACAAATGTGAAAAGTCCAATGTTACATCTAAAAAAAACGGAGGGAGTATTTCTTTTACACATCTTTGACCCACACTCTACCTTTTATCAATAAAAAGTTACCCAAGTTTCTCTCTCTTCTAATAAAAAAAATACCTCACAAACTCCTATCACATCTACTTTTAAAATAAAATAACATTTGATAACCACACTACAACTTATCACCTTAAATTACGTGTCCCAACAAATGTTCCGATCTCTTATTGAAAGATTTCACAAGTCTAGAGTCAACAAGTGTTTAGTCTTGCACCTCCCTGAATTCGACCCGTATGTGCTACGACACCTTTCACTTGTGGTATTAAAATAAAACCCTAACACCCATCTGGGCCATCTCTTACTCCCCGCATTCTATCATTCCTCTTCTTCTTTTCATTTTACAGAATTTATATTCTCCCGTTCACTAATGACTAATCCATCATGACCTCCACTCTCCTGATGTTCTCTCTAGAAAGCTCATCTCACCCATGTATATTTAAGACGATTTACAATATTCTCTCTCTAGATATGGTTGAACACTTAAACTACAAAGTCACAGCGAATGTGAAACGTTTTTGTTTTGACTTCAACAGTAGCAAATCTTAATTATATACTATTTGTAAGCAGATTAAAATATATCAAGTTATCTAACTAAGTTGAAAATCTCATAAAAGATCATATATCTCAAAAAAAAAAAAAAGAATAAACCAGTAGGAGCTTGTAAATTTAAGTTGGACCCTACCCAATAATACTTTTTAGAAAGTAATTAGACGATTGACGTACCAGCAGAAATGACAATGAGTCGGATTAGTTATGAGTTTCAATACACCTCTATGCAAACATAATTTTTATTTATTCAATTTGAATCGAATTATATGAGTTAAGAGTAATGGAAGGACTCGAACTTTGATATAAGCTAAGTTATCACTAAGGACTTGAACTTTCAAAAGTTATCATTAAGGACCTATGGTTAAGTTCTTGAGTTAATGCTACTAAAAATAAAAGGAAAATAAAAATATTTTTTTCTTTAAAACAAAAAAAAGCATTGCTAAATTATTGTAGTAAGGAGACATTGGATATTTCAAAATACTGGTGAATTTGTGATAGAATATATGTATTGTATATATTTCCTATAAGTTAATAAAACATTGATTATTATTTGAATATAGAAACTGTTGTCAATTATGCAAATCAAGGAATATCATTTTTTCAAGTTTTTTTTTATCTCTGAATTGATTTCTTGACATTCCATTTCAATAGAAGAAGTATAAGATGGCAATAATGAAGAAAAGAACTTACCTTCTAAATATGGCTACATTAACATGTTTGCCACAATTATTATATGTTTGAAATACTGATATTAAAACCTTTTTAACTCTAACTGCTTGTAACTTGTAAATTCTATTGTCCCAATAAAATTTCATAGTGCTCAAGATGATTCGGTTGTTATTAAGGAAACGATGGAGGGTAGGTCAAGTGGCGGAGCAATAAATTTGAGGGTGGTGACTGATTTTATTTAATTTGGGGTTGGTGGTGGTGGTGGAATGACATACAAAAGAGAAATCTAACAGTGGTATTTTCGTTTTAAAGAAAAAATATTTATATTTTCCTTTTATTTTTAGTAATTTTAACTCAAAAACTTAACCACAGGTCCTTAATGATAACTTTTGAAAGTTCAGGTCCTTAATGATAACTTAGATCAAAGTTCGAGTCTCGGATCAAGTTGAAAGTCAAATTCGAACTATATACATAAGTTGATGAGATGACCGTCATAAGCAGATTTGCGTCACATATATAGTAAGCAGGGGCGGATCCAGCGTGGGTTCAGTGGGTTCAACTGAACCCACAAGGATCCGCCGAGAAAACTGATTTTTACAGAAAAAACGTGAAAATGGTTATATAGAAAAGCCTTTTTTGTCAGAAACTACCTTATAAATATCCACTTTTGGAAACAACTACCTTATATAATTTTTTTTGAAAACAACTACCTTATAAATTATAAAAGTTTGAGTAGCACCACCAACTAACGGAAAACGTTAGTCAGTTCTGTCAACTTTTTAAATTCCCTCCAAAACGCATTGTGAAATGTCTCTTATACCCCCATTTAATCTAAATACCCACAAATTCCCTCCAAAATGCATTGTGAAATGTCTCTTATACCCCCATTTAATTTGAATTACCTACCTCTCCACCTTCCTCTGTCATCTTCCATTACTTCTCTCTCTCCTCAAAATTAACTTTGCACTAAAGATTTCCTGGTCCAAACTCTCAGTCCTCATCACCTTCCTCTGTTCATGCCTGCTGAGCAATGCTACTTCTTGCTTCAACATTCTTCTTTCCAACACCAACTCATTGGTGACAACCCTTTGCCACTCCAATATGCCATCATCTAGCCACCTAAATAGGTTGCAGCCACGCCAATCAGTTGTAAGGTTGTAGAATTCGCAAGCCACAAAGTTGTCCAAGACACTCCAATATGAGGTTTGATGCCACAATCATATTTGGTTGGAACCTGATAAGCTGATTGGTAGCTTGAATTTGACATAACCTCAGCAAACCCAAAATCAAACTAAAGTTAGTAACTTTAAACAGTCACAAAACCTAGATTTGGCGTAATTGAAACAAACCCTAGCATAAACCCTAAAATTCATGAGTAATTGAAGAATATGAAGAAAATCCTAAAAGTGATTGACTAATTACGAGAAAAACCCTAAAATTGAGTAATTGAAGCTTCAATCCCATAATACATACCTTCAATGGCAAGAGGGGGTCGAATTTCGCGTGATAAATGCACGTTGACCTTCAATTGGGTGAGATTTAGTTGAGAATTGGGTGAGATTTCGCCTGATTTGCTCCAAGAATGTATGCTGAAAAAGGCACGATAAATAGGTTTAAAAAAGGGAGGGAAATTATCATTTAACGGAAGAGACTAACGTTTTCCGTTAGTTGGTAGTGCTACTCAAACTTTTAGAATTTATAAGGTAGTTGTTTCGAAAAAAAATTATATAAGGTAGTTGTTTCCAAAAGTGGACATTTATAAGGTAGTTTCCGACAAAAAAGGCTATAGAAAATGCCCAATTGTACATCACATTGTACTGGGTAGCGCAGTGGTAGCGCGCGGAAACTTGAAGTTTGGACTTGTTGTATGATCACGGGATCAAATCCCGGTAAGAGCAAGTGCTATTTTTTTAGTTTTTTTTTCCCTTTTCTTCGTTCCTTTGTGTTTTTATTACTACTACTATCACTTCAGTTCTTTTTTTTTTCTTGGTTTTATTTTTCTTGTTTCTTCTAATCCTCTATCTTCTAGCTTCCCTTCTTTACAAATATTCCCCTCTCACCGAGTACTTATACATTAATATAAGTTTTCAATACTTATTTTACCTAAAATTTATAAATATATGGTAAAAATAAAAGAGTTTAATTCATTAGTTGATTGAACGAAGATTAATATATGCAAGGAGATTATGTTCATTTTTAATACCTAAATTTAAAATAAAAGTTGTAAATTTATGTTTTTTTGTCTCATTGAAAAAAATTAAAATTGGAATAAATTGTCTAACTCAAAATACAATCAACCGGTATAAATATTTTAAACGCCTTCAAAAATAATTATTAATATTAAAATCTCGCCGCACGCTTCGCGTGCATATAAGGCTAGTTTCGGCTATATGTTTGAACAAGTTCGAACCCACGTGGCTCAATTCCTGGATCCGCCACTGATAGTAAGCTCCAACTTTTATAAAATTTGGATCAAATTTTCACTATTTTCTGATTCGAATTGGCTTTTTTTTATTCCTGTTGAGTCAAATTATTGATCAAATACTATCACGTTGAGTTGAGAACTCGTCATTTATCAGCCACGCATCGAGAAAAAGTACGTACGTAACATGGTAGGTCCTGATCAAGTCCTTTGAGGCTTTGGTGCACGAGGAACGAACCTCTTTTTGCTAGATGTTTGCAAACATCTAACAGGCAATAAAAAATAATAAAAGGCTGAAAAGGTGGTGATATGGGTCCCATGGAATAGAAGAGGAATAAAACACTATTTATATTTCATGAACACTATTTGTTAGTTGCATGAACACTATTTTTAGTTACACGAACACTAGTTTTAGTAGCATGAACACTATTTTTTAGCATCGAAATTTTCGAGACTACTTTTTGGTTTGACTGACACTTTGCAATTTTCGAGATAACTTTTTTGTTTGATTGACAACTGTTTCCCATATATATTGATAGTTTTACCCCTATTAGATGTTTGCAAACATTTAGCAAAAAGAGGTTTATCATTCCTCGTGGTGCACCTGCCATTTGAAAGCCATTTATTGAGCAAAATGTTACTCCTATTAATAGTAAGGACCATGGACTAGGGCCTCACCTCAAAAAGATAAAAAAAAAAGTAATAGGGCCTATGAAAGTGTCGATCTATATATCACCATTCAATCATTCACCACCCCAGAAAATCTAGATTACATAATTTGCATACATTCAAGAGGTTGGTATCATCTTCTGCTAAACGTGTGAAGAGGATTATTAAGAGGTACTCCAATCTCCCATTCTCTTTCAAATCACTTTATTTCTATCTAAATTGTACTGTACGTTCAAGACCTTGGTGTCATCTTCTGCTTAATGTGATTTCTTCCTTATAGTTAACCTAATTATCCAACTTCAATACTTGTTATTAAGTTTTTAAGTTCATGTGGCACACTAGTTATGTGGTTCTAATGTATATTTGTATAAAAAGAAGAAAGCCGAAGCTTTTTATATATATGATCATTTGAGAAAATAGATACAAGCTAAGATATATATAAACAAACAAACAAAAATACACAATACTCCCAAATTTTTTTTTTCTAAAGGGGACTATTTGTAGTCCTTTAGTATGTTGTTTCATAGATTCAAATTTCTTTAGTTTTATATTAGATTTTATTTGCTTAAGTTTTTTATGTTAACTTGGCATGTCTTTTTTTTTAGGTCTTACACTCTTACATAGGTAAGCTTCTTCATTGGTGAAAGTGAAACTATGGATGCTGAAGAGGTTATCTCAGAGATTAATTACCCAGAAATCGTGGTTCGAATTGGTAAAGATAGTGTGTTAATTAGAATTTCTTGTGAGATGCAAAAGGGTTTCATGACCAAAATTATCAGCGAGATTGAAAATTGTCCTCTCTCCATTACCAACATTAATGTTATGCCATTCGATGGTATAATTTCTGAAATAAACATTGGTGCTCAGGTAATATAATTTCCAGCCAAAATATAATCTTATGTACGTTTACACTTAGGTTTGAGAACTTCATTTTTAGTTAGATTCTTGTATTTTAATACTTTATTTTGGGTATTTGCAGATTGAAGCAGATTTAAATATGAGTGAGCAAGATTTTGTAACCCTTCTTCATTCGATTATCCAGTAGCAAAATGATGTGGCTTTTAGTCAAGCATGTATTCCTGATTTTTGTATGCAAGTTTACAATTTTAGTGGACCATTTGATTGGTGATGATAATTCATGTGATAAGTTTATTTATAATTGTTGGATTTTGGTAAAACTCCCTTGATTGGAGTGAATGCATTGATCACAAATATATAGGTTACAACCTAAAGCATATCCTAAGTATAATAGGAAAGCTAACAAGAATAGGATTCTAAGTATCCAAAATATATCCTAATACAAAAATATTTAACATAATATTTTTATATTCTATCACACCCCCGCAGTCATAGCGGGAGGAGGGCGAACGCTAAGACTGGACTTAAACTCCAAAAATAACTGTCGTGGAAGTCCTTTCGTGAAGATGTCAGCAAACTGATACCTAGTAGGAACATGCAAAACACGTACTTGACCAATAACAACCTTCTCCCTAACAAAATGAATATCCATCTCAACATGTTTGGTGCGTTGGTGCTGTACGGGATTACGAGAAAGATAAATAGCGCTGACATTATCACAATAAACAATGGTTGCCAGCCGAAGAGGACAGTGTAACTCCAAAAGAAGATTACGCAACCAGAATGCTTCGGCAACGACATTTGCGACGCCTCGATACTCAGCCTCTGCGCTAGATCGAGATAGGGTGGGTTGTCTCTTAGACTGCCAGGGAATTAAATTGTCACCAAGAAAACAACAATAACCTGAAGTAAAACGTCGAGTATCAGGACAACCACCCCAATCTGCATTTGTATAAGTGATCAAGCACAAGTGAGTAGTAGGATAAAGGTGTAACCCGTGATCAATGGTGCCCTGAATGTAACGCAGGATGCATTTCAATGCATTGAAATGAGGTTCCCATGGATCATGCATGAATAAACAAACCTGCTGAACTGCATAAGCTATATCAGGACGAGTGAATGTAAGATACTGTAAGGCACCAGCTAACCTGCGATAATGAGTGGGATCAGAAACTTGAGGACCCGAATCAGCACTAAGTTTAGCATTATTAGTGTCAACAGGAGTCGCTGCAGCTTACAAGATCCCGTGCCCGCACGCTCCAATATTTCCCGTGCATATTTCGCCGAGATAAAAGCATGTATGAAGGAGTACGAGTAACGTAGATTCCCAAGAAGTGGTGTGGGAGTAAGCATGGCATAACGTGGATTGGGCTTACGAATGCCATGGCGGGCTCGGGTGGCCATTTGAGGAGAAAGGGGGGATGCGTCTGGGTTGGCGGTATGTGGGATGCGCCGGTGGGGGAGGGTATAGCGGGGAATCGGGCCTGGCGTGTTGGGCAACGCAGTGAGCCCGGGCTAGTAGGCGAAACAAGGGGAGACGCGAGGGGGGATCCGTGAAATTATTACTTTATTTGTGGAAAGATCTAAGCACCTATAACCTCGATGATTGGGGGGGTAACCCAAGAAAATACATGATGTGGAGCGGGGAGCAAGTTTGTGAGGAGATGTAGATGACAAATTTGGATAACATAAGCACCCAAAAACCCGTAAATGATCATAAGTAGGAATTTTGATAAATAATGCCTGAAAAGGGGTGATATTAGGTAGAGTCTTCGTAGGAAGGATATTATGGAGAAATGTAGCAGTTTCAAGAGCATAATCCCAAAAGGTGAGGGGTATGGAAGCATGATGAAGCATGGTTCTACTCTGTTATTTAGTGTGCGGATCATTCTTTCGGCTTTACCATTTTGTGATGATGTGTGGGGACATGAAAATCGAAACACCATACCATGATTAATGCAAAATTATTTGAAGGGAGTATTGTCAAATTCACGACCATGGTCGATTTGAAAAGCTTTGATAGGACGTTCAAACTGAGTTTTGACATAGGCATGGAAATCGAGTAGGGATTGGTAAGCACGAGATTTATGGGAGAGGGGCACAGTCCACACATAGTGAGTGAAATCATCAACAAGAACCAAATAGTATTTGTGTCCTAAACTACTACGAATAGGTGATGTTCACAAATCATCATGTATAATATCAAAAGCACATGTGGTAGTACTAATTGAATCATAAAAACGGAAGTTTAATGTGTTTTCCAATTTGACAAGAATGATAAAAACAAAAATCATGCTCCTTAGTACAAACTATATATAGAATTATTGTTTCTAAGAAAGGTAATAGCCTGAGCTCGCTCCCCGATGGCCAAGGCGATCATGCCAAGTGGTAGATGGAATAGCAGCTAAGGCAGTGGCAGGGCAAGTGGATGGTTGAGGTTGAATGACAGGATAGAGGTCCCGCGAGCTCTCACATCTCGTTATAATTGTCCCCGTTTGAAGGTCCTTCACAGAAAAACCAGATGGATCAAATTCAATGGATACAGAATTATCAGATGTAAATTTGCGTACTGAAATTAAGTTCTTTATGATTTGAGGTGCAAGATAGACATCACGGAGGACAAGGGGTTGGGTAAGGAAGTATGACCATAACCCGTTATTGGAATGCGATTGCCATAACCGACCAAAATATGATTTTTAGTGCTTAAATTAAACAAGGGCAAGAGATTACCTGACGAGTGAGTCATGTGAGAGGTGGCACCGGAGTCCATGTACCAAGCATCGTCGGGATGCGGAAGAGTCATAGTTGAAAAAGCATTCCCGAGCTCCGTAGGGGTCATGGGTGGGCCGTAGGAGGCTGGCCCAGCAAGGTATGCATGCGGTGGGCTTGCTGCAGGGTAGGTGGGCTGGGCAGTGGAGTGGACGCTTGGGGCGCTGGGCCTGCTGGGCTGTTGTCCAGCGTGCGGGTACTAAGCGGGAGGGCTGGCCCAAGGGCGCTGCTGCTGCTGAGCCTAATTGTGGTAGGCTGCCCATTGTTGGGCCGAAGGAAGAGGGCTGGCCAATGGAGGAGGAGCTTGAGCAGCGTTATTTGGTTGATGTTGTTGAGCGTTGTTGTGGTTTCGGTTTTGACCACGACCACAACTTCTGCCGGCGGCCGCCACGACCACCACCACGGCCTCGCCACCCCCACGTCCGCCACCTCGGCCACCGTCCCGTTGTTGTGTTTGAGACGCGGATGGTGGTGCTGCGTTGGATCCACTCGGCTCGGTTGTGTGAGCCACAAAAGATGACGCTGATGAAGAGGTGTTATTAGCTTTTCGGGATTCTTCAAGAAGAAGGCGGGATCTAGCAGTTTCAAAGGAGGGAAGTGGCTCCGTTTGTTGTATCATTAGGGCGACAGTGTCAAAATCAGTGTTGACAAGTCCCGCAACTAACCTTAGAACCAATTTTTGCTCTGAAATATCCTGATCAACATTAGCAAGTTGATCACGTAGATTCTTCAGTTGTTGACGAGTAGGTAGTGATGTCGAAAAATTGTTAAGATGCAAGGAGTTAAATTGATTTTCAAGATACACGGCACGAGTGTGTTTATTATCCTGAAAAATTGCCTTCAATCTATCCCACGTCTCTTGAGCCGTTGAACCACGATGCGAGATGGTTTGCAAAAGATCGGGGAAATTGTGCCAAAGATCCACTTTTTGACTACGAGAGTCAAGGCGTTGCCATAGGGTAGCAGAGATGTCAGAGGGACGTGGCTTGGTGGGATCAATATGATCTAGGACATCATAGGCATGACAGTGAATCTCAAATAATTCAACCCAGTTAGAGTATTGCACCTTCTCCCTATCAAGAATCAAAGGTATGTCGTTCTTGATGTTACTTACCGACAAAGTCGGATGGTAGTTTGGGTTAGTCGATGATGGAGGAGGTGGGGGAGGTGGAGGAACCTCTGCGTCGCCGTCCGTAGGCATGACAGTAGGCGGAAGCAGTGGGCGGGCGAGGAAGCAGTAGGCTAGGATCGAAAAATAGAAAGCTAAAAATCGAAGCTTTGAAAAAAACGATGGGCGAGCCACAAGAAAAAAAAAACAACACTTGGATTTCTAATTATTCTTAGACTGTGATACCATGTTGGATTTTGGTAAAACTCCCTTGATTGGGGTGAATGCATTGATCACAAATATATAGGTTACAACCTAAAGCATATCCTAAGTATAATAGGAAAGCTAACAAGAATAGGATTCTAAATATCCAAAATATATCCTAATACGAAAATATTTAACATAATATTTTTATATTCTATCAATAATTTAGCATGAAGAGTATCGTACCAATGTCAATGGGTATGTGTTTTATTATTTACTAACTTCACTATTCTTCATATCACTTCAGAGGTTGTAAAACAAGAACGTTTATGGAGATTTATGAAGGAAAACATATACCTATGAGATACGTGAAATCAAAGTTGCATTGCCATAACCATTGGCAAATGACATTAATGTGTATTAATGTACTAGGTAACATACTAACATTGGTTGCGTACATATTCTTTTTTGGGGAAACGATATTAATGAGTATTAATGTACTATGTAACATACTAACATTGGTTGCGTACATATTCTTTTTTGGAGAAACGACTATATAACCTTTTTTATAGTATTATGGATTCTTTGGCGATTGCTACCACTGGTTATATCACTTTTACCTTTTACACCACAAGTTATTTTTGCACAATTTCCCCACCTTTGTTTGTCCAGCGTTTAAAAATTACCTCCTGATCACGTTTTCTTCAATATTTCCATCTACCCCGCCCCCCAAATAGACGTGATTCAACCCCCCCCTTTCACCACCTTCTTTTACTCCTTCACTTGTCAAAATTCATGACTCCTCACCTTTCCACTATTTTCTTTTTTCTTTAACCTCAAATTTCTTCTTTCTCTTGGATCATATACCTTTGTCATTGTCTTTGACGTTCTGTCTCCACATCCTCTCTAGCAATAATTTGTTTAAATGCAATTTGATTTGTAAACCCTAGAATTTGGATGCAGATGTACGTTTGTGGAGTTTATATAGGCAAAAGGGAGAAAATCGTGGTTATTTGGCAAATAGTTACTGAATTAACGAAGGGTATAACGGTCCACATGAAAAAATTGATGGAAAACATGATTTGGTGGTAAGTTTTATATTCGTTGGACAAATCAAGGTAGAAAATTGCGCAATAATGAGGTGTGGTGGTAAAAATTGAAAGTGGTATAACCTGCAAAGTGGTGGTCGCCACAAAATCCTTGTATTATATATAAAACTCCCTTCATTTCTAAATATGAAAGTGTTTCATAAAGTTCTTGCTAAAAAAAATATTACCTTATTTGGACATAAAAAGTGGGCCTCAAAATCATCTCATTTGAATCGCAAGATCTACCTAGTCATTGTTTACATGAGAAAATACTTTGTTTACCTGATGAATAATTTACCAATTGGATTTAAACATTAATAATTAGTAGAGTCTAATTTAGCAGTGTTAATTTTTTTTAATTGTTTATTTTTAGTGGGTTTGGTAGATGTATCAATCACTGGTACTTACTAGGATACCTTAGAGCTTAGCCATCCATGTATTTTTGGTTCATCATGTAGTGTGATTGAAAAAACATGGGCTTGCACTCATGATTTTTGAGAAACATTTTGGGTCGTTCCATGACAAGGTAAAGAATAGATCATGATTGTAATTGAAATGGGGAAAGTCATCCAATAGAGCTCACATGGACAATGTATAATTTGAAATTTGAAATTTGTAATTGTAATATCTTAAAAATTACAAAGTAGAAAACATAAAAAAATTACCAACAATGATAACTTTTTTAAGATCTAAATAGATATCCATTTTGCTAGATTTACACACACTTGTAAAATTATTTACTACCTCCATTTATTTTTAATTGTTACACTTTAACATTTTCCACTATTCACAAATTGCACTTTGACCCTCGTTTGTGATTTATACGTGATCAAAAACATAGTCATTTGGGATCTTGTTAGATATGTCTTAGTATGTTTTTTATTAATATGTACATTTTATAATTTTTACAGATACAAAACTAGAGATATATATGATATATCCTCAAAGTTTTGCATTGACATGCGTGAAAAACAGGGCCGCCGAATAGGGCGTGCAAAGTGACCAACATCACAGGGCCCCGGTTTTTAGAGGGCCCAAAAGTCTTGAATTAAATGCTTGTTCTAGTCATATTATTTAATTACAAGCTTTAAGTATTTTGTCAACAAAAAATTTAACAATGATATATTTTATAGAATACATTATTTATAAATTTACATTCTATGCATATAATTTTATATTTACGGCCCAACTTTATGATTAGCACAGGGGCCTCAAAATTTTTAAGACGGCCTTGGTGAAAAGTGTAAGTGTAACAAATTAACAATTAAAAAGAAACGGAGGGATTATTATACATTTGAGTTTTTTTTTTTTATTTTAAGATGGTGCTATTTTGATAGTGCATAGGTTAGAAAAATATTAGGTGCATAGGTTAGAAAAACCCTTTCAAATTAAGGACATTTATTAATCATTTTCTGTTCCCAATAATTTTTTGGAAAACTTAACTAAGAAATATGAAAAGAAGAAAATTATTTTCTATTTTTTATTGTCACTTGTCATGAAGGACATGAATATATAAGAAAGCTTATCTATAATAACCTCGTAAATTCGATAATCTTCTAATATAACCTTCTTTCATGGGCCCATTTGGTTTGATGGAAAATGATTTTCCATTGGACAAATGAATTTTAGTCTTCCTTTGTTTGTTTGATGGAAAACTATTAAGCTAAGAAGGGAAAAATGGAGATGTTGCGAATGAGGGAATGGATTCAAATTTTGGAAGAAAATGTTTACAAAAGGATGTAAAACTCTTTTTCACCTTAGTTTTCCTTTTTAAATTCCTTATCCAACCAAACAACGGAAAGTAGGAAAAATCATTTTAACATTTTCCTCCAAAACAAATGGAGCCCACAAGAAGAATGTCTCCCAGGTTACTAGAAATAATTCTCAAAATTGATTTTAAAGGTAGGGCTATCTTAGAGACTTCCCAACAAGTGAGGTTCATTCTAGAAAAAAATTATATGGTATAAGGTTGCCATATACAATCTCCCTTTCAGATTTAGCAAAACAAAAAGATTATTCTGTTGTCCCCTTTCATGACAAAGTAATCAAAATGAACAACACTGTCTTATTATGGAAGAAGAATTCCATAGCTAAGGTAACCAAAAATCATTATATTTCATGAAAGCCTCAACATAATTTAGGAAGTAGAAGAATGTGAGACATTGCAGATAATCCAGCAAGATTTGTTGTGCCTTATAATAAAGGGCCCTCACAATAATAGCCTACAGTGATTGTCTAAAACGAAGACGTTCTAAGAAAACATATCTGTTGATACTTAATCGTTGTGTACCATTGGGCTGGATACCTTCTGGCAGGAGTGTTGATGATGTTCGACCACGGATCAGTTATCACCTCCCTGTGGCATGTCAGTAGTACATTTACAGCATCCTTATTTGTCATTTGTAGTACGAGTCGAGAGGCAACAGCCAATGAGGTGTAGTACCTGCATGACATACAAAAAGAGAGTTGAGTATTTAGTAAAACAGGAAAATCCCACACTAACAGATTAAACTAAACTTACTCATTGGAGATTAGGCATCAAAATAATGTGCATAAAATATGCACCAGAGAAGAAAGCGTGTTACACAAATTTGCATCCAAATTCCACTCATCTGCACTTAGCCACTTATATAAGTTAATATTAACTTACCTGAATCAATATGGAGTTTTTAGAACTTATTAGCCCTTAATTTATTGGCCCTTATCAGCCCTAATTCTGAACTTATTGACCCATGTCAACCCTTCTTCATACTTACCTGAACTAAATCTTAACCTATTTAAACTTCTTTTCCATAAGCAAGTGGAATTAAGGTGAGGAAAACAGAACCTTATATGGCATACCGTCACTCAAATTCAAGAAGACAGAAGTCAACAATCTAAACTGCAAAGGAGGTAGGCAAACGACTATAGATATTAGAGTTGAACATCTTCGTAAAGAACTTCAAGCCTTCAATTACGAAACAAAGTTAACAGCTAGAGAACTACAGTCATGCACTAAACGCAGAGGGTAGAACTCTGTGCTCCCCAGACGATGATACGCAGTCAATTTTCCTGCATAAAACATGAGCAGAAAGCATCTCCAGAAGCAGTACAACAACAAGAAGCTTCGCTGCTGCCCTGATGTTCCCTCACTATATTCTATAAGTCACGTCTTGCACAACATCTATATCTTCATTCCACTGTAAAATCAACCCAAGATACTACAAAAACTCACTATTGGCAAACTCCTTGAGTCCTTACCATCCAATTTGTTACTACTACATCCTGGAATGGTTCCCTCTCATGACTATATTGCAAACCATCTCCAGAAGCAAATTTGTATAATGATTTCATCCTCGATTGACACTCTCATTACGAAAATTGCACTCCCTCAAAAGTACAACCAACCCTGAACAGAGTAATCTGGAATCATAGTAAAACGCAACGACAGTGCAGCCTATATGATAATTTAGTAAATTAGCCTAGACATTTCTCTTCATACATGCCAGGTCCTTCTGTTATCAGTTCTACTCCCACCAATTTCAAGTCTGTCTAGTTGGGTGTAAAACTTCTTCTTGGAAAAGTAGTTAACCATTTTCTTTTGTTTGGTTTGTAAAAGGTGGAAAACAGTTTATCAATTGGTGGAAAATAGTTCACAATGATTAAAAACATATTTCTTCTCAAAGGAAAAGAAAACACATTTTCCTCCCAATTCTTCACCTTCCTCTCATTCATCCTCCCTCATTCCATTCCATTATTCCTTTTCTCCCTAACTTTTCATGCAAGACACCAAACAATATAAAACTAAGCTACAATTATTTGGAAAATATCTTTTCAAGGAAAATCATTTTCAATTAAAAATATTTTTCATCCAACCAGATGAGCCTTCATCTTCAATTGATTTCCTAACGCCTAAATTTAAGGCAGTGCACCCTAGACTAAGATACATAGTAATTGGTTGCAAATTTGTTTAACACATAATTTCGTAATGATATCTAAGCCTGTGATTCTGTGAATATGGGGTAAATGAAAGAATCATAAAAATGAAACAGTTTTGATGGGTCTTAGGTAGTTAGGTATAGGCAACATAAAGGAGAAATATAACAAACTGATAAAACTCTGATTTATGAAGGATAAATTCAAATTCCCTTGTATAATAAAAATATAGCATTTGGTTGCACAATTAGAAGGGATTCCTGTTTTAGGCAATTAGATACATGTATTCTTTTAAGCTCATTACTCTAGTTTGTTTTCACTAGCTTCTTACAGTTTGATTACGACTCAATCTGAGTTCAGCGTGTATGAACATTTACAGGGACTCCATTTCAAGGCAAAACTTCAATGCAACATGGAAATTAAACATAATAAAGGAAACATGCTAAAGGTCCGAAAAAACTGCAGCAGAGAGCATAGTAATGGTAGAAAATCACTGATGATCTACGGGTTCAAACAGAAATTCAAGAAAAATACATTAGGATGCAATTAGCAACAGAACCAGAAACAATTAAACAACAAAACAAAGGAGGAATACCTAAGACCTTTCCAAAATTTTGTAGTACATGAAAGCAAAAATTGACCTGAACAAGTCTAGTTTTCTCCACTTGTTATGCAGATAATGAAGCTATAACGAATTTAGTCCCACTCAATTAAGCTTACATAGGCAGTAGTCCTATAAACTAACAGCAGAAATCTTAGTAATAAGCACCCAAACAACTAAAAAGCGTCATACACACACTAGAGCACCATACAGATATATTTCGTATAGATGACTCAAGTTTTCTTTACACAAACTTACAATGACAATCAAAAGGAAGTGAATACACTAGGGAATGAGATATACCAGGTGTATTCCAGCCATTGAAATCGAGATCAATACATCCGCTGCATCGTTTTTCTTGGCTTTTTAACGAAACTCAAATTATGCTTCCTGAGAGTCTTCCTTTTCAACACCGTCTTCTCAGGCAATGTGAGCCGCTTCTTCCCTTTCTTGACAACCTTCGGCTTCTTCATGAATCTAGGATCCAATTTGTACTCCTTAGCTTCTATTGGGACATCATTACGGACAGCTTCACTAAAAAGAGCTTTTGCTTTTTCAACACGGCCATGAGCATACCACTTTCCAATCAATAGTTCATAAGTCTTAACCCTGGGTTTACACCCATCCGCTTTCATCTTAGCAAACACACTCGAAGCATGCTCAATTCTCTCAATCCCACAAAGAATCTTCAGAAACCCATATTAAGCCTTCTTATCAAGAGCATCACCATACCCGGCTGATCTCATCCTATCAATCATCTCATCTCCCTCCCCAACCCTCCCAGCCTGATACAAACTCCTAATGAGTACAAGATAAGTGGTAGCATCAGGATGACACCCCCACTCACCCATCCTAGAAAACAACTTCACAGCATCCTCCGTCTTACGAATCTTACACAAATTCGATAACAACACATTGAATGTCTCGGTGTTTCGCGGAACACCAGCAGCATCCATATCCACCAAAACAGTATCAGCCTCAGCCTGAAGCCTAGAAGGATCCTTCTTCCTACAAAGCTTACAAATACAATCAAGAATCGAATTAAACGCAACCGTACCAAGCTCAAACCCACCCCTATACATCTCCCTAGCTAACCTCCTAGCCTCCTCAAGCTTGCCATCAACACACCACCCTCTAATCAACACATCACAAACATACTCATCAGGGAAAAACTCATTAGCAAGATTCTTAACTAACTTCTCAGCATAATTAGCATACCCATGTTCACAAAGCTTACTAACAATATAATTAAACGACTCTCTATCCCTAGCAATGCCGTAATCTTTCTCCATCCTATCGAAAAACGACACAGCTTGCGTCGCTCGTCCCATCTTATACTAAGGAGTTAGAAATGCGAAACATCTCTGGTTTTGATTATACCCGTGTCGGTGAGCCTGAAGTGAGAGCTCCTATTATTAACGGAAAAACATTTAGCAAATAAACAATAGTTGAGGCTTAGCAATAGGAAGAAAAAAAAGTTGAATCTATGATTGAAAATTCTCGAGAATAGAAATCTACCATTGAGAATTTCAAAAATAAATTTTAGTTTAAATAAGTTCGGATAAGTTTTAAAACCTTATAAAAATAAACTTCAATAAGTTTAAATAAGTTCAATTTAATTCTAAATAGGTTCGGTTTAGATAAGTTAAAGGAGAATTCGGGTGAAAAGAACGCACTCTAAAAACAATAAAGGATAATGTTTATATTTATAGAATTGATAAGGGTTACTAATAAGAATTTATAACAAAATTACGAGTTAATCACTAATATTAATGTTCAATTATATTAATGTTTATGCTTTTTAACTTATAGAGTCAAGCCTCAAAAGTATATATATCATTTTCTTATTTTAAATTAGGTTTTGATATATGCATCTTGGTTGTAAAAAACTTTAAATACATGTCCTTGAATAGTATTTGTTTAGGAATTTATGCTATAAACTAATGTTTGTTAATTACTTAATAAGGAATTGCATATATCATTTCCTTTTAAAGATGCGCGGATTCTTAATTTTACGAACTCATGTCCAATACACTTACTAAATGGAGGTTGTTTTTTTTAATAATGATGTCAAATGTAATTTATGTAGTGGTGTTGGAATTGTAGGAACCACAAAGGGAAAGGGGAAGAGTTGCACATACTTTGCACAAGTAACAGGAGGTTGCCCCGACATGAGTAAATGCATGGCTACATGCGAGCCTTGCTACCGTGGGATTGGAGTCATACAAGCGGAGTGTGTGGCACCCGGTGGAGACATCCATTTTTGGGAATGTAGGTGTTACTTTACTAAAGGAGCACCCTGCCCACCACCCAGCCCAGGCCCTACTTGTCCTAAGCCGCCTAATGTTTTGGCCCAACGTAAGAATAATTAAGCCCATTGGGCCGTCCTTCACCTACTCATTTGGGTTTATGATTACGAATAGACCTTTTCTAAATCATTCATTCTCGTGATTTGTATCCAAAACTCAATTACAAGTTCCAATTTTGGATTATGAAATTACGAAACATAAAATTTTGTCCAAGTTCAAGGGAAAAATCATTTGATTCGCGATCAGATTCAAATTTGAATAGTTGGATTTTGTTGATAAATCATAAGTTTATGGAAGGGAGTAATAAGCTTGCTAACTTGATTATCTATATGATCCTAAGGTTTCTATTTACATGGTATGATATCTTGTAAACCAATGTAACCATTAGAATCCCGGACAAATACTCCTTCTAGTTTTTTTCCCCCCCTCCAGAGAACTTCTTGGTAAGAAGAATTTTCCTCTAAATTGCCCTCGCACAAGGTCACTCACCCAGAGGCCCAACAAGCCCCAACCCCCCTCCCCTACATCATTGAAATTTAGCTTCCACCAAGATTTGACTTGGTCTCCAATGTGGGAGATATGAAGTCATACCATTGGACCTAAGGGTCCTTGCTTCAAGGCTAAACAAGCAGAAGACAACAAGCCTAAAAGCCCATTGCAACCACAAGTGAATGCTCCCAACATATTTTTGGGATGTGGATTTGAACCCCGGGCATGCGCCTGGAATATATTCGGAGTTTTTATTAGTTTACCCACTTTTTGGGCCATTATGTTTTAGGTGAAAGATGTATGTGGGTCATAGATTGAATGAAAAAGTATTAATTTATCGTATATTTTATTAAAATTAATGTTGGAGACTAAGAGAAGTAGAGTGAGTAGAATACTTAATAATATAAAATTGGTAGGACCATTCCACAAACAGAAAAAAATGTAAACTAATAAATGACAATCCTAAAACAAAAGTGGGTAAAATAACTAATAAAAGTAGTAGGGAATAGCTTCTCAAACATAGTACATATCTAACCCATAATAATTTCTAACACTATTAGATATTCTCATCAACAATTCAATCCCCCACTTTTTCTAATGTTCGTAAAATAGCTATATCTTCCCACATTCTTTTATAATGCAGTATCACGAATGATATGATCATTGAAATGAAAAAAAAGGTGGAGAAGATTTTTATGCATAACCAGCAAGAATAATTGAGATCCTAATAAATACAAGAGTCGTATGTGTGAATCACTGTGAACAAAAGAAGTAACCTAAGTAAGAGTATTGTTAGGAAACGGGGTGTTGTAGTTTGATTAATGCGGAACAAAATCAATGAAATAATAAAGATGAGAAAAACAATAAAGAAAATAAACAAAAGAACACAAGGATTTACGTGGTTCGGTCAAAATAGACCTACGTCCACAGGTGGGGGATTCGAGCTTCTTCACTATGATGGAGAAAAACAGAGCGAATAATTACAAGGAATCCTAAATTATAGAGGCTAAAAGTGTGTCATAAGTTGTGTCAAATAATGAACACCAAGAGGTCCTTTTATAACATAAGGAACCCCGCACAAAAAACCCTAGAATATACTCCGTACAAAACCCTAAAAAGAAATCCGATTCGGAAACGCATCTCGCAAACCGCGAGGCGCGGTGGCTACCGCGAGTCGCGGTATGTTCTCGGCAGTTCTTCGTAAAACGGGGGTAACTTTCTCGTTTCTCAGTGGAATTGGGCATATGACCTATCGTTGGAAAGTTCTTGAAACAAGCTATCACCTCCCATTTGAATCACATCAAAACCATTTATAGATTGAGAGATATGTGCATTCAAAGTCAGCCTTATGCCATTCACAAAATTTCAAGTCACAAATAACAAGTATGTTTGGTAGACAAACTTTAAGAGTTAGGAAACTAAGGGAATCATTTGTAGGGACTTGTTTACTTGACGTGAACCATTAATACTGGTCATTGATACTGGGGCCAAGTGCCAATTTGCCAAAGTTGTAACAAATCTGTGACCCCATCTCTTACTCCCCGCATTCTATCATTCCTCTTCTTCTATTTCTTTTACAAAATTTATATTCTCCAGTTCACTAATGACTAATCCATTATCCATCATGACCTCCACTCTCCTGATGTTTTCTCTAGAAAGCTCATCTCACCCATGTATATTTAAGATGATTTACAATAGGGAAATTACATTGGTAGCTCTCTTTCTTGAGAATTCGATGGTAGATTCAATTTTTTTTATCCTATTCTTAGGTCTCAATTTTCGTAACTTAGCCAAACATAGCATTAATGAGGCTTAAACGTTAATTTTAGGTTGAAGGTTAATACTTCTGTTAAGTTTTGCTAACCCCTAATACTAACAGTGGTATAATTAAGTCAACACTCCTAATTGACTCTTAGCTTAACACAAACTTTCTTCTATTCTTGTCATTGTTCACGAATTGGCAGCTTGATACACTTGAGGTATCTCGGTATTCGTGCTTCAAATATTATAGAACTCCCATGTCAATTGAGAAGTAGAAGAATTTATTGACTTTAGATTACAGGAACATTGATTTTGATACTGATGTACAAATTCCTGATGTGTTGTGCAAGCTTACGCTACTTAAGCATCTATATTTACCATTTAAATGCCCTTTGACACTTAAAGAATTACAGCTGAGTGCACTCAAGAATCTGCAAATACTCTGGGGTGTGAATTGTGCTGGGTAGGATTGCTTTTCAAGAGAGATTCCAAATCTTAAAAAGTTGAAGGTGGTTTTCAAGAGAGATTTCAAGAGAGTTTCCAAATCTTATATATGATACATACATCTTACATATAACTTTGTTGATGCATAATTTGATAAGAACGACATAAGATCATTACCAAAAAGCATCTATATATAAATAATCAACACAATATCATTAACAACACAAGACCAGTAGCCAAAAAAGCCAACAAGTCAAGAAGTGTGCTACATCAAAAATCCAAACCAGGTATGTCATCAGACATCCATAACAAGCCTAAACCAAAAAACTGAGGACTTAAAGTACAAAAACTATTTGTAAATTTCACGTTTGGCTAAGTTACATTAATGTCACGTTTGGCTAAGTTACAAAAACTGAGGACTAGCAATAGGAAAAAATAAAAGTTGAATCTACCATTGGAAATTCTCAAAAGTAGGAGCCTACCAATGGAAATTCCCCTTTACAATATTCTCTCTCTAGATATGGTTGAGCACTTAAAGTACAAAGTTACAGTGAATGTGAAACGTTTTTGTTTTGACTTCAACAGTAGCAAATCTTAATTATATACTATTTGTAAGCAGATTAAAATATATCAAGTTATCTAACTAAATTGAAAATCTCATAAAAGATCATATATCTCCATAAAGAAAGAATAAAAACAAACAAACTACCAAAAAATAGAAAAAAGATGTTAGAGAGAGAAAGAAAGAACGAAACAAAAGGCGAAAATAAAAACCCTAGAACTCAGCCCCAAATCAATTACTCTAGCTTCCCCTGCCATAATTTTTCCTCTGCAAATCTCTGTGCCATCACTCTTCCTTCATTTATTAATAGCAAATTGAAATTTTTAGCTTTACTGCTTCTCTTAACCACCCTCTTCAAGTACAGTTATGATGAGTTTAGCTTTCCCCCAAATCAATTTTGTAGGGATGAGCCTACTTCTTCTTTAATTAAAGTGTCTCGCTTAGTAACTCAGAGTAATGATGGCTATACTTACTCTCAGTTCTATCCCAACGTTCTGATTAGAGCCACAAAAAGAGCTCGAAATTGGATTAAAGGGTTTCACCTACTCCAATTTAAGTACAAGCTAGCTGGGGTTTCTAGGGTTTCTTGTTTCGTCGCATTAAATGTGAGCGAGTTTTCTTTTCCCCCTCTTCTAAAGGAGGGCTGTTGTGGCGTGTTTTCTTCTGTTTCGCGTGTATTGTTGGTGCCAGGAGGAGTAAATTATGGTAAGATACTGCTGCAATTAAAACTTGTAGGTTTTGATTGTAGCAATAGAACATTAAATGCGATGGAATGCTTCGGGGAGGAAAGAGATTGCTCTCTCTTGAGTAATTCCTTTGCAGAGGTAAATAAATTTGCCTATAAAAGGCAAATTCAGGTAAACGTTGTTATCACATCTCCCTTTCAATCTCTCCCTTTATTCTCTCTGTCTGTCTTTAATCTTGCTGCTTCAAGTTCGTTTTCATTTACTATGGTGCTGCCTAATTCCTTTAAGGTAGCTATTTTATCCAACCCTATCTCCCAAAATAGTAATGTTGAGGGTATTGCTGCTGTTAATATTCCTTCTGCGAATGTTTTTAGTGACATTCCTCAAAGTCCATTCCTTTCTGTTATCCCTTCTGTTGACTTAAATGTGAATGATCCCCCTCCCCCTACTGTCCTTGCTAGTCCTGTGGTCTTAGATGACCTTCCTCAGGTTAAGCATGATATTGATGAACTTACCAAAACTTGTCTTTTTGGTAAGATGTTGTCTGCTCCTCTTGATATGCGTACCATTATGGCTCGTACAAAGTCTGATTGGAAATTCATTAAGGGTGAAATTGACTACCTTGATATGGGGAATAGTTGGATTCTGTTGAGGTTCTCCAACCCTAATGATCTTGCTCTTGTTTGGAGTGAGAGACCTTGGCATATCCAAGGTGACCTTTTCGTTATTTGTCCCTGGAAGCCTTTCTTTGATCCCTACCTTGAAGAAATTCAATGGGTGGATCTTTGGGTTAGAATTCCCCGTTTGCCTACTGAGCTTCTAAACTTTGATTCTATAGCTAATCTTCTAGCTGTTAATGAGATTGGTACTCTAGTCAAACTGGATCAAAGGTCTCTTTTGAAGAATAAGATCCGGTTTGCTAGGGTTTGTGTTAGGGTGAACATTCAAGGTCCCCTCCTTGAATTTGCTGAAGTCTGTAGAGTTGATGATTTAGTGCATGGCTATGTGATTTGGTATGAGGATTTTTCCTCTGGTTGCTCATTCTGTGGTGACAGTGCTCATATCATTGATGTATGCCCCCTGTTAACTTTTCCTAAGAAAGCTGTTATTGTCCAACTGATGAAAAATCCTAAACAGAAACACTTATTTCAGTCTATGGCTAAAGCTGCTGGGCAAGAAACTCATGATACCACTGCTGAGCCTGCAAGTGTGGTTCATGCTCAGTCCAAGCATTTTCAAAAAAAGTTTTCAAAAGTTCGTTTTTCCAAGAATAAGAATGGTGGTAAAGATGCTGCTGGTCTTTTACCTACTCCCCCTGTTAAAGGAATAGTCATCAATGAGCCCTCTCAGAATGTTAATGTTAATGTTAATGTTGTTCGATGGTAAGAACACCACTACTCACTTGTCGATAAAGGGAAAGGTAAGGCTGGTGATTGCTCACCCATGTATTTCTGACGATGAATCCTCTGATGATGAGGCTTATTTGCTGCCACCTCTAGTCCCTCTCCCATTTGCTGAGCCTTTGGTTAAGGAGGCTGTTGAAACTGGTGATCACCAGTCCCCCCTCTGCTCTCCTATGCCACTCAGAGTGTTTTGTCCTGCTGAGCTCATTGGTGATTCTCTCCTGCTCCCTCCCTCTGAGTTTGCTGTTCAGATTGAGTATTCTTCTGCTAATGGTAAGTCTGCTGATGATACTTTTCTTTTGGAAAATGCTGATGATGATAAGCTAGATGAGCTTGATTCATATGGTGACAAATCTTTCCAGTCTCTTACTTCAGAACACTCTATGGTGAGGCAAATTGAGCAATTGGGGATGGACCCCTCCTTCCCTGTTATCCTTTCTTCTCAATCTGGTTCAGCAAAGAGGAGAGTTGATGACATGGAGAGTGATGATGTCTCTTTAGCCCTGAAGAGGAAGAGAAACTAATCCTTTCAGTCCTCTCCTTTATGATGTGGTGTTTTGGTAATTATAAAATATTATCATGTCTATAGCATGTTGGAATATTCGTGGTGTGATTAGGAAAAATGCCTTGGTAGAGGTTGAAGACTTTTGCTCTAGTAATAATGTTAAGATTATGATGCTTTGTGAAGTGAAATCCCAAGTCCCCCCTACTCAGATTATTGCTGCTCAATGTGGGTTCCAGTTTTTGGATTTTGTTCCTACCCAAGGTTTAGCGGGAGGTATTTGGTTGCTATGGAAAAGTTGTAATCTTAATCCCTTTAATCTCGTTGTTATATATAAATCATTAAGGTTTATGGCTTGCAATCTTTCTCTTCTTAATTTAAGTCTTTCTTTTGTGCTTATTTTTATCTATGCTCCGGCAAGACAAGCTCAAAAACCAGAATTTTGGGATGAGCTCATTGAGTATGTGAATAATTTGCAATCCCCTTTCTTGATAATTGGTGATTTTAATGAAATCACAAATTCCTTAGATAAGCTTGGTGGTGTTCCTTTTAATCAAAATCGAGCATCAACTTTGTCTAATCTTTTTTCTAGAACTTGCTCTGTGAGAACTACCCTTTCTTGGCTCGCGTTTTACTTGGAGAAAGAAAAGGTTTGGACCCAACAACTTGTTGGAGCGCTTAGATAGAGCAGTTGCATGTATTCCATGGATTGCTAATTTTCCGGAAGCTAAGGTGAAACATCATAATTTCACCAGTTCAGATCATTGTATTATTACTCTTGAATATTTGTCTTCGGCTACCTCAAAAGCACCTCCTTTTCGTTTTGAAAAAATGTGGTGCTTACGAAAGGATTATGATAATTTAGTTAAAAAAACTTGGTGTCATAGATTTCAAGGTTCCTATATGTTTTGTTTAGTCAAAAAGTGTAAACTTTTAAAAGATAAATCTAAAGTATGGAATAAATCTCAGTTCGGAAACATTTTCCGCCAAATTCGAATAGTCGACAAAAAATTAACATCTTTACAAGCAGCCTTACTTTTGAATCAAGATGACGCTAGTCTACAACAAAAACAAGAGATTTTCTTAGCTAAACGCTCAAAGCTCCTAACTTTTAGTCATGAGTATTGGAAACAAAAAAGTAAGACAAATTATTTAACTAAAGGCGATGCGAATACTAGCTATTTTCATGCGCATGCTTCAATTCGCCGAAACCGAAACCAATTAAAGGAATTTATGACTACGAAAATGTTATCATTACCACTCCTTACGCCATCTCTCGAGGAGATTACAAAAGAATTCCGTTCTAGATTTATCTCTAATCCGTTTTGTTCTTTCAATGAGTTAGAAGATTTTTCTTTAATCTCCCCTATTATATCAGTTGAGGACAATGCCTTCCTTATTAGCCCAGTTTTGGGTGAGGAGATTAAAGTAGCTACTTTTGACTTAGCCCCGGACAAATCCCCAGGCCCTGATGGATTTCCCCCGTTCTTTTTTCAAAAGTATTGGACGTTAGTTGGTAATTCAGTTATTCGTGCAGTTCAGGCTTTTTTTCACTCCGGGAAAATTTTAAGAGAAATTAATCATACTTTCCTTGCTTTAATCCCTAAAATAGATAATCCAATTGGGGCTAATCATTTTAGACCTATCGGTTATGCTCTACCATTTATAAAATCATCTCAAAGATCATCACTAATAGGCTAAAAATTGTCATGGGAAAGATCATTCACCCTCTTCAAGGGGCGTTTGTTCCCAGGCAGGACTAATTCGGGATAATATCCTTTTAGCGCATGAAGTTTTTCACTCTTTTAGGAAGAAATCAGGTCAGACTGGTTGGATAGCTATTAAGTTAGATATGGAAAAAGCGTATGATCGATTAGAATGAAATTTTATTTTGAAAATGCTTAAAGAGTTTGGGTTTGATGAACAATGGATTAAATGGGTCGAAGTTTGTATCTCCACTCCTTCTTTTTCAGTTCTAGTTAATGGAATCCCGGGCCCTTCGTTTACTTCCTCGCGAGGTATTCGCCAAGGAGACCCCCTTTCTCCGTATTTATTTATTCTTTGTGCTGAGCTCCTTGCCCGCAAGTTTGCGGATTGTTCCCAAAGAGATAGGCTTGTTGGTGTTTCGGTGGGAAATTCTGGTATCATAATTCCTTTTTTAACCTTTGCTGATGACACAATGATTTTTGCTAAAGCCAATGATCATTGTTGTTATGCTATCCGTCAAATTTTAGATAAATATTGTTCTATGTCCAGTCAACTTGTCAATTACCATAAATCAGCCTTTCAAGTTTCGCCTAATGTTTCTGAGGAGGCGAAAAATAATTTTGCTTCTATTTTGGGCATGGATGAAACTCAAGACTTGGGGGAGTATCTGGGATGCCCGATTATTAGTTCTAGAGTCACAAAAGATACGTTTGGGAAGGTTTTATCTTCTGTTAGCTCTCAGCTTCCTAAATGGAAAGCTAACTCTTTATCTCAAGCTGGTAGAACGGTTCTTATTCAATCGAATCTTGCAACAAAGGCTAATTTTCAAATGCAAAGTTTTTATCTGCCTAAGAGTGTTCTTTATAGGTTAGATAAGTCTTACAGAAATTTCTTTTGGAATAAGGACTCTCTCAACTCCTCTTCGAATTTAGTAGGTTGGGATAGAATCTGCAAGCCTAGAGTCTTTGGTGGCCTTAGTTTGCGGAAAGCTGAAACCAATAATGTTGCTCTTCAGATGAAACTTCTGTGGAAGCTTATAAAGGATCCGAATAATCTTTGGGTTCAGTTGGTGAGAAAAAAGTATATTAAGTCTCAGAATATCTTCGCTTGTAAAGTTTCAAGTCTTGCTTCTTGGCAATGGAAAAACCTGATGAAGTTGCGCTCTTTATTTTGCAAAGGCCTTAGGTGGCAAATAGGTAATGGTCAACATGTGAGTTTCTGGAATGATAATTGGATTTTTCAATTTCCTCTTAGTTCCATTTTTCAGCCTCCGTCTCATTCTCTTTTGTTCAGCGTCAGTGAATTTATTACTCCCTATGGCTGTTGGGATTCTTTGAAACTTTCTGTCTATCTCCCTACTGCTATAGTTAAGCAAGTGTGTGCGCTTTTTCTGCCATCTAATCCCAAAGAAGATATTCTTGTTTGGGGCTTATCAGGTGATGGTGAGTATTCGGTTAAATCGGGTGCTCTCGCTAGCCCAAGTCCGTTAAATCCGGCGCCAATTCTCATGTGGAGTATGTCCGGATTTGGAAGCTTCATGTTCCGCCTAAGATTAAGAATTTTTTGTGGAAAGCTTTGTAATGATGGTCTCCCTACTAAGGAAAGGTTAGAGAAGAGTCACATCTTCCTTCCCCAAGAGTGTGTGTTTTGTAATTTTCATTCTGAGTCTACTTCCCATATTTGTTTCCATTGTCCTTTTGTCTCTGATGTCTTTTCCATTTTACATGTTAATCACAAGTGGCTGTCCTTCCCTCTCGATCTTTTCGTGGATTCTTACGTGCCTTTTCGCTCAATTCTCCAGGTTTGCCATTCTCGCTCTTCACTAGAGGATTTATGTTTCTTTTCGATTGTATGGTGGTTTATACGGTTCTTTAGAAACAAAATTATTTTTAATGAGGATAGCTTCTCCCCTTTCCATGCGCTTTAATTATTAATAAGTTTCTTTGCTAATTGGTCAAAGACCTCTAGTGTTATTTTGGAGCTCGACCCCCTTCCGCTTCCAGGAGGGTCAAGGGCACTAAGATTTCTAGATCAGGGTCTAATCTTGTTTGGTCCTTGCCTCCTAAGAATTTCTGTAAGCTTAACTTTGATGGTTCTAAGCTTGCTAATGGTCAATCGTCTTTTGGTTTTGTTATTAGGGATGAAAACGGGTTAGTTTTGCTCTGCGGAGCTAAGTCATTTGGGTTCCTCCTTGTCTATTCTTCAAGCTGAAGCTTGGGGTTTAAGGGAGGGTATTCGGGGTGCTCTCTCTCTTGGTATTCGTAATATCATTATTGAGGGTGATAATCTCACAGTTATCAATTCTATTAAGTCCGTTTGGAAAGTCCCTTGGGAAATAAACAATATTATTTCTGATGCATCTTCTGATATTTATAAGTTTGTTGAGTGCAGGTTTTTTCACATCTTCAGGGAAGCTAATAAGGCGGCGGATTTCATGGCGCATAGGGGTCATTCTTGCCCTACGCTCTTGTATTCTTTCCCTCCTTATTGTCGTGATTTTTCTCTTATCATCCGCAAGGATGTTTTAGGGTGGCCTCCGGATTGACGGGGTTCCCTAAGTTTTTCTCTCCTTATAAAAAAAAAATAAATAAATAAAGAAAGAATAAGAATAAACTAGTAGGAAATTGTAAATTTAAGTTGGACCCTACCCAATAATACTTTTTAGAAAGTAATTAGACGATTGACGTACCAGCAGAAATGACAATGAGTCGGATTAGTTATGAGTTTCAGTACACTTCTATGCGAACATAATTTTTATTTATTCAATCTGAATCGAATTATATTGTCTCGGATCAAGTTGAAAGTCAAATTCAAACTATAAGTTGATGAGATGACAGTCATAAGCAGATTGGCGTCACATACTACCTCTGTATTTTTTTAGTTGCACAATTTGCTTTTTCACATTTACCGAGACGCTTCTTTGAACGTTAATACTTCCTCCGTAGCAAAATAGATGTTACACTTTGAAAATTGCACTATCACCTACTACATTTGACCAGCATTTTATAGTTTTAGATAAATCAACTGTTACTATATGATATGTTGTTGGATTCGTCACAGTGTATACTTTCATAATAGTAACTTCTTATAATTTTTTACTAATACACAATTAAAGTTATTAATGGTCAAAGTATTGCATCGACAAGCGTGAAAATCAAAGTGTAATATCTATTTTGTTACAGAGGAAGTATCTCTTATTGGGTGTAAGTAAAAATTATAAAAATTTGATATTTGGAATCCTCGCATTGAGACGAATCTAACAAGATATTACTTCACTATGTTTTTTCTTATATAATGATGCGATATAGTTTAACAAAGTTGATTGATGAATAGTGCCACAAAAGTAAATGATGCAACTGAAAAAATATAGAGGTAGTATATAATAAGCTCCAACTTTTATAAAATTTGGATCAAATTTTCTGTATTTTCAAATTCGAATCGGGTTCAAATTTTCTGTATTTTCAAATTCGAATCGGGTTTTTTTTATTCCTGTTGAGTCATACTCGAACCATATTCCACATGTTTTTTTTTTTTGAAAAGATATTCCACATAATTATTGATCAAATCCTATCACGTTGAGAACGCGTCATTTATCAGCCACTCATCGACAAAATAATAGTACGTACGTAACAATCATGGTAGGTCCTGATCAAGTCCTTTGAGGCTTTGGTGCACCTGCCATTTGAAAGCCATTTAGGCATTTATTGAGCAAAATGTTACTCCTATTAATAGTAACGATTAAGGACTAGGGCCTCAACTCAAAAAGATAAAAAAAAAGTAATAGGGCCTGTGAAAGTGTCGAGCTATATATCACCATTCAGTCATTCACCACCCCAGAAAATCTAGATTACATAAATTGCATACATTCAAGAGGTCGGTGTCATCTTCTGCTAAACGTGCGAAGAGGATTATTAAGAGGTTCTCCAATCTCCCATTCTCTTTCTAATCACTTTATTTCTATCTAAATTGTACTGTACGATCAAGAGCTTGGTATGTGATTTCTTCCTTATATTAAACCTAATTATCCAACTTCAATACTTGTTTTTTTTTTTTTTGAAGGGAACTTCAATACTTGTTATTAAGTATTTGAGTTCACGTGGCACGCTAGTTATGTGGTTCTTATGTATACTTGTATAAAAAGAAGAAAGCCGAAACTATTTATATATATGATCATTTGAGAAAATAAATACAAGATATAAACAAACAAACCGAAATACACACTAGTACTCCCAATTTTTTTCTTTCTAAAGGGACTATTTGTAGTCCCATAGTATGTTGTTTCATAGATTCAATTTCTTTAGTTTTATATTAGATTTTATTTGCTTAAATTTTTCATGTTAACTTGGCATGTCTTTTTTTTAGGTCTTACACTCTTACATAGGTAAACTTCTTCATTGGTGAAACTATGGATGATGAAGAGGTTATCTCAGAGATTAATTACCCAGAAATCGTGGTTCGATTTGGTAAAGATATTGTGTTAATTAGAATTTCTTGTGAGATGCAAAAGGGTTTCATGGCCAAAATTATCAGCGAGATTGAAATTCATCCTCTCTTCGTTACCACCATCAATGTTATGCCATTCGATGGTATAGTTTCTGAAATAAACATTGGTGCTAAGGTAATGTAATTTCCAGCCAAAAATATAATCTTATGTACGTTACCAGGGGCGGATCCAGCGTGGGTTCAGTGGGTTCAACTGAACCCACAAAAATCTGGAGAAGAAGAAGGAAATCGACGAAAAATCGAGATAAAAAAACCCGTTATAAGCTTCCTGCGCAGCGCTATATCACTGTTTTGATATTTGGTTCAATGGTTTGATGGGCCGCATATTTACAACCCTCATTGAATTCACGCGGGTTCGATTCCTAAGTCTACGGAGGGCTTTTCAGCTTTTGTTTCCTTCATTTAATATTTTTGTTTTCTAATATGCAACTTTACTTCTGTTTTCTCTTTTTGATCCAGGTAGAGCTACTTTTTAATTTTATTTTAGTTTTCTTTTAGTTTAAAGTTTTGTACAACATTTTTCATCATTTATCTATTGAAAATTTTCACCCCAATTAGCCCCATTTTTACCCATCTTATAATAATCTCAATTTTCGCTTATTATGGAAAATACCTCAGTTCGAGTACTATCTTATCAGAATAATGTGAACTCTTTAATTTTCTATATATAAAATATACAAAATATATTAGTGACGTTGTGACGGCAAAAAAGATAAAGGGTTTGGATTATTATGAAAACCATCCCAAAACTTGAAAATAAAAATGGATTATTCAAATCAGATTTCAATTTCTTAATTGTTTTTAAGTACTAGAAGTTGAGGATTTAATTGTCCTTTTGTACATCTATATTTTCTAAAACTTAAATAAGTGTTATATACTTCCTCTGGTTTATTAGTAAACACACTTTCCTTTTTTGGGTTGTCCTTCTTTACCTACTTTTTTTTCGGTTTTTGGAATGGCCTTATAAATTTTTTATTATTATCTTTACCTTCTCACTTACTCTTTTGTTGACCCACAACATTAACTTCGATACAATATGTCAATAAAATAATATTTTCTCTTTCCTTTTATGACAGACATACATATTTCTCGTAAGACTTTGGGCCTAAAGATGCGTACAAACTAATGAAAATCGAAGAGAGTAATTGCTAGTGCATAAGCAACTCTAATTTTGATTTAATTTATCTCAGAAGTTTTTCGAAATAGTCCGAACCCACATGGGTCAGATCCTGGATCCGCCACTGTGTACGTTTATAATACTTAGGTTTGAGGACTTCTTTTTTAGTTAAAATTTAGTATTTTAATACTATCATATTTTGCGTGTTTGCAGATTGAAGCAGATTTAAATATGAGTGAGCAAGATTTTGTAACCCTTCTTCATTCGATTATCCAGTAGCAAAATGATGTGGCTTTTTTTAGTCAAGCATGTATTCCTGATTTTTGTATGCAAGTTTACAATTTTAATGCACCATTTGATTGGTGATGATAATTAATGTAATAAGTTTATTTATAATTTAGCATGAAGAGTATCGTGCCAATGTCAATACTCAATGGGTATGTGTGTTATTATTTACTAACTTCACTTTTCTTCATATCACTTCAGAGGTTGTAAAACAGGAACGTTTATGGAGATTTATGAAGGAAAACATATACCTGAGATAAGTGAAATCAAAGTTGCATTGCATAACCATTGACAAATGACATTAATGAGTATTAACTATGTAACATACTAACATTGGTCGTGTACATATTCTTTTCTTGGGAAACGACAATAACACTTTTTTTTATAGTATTATGGATTTTTTGGTGATTGCCACAATAGGTTATATCACTTTTAGTTTATACACCATAAATTATTTTTTCACAATTTTCCCACCTTTGTTTGTCCAGCGTTTAAAAATTACCTCCTAATCACGTTTTCGTCAATTTTTCCATATACCTCGTCCCCCAAATAGACGATCTCCCCCTCCCCCCCTACCACCTTCTTTTAATCCTTCACTTGTCAAAATTCATGACTCCTCACCTTTCCACCATTTTCTTTTTTCTTTAACCTCAAATTCCTTCTTCTCTTGGATCATATCTCTACCTTTGTAATTGTCTTTGACATTCTATTTCCACATCCTCTCCAACTAGAAGTTGGCTCCCAAAACTTGCAAGCTTTAAATCTTCGATATGGGTTATCATCTGTCCAGGAAGTGCAAAAAGTTACATGTATTCCACAATCACATTTATTCTATTTTTTTAGCAAGAACTTTGGCTTTTGATTCTTTTGCTATGGTTTATTTTCTTTTTCTTCTTTTGTTAGTTTTCGCTAATTTTATATTTTTATATGCCTTATATTTGCCATCATCAAAAAGGGGGAATATTGTTGTATTCCATGTTTTGATGATGCCAAATACTTAGGTTGTTATATAGTTTTTATTTTGAAAAATAAAAAAAATCCAAAAATAATGTAATGTTAATATATATATATATATATATATATATATATATATATATATATATATATATATATATATATATATATATATATATATATATATATATATATATATATATATATATATATATATATATATATATATATATATATATATATATATATATATATCTTGTGGAGAAAGATTGTTTATTTGATCTAGTCAAGATATTATTTTTATGCACTTTTGAATTTTATTATAAGGTATGTTTAATTAATCTATTAACTTAGAATCTTTGCATAAAAGATTCTTAAAGTTATTAGATTTTTGTGTTGTTGTACTTGTGCAAATTTCAGTTGGAATAAGCGTGGCATCAAATGTGGAACTAACTGCTTGAAGCTCTCCAACTAACTCAACCTACTCGCTGGATTCATGCCCACTAACGGATAAGTGGAGGCTGTTTATTACCGTTGCAATGTTCGTGGAACGTGTGCAGTGAAAATAGGCCATGATCTCCATAACTCTACAAGCACGCAAATAGGAGAAAGCGGAGCATTACATTTCCAGAAGAAAAATTGCAGCAGCTATATATAAGAGGAAGATTTATTCGAAAAAGAATCAAGAACTTTCAAGCATCACAAAGTCAATCTTTACTTAGAAATTTTTCTTGTAATTTCCTCTCATATTCAACAAACATACTCTAGTAATATTCATAGTGTTTGGGTAAGAGAAAAATCGAGAGAATATCCTTGTAATCAAGAGAGAGAAAGAAAGAGAGAAAGAGAAGACTTCTAGTGAAGTCAAGAGAGTGTCATCGGTTCGGGGAAACTAAGTGATCGGGAACAAGTTCCTAGAGGAACGAGAGAAGGGTCCATTAATAGGTTGTAAAGAGAGTCTTTTGGCCTATTATATTAAAGAGAGTATTGAGTCAAAATCCCTTGTGGTGAGGTTTTTCTTCCTATTGGGCGTCGGAAGTTTTCCTTGTAAAAATCTCGTGAGCTTTTTCTCTTTGGTTTTTAAGTTATTTTAATTCTGCAATCGAAATTTGAAAATTTCCCCTCACCTACAATTCACCCCCCTTTTGTAGTTGGTCTAGTGTTCTTACTAGAATAACAAATGATATCAGAGCCTAGTACCTCCAGAATCAGCTAACAGTGAGGAGATTGTACCTGGAACAATGAACACTACGGGAGAAAAACTTGATGAAGGGTATTCAATCCAACGCCCACCTATGTTCAATGGCAAGCATTATCCATACTGGAAGAATCGTATGGAAATCTTTATAAAAGCAGAAAATTACCAAGTATGGAGGGTAATTGAAATCGGTGACTTTGAAGTCACAAAGAAGAACGAGAAAGGGGAGCTGATTCCTAAACCTCTTGCAGAGTTTGACAAAGACGACTTTGACAAAATGAAAATGAACAACATGGCAAGAAGCTACTCCATTGTGGTTTTGGTCCCCATGAGCACGAGTCATGGGATGTAAGACTGCTAAACAGATGTGGGAACTCCTTCAAGTCACTCATGAAGGAACAAGCAAAGTGAAACGATGTAAAATCGATATGCTCATGCATAAGTATGAATTGTTTCATATGAAACCAAAAGAGCCTGTCCAAGACATGCTCACTCGCTTCTCAAACATTATAAACGAACTTGAATCTCTTGGAAAAGTTATCTCTCCGTGAGGAACGAGGTTCGTAAGGTTCTAAGGAGTCTTCCACAAAATGAGAAATGGATGGCCAAGACTACAACATTGTTGGAAACAAAGGACTTCACAACGTTCAATATTGAACAACTTGTTGGTTCCTTGATAACCCATGAGTTACATCTAGAAACTCATGACTGAAACATCAAAGCCTAAGGCTCTGGCTCTCAAGTCAGAGGAACAAGAAGATTCAGAAACTGATGATGAAGAAGCAGCTATGATCGTGAGAAGGTTCAAGAAATTCTTCAACAAGAATTACAAAGGAAAGGTCACAAAGAAACCAACGAATTTGAGTTGCCATAAGTGTGGTGGCCTTGATAATTTCATAAAGGAGTGTCCTCAATGGGATAACGAAAAGCAAAAGGGAAGTACAAAGAGAAGGGCAAGGAACAACAAATTAAAAGTCTTTCTCGAGAAATGATATGAAGAGAGCCATGGTTGCAGCATGGGGAGAGTATGACTCAGAAGAGGAGCAGGAACAGACTGAAGAAGAAACTGCCCATCTATGTCTCATGGAGCTCAAAGAAGCAAAATACAGTTGCCTTGTCCACTGCAGAGGCAGAGTATGTGGCTGATGCTGCATGCTGTTCCCAGGTCCTCTGGATCAAGCAACAGGTAAGAGACTTTGGTATTACGTTTAAGTGTGTTCCTATTTATTGTGATAATACTAGTGCAATCTACATCTCCAAGGACCCAGTACATCATTTAAGGGTCAAGCACATTCACATTAGGCATTATTTCCTTAAGGACAATGTAGAAAAAGGTCTTGTAAAAGTTGAATTTTGTCCAACAGAAAATCAAATAGCTGATATATTGACTAAGCCACTTCCTAGAGAAAAGTTTGAGAAAATTCGCTTAGAGCTAGGGATGATTAGAATTCATTAAATGTGCTACTTAAAATAAAACCCTTAGTTACAAGATTACACTAAGTGGCCAGCAACATTTTGTGAATCTATTACAGTCATTGTAAAGGACTCACATTAGTCTTCATAATATTCCCCTTCTTGTCCACACATATACTTGAGCAAAAATAGGTAAGGTCTAATTACATTTAGCTTGAACGTGTAACATGCATGAGTTCACTCTTTCTTTTTTATTTTATTTTTTCCACGTAAATATCTTCTTCATTTTATTTTATTTTATTTTCCATAAATTTATTTTCTTTCTTCATTCATTCCCCACAAATAATTTTTTTTTTGGCAACGCTTTACCGAGCGTTCATGTACAAACACGAAATTAAATAATTCAATGGATTAAAGAAGGAAGGGAAAAGCCGCATTTAATAATTTTTCACCATCCCCCATAAATCTACCCCAAATATAAACCCCCATCACATCAAACCAAATTTACACGGCAAATTCACCTCTTTTACCACAAAACCATTAACTCTGCAAAACCGCTTACTCTCTCTCTCTCTCCAAAACCTCTCAACTTCATCTTCTTCACCAAAACCCTCCATGGCTCCCAAAACGAAAAACCTCCAATGAAACAAAGAATTTTCCGGCAGAAAAATCTTCACCTCTGGTGGATTACAATGAAAGTGAGAATGAATCTTCAAATTCTAATGAAGATTCTCTGGGTTCTCAAGACAATTCGACGGCAAATGAAGTAATTTCTCCAAAGAAGGAAGAAGAATTGGATGACGCTGGAACAGAGCAAGAAAAAGAAATCTTGGTTCCAACTAAGCGTGGTAAGAAATCTAAGTCTTCCAAATACATCATAGGTTTTGCGTAGATTTTTCTTGGTGCAAGAAAATTAAGTGGGGTCAGTTTCTTGATATCGTAAAATTTCATAAATGGGCTAAGGTGTTGAGTTTTGATGAGGGTCTCTATGAAAGTGAGATGAGCGAGTTTATTGCTAGTTTTGAAAATAACGAGGGTTTATGCATTAGTGTTGTGAATGGTAAATTGGTTAAATTCACTGAAAAGAACTTGGCTGAGTGGTTTGAGGTACCAAATGAAGGGTACAAGGATTATGTTAAGGGTAGAGCTAAGTTAAATGTAAATGGTGCTTCTAACACTACAATTCTGGGTTACTTTGGGGGTAAGGCTTCTTGACCAGTCCCTAGATCAAAAAGATCTATAACCTTTTCACAAAAATCTGTTTCACCTAGTTTGGGGTTTCATTTTGCCAAGAACCTCCAAGAGGACTCAAGCGAGCCTCATGGATCTTTCTTTAATGTTTTGCCTTGTTAAGAACATAAAGATAAACTTTCCTTCTTTATGATCTCTCATCTCTCCTACTGTATTTCCCACAATACTAAGGTTGGGTATGCAAACCTCATATCTGTCATTCTAAAAAAGAATCAAATTAAACTCCCTTCTAGTACCTCTTTTGATCTAGAGCCTGACAATTATTTGACCAAGGAGACTCTATCTAGGCTTTCATTGAGGGTACAGGGTGGGAAGTTGGAGTATGAGGCTGCGGAACCCAAAGGAAAGGGAGAGACGGGGTCAAGAGGAAGTTTGAGGGAAGAGGTCAATCTTTGCCGGGGACCAAGATCGGTTAGAAAGAGTCGGGCGCATTGCGGAGACCAAGTCTCCCCGGGGAACAGGGTCGTGGTGTCTGTTCACATAGATGCGGATGAGGATCGGGTCTCTCCAAGATCAAATGTTGTTGATTTTCCCCTTCTCTCCACTCTTGGTCTACATGGAATTTCGCATTCAATTCGCATTCAATTCGGGATCCGGGGTGTTGAAGCCGGGGGTAGCGAGTTGATCTTCGACAGGAGCGAGATCCTAGCAGCTGTGAAGAGAGGAGAAGTTGTTGTGAGGGAGAAGATTGACGCTGTTGTCACTTCTTTCTCTGTTCGCCCCAAACTCTAATTCCCTTTCCTTCACTATAATCTGTTTAAACAATGTTACTAATTTTTTTTGGGTTTACTCAAACAATGGTGGTTTGTTGTTACTTTTGCTTTATCATCTTTTGGATGTGAATCACACATCAGTTCTTGATGATAATTTTTTTTTTATATTTTTCATCTCTTATCATTTTCTTTCTTCTTGATTATCTTTTTGCTCTCTTTGCTTCTTTACTTCCTTTATCTTGAACTCAGCTTGTGCATTACTCATGTCTCTGTGCATTTATCTTGCCTTAGTATGCTAATTAAAATGTTTGGATGGCTAGTATTATTAGATGACATGTTAGAGCTACTTTGCCTTGATGTTGTTGTATATGATGCACTCTTAGAGTCCTCCTGGTTATTTAGTTGATTTTAATGATGACAAAAGGGGGGAAGTAAAATAGCACATAAAATCCAAATTCTAGTCTTCTTAGTTTCGTGTAATGCTTTTCGATTTTTCTTTTCCTTGTTTTCAAAAGCGATTAGTATTAGTTTTTATTTTTAATCTTTTAGTCTTTAATCTTTTAGTGTTTTGTCTTTTTATTTTTAAACCTCATTGCTTTTGATTCTTTTGCTATGGTTTATTTTCTTTTTCTTCTTTTGTTAGTTTTCGCTAATTTTATATTTTTATATGCTTTATATTTGCCATCATAAAAAAGGGGGAATATATGTTTTGATGATGCCAAATACTTAGGTTGTTATATAGTTTTTATATTGAAAAATAAAAAAAATCCAAAAATAATGTAATGTTAATATATATATATCCAGAAGCACTACAACAACAAGCTTCGCTGCTGCCCTGATCGGCTGATCTTCCCTCACTATTCTATAAGTCATATCTTGCACAACATCTATATCTTCATTGCACTGTAAAATCAACCCAAGATACTAAAAACACTCACTAACGGCAAGCTCCTTGAGTCCTTAACTCCTTACCATCCAATTTGTTCCCAATACATCCTCGAGTGGTTCCCTCTCATGACTATATTGCAAACCATCTCCGGAAGCAAATTTGTATAATGATTTCATCCTCGATTGACACACTCTCATTACGAAAATTGCACTCCCTCAAAAGTACAACCAACCCTGAACAAAGTACTCTGGAATCATAGTTAAAGGCAAGGACAGTGCAGCCTATATGATAATTTAGCAAATTTAGCCTAGACTTTTCTCTTCATACATGGCAGATCCTTCTGTTATCAGTTCTACTCCCACCAATTTCCAGTTTATTTAGTTGGCGTAAAACTTTTTCTTGGAAAAGTAGTTTTCCCATTTTCTTTTGTTTGGTTTGAAAAAGGTGGAAAGCAGTTTTTCAATTGGTGGAAAATAGTTTCCGCAATGATAGAAAACATTTTTCTTCTCAAAGGAAAGGAAAACACATGCTCCTCCCAATTCTTCACCTTCCTCCCATTCATCCTCCCTCATTCCATTCCAATATTCCTTTTCTCCCTAACTTTTCATGCAAGGAACCAAACAATATAAAACTAAGCTACAATTATTTGGAAAATATCTTTTCAAGGAAAATCATTTTCAATTGAGTATATTTTTCATCCAACCAGAAGGAGCCTTCATCTACAATTGATTTCCTAAAGCCTAAATTGAAGGCAGTGCACCCTAGACTAAGATACATAGTAATTGGTTGCAAATTTGTTTAACACATAATTTCGTAATGATATCTAAGCCAGTGATTCTGTGAAAGGTAAACGAAAGAATCATAAAAATCAAACAGTTAGATAGGTCTTAGGTATAGGCAACATAAAGGAGAAATATAACAAACTGATAAAACTCTGATACATGAAGGATAAATTTAAATTCCCTTGAATAACCAAAAAAAGAACATTTAGTTGCACAATTAGAAGGGGATTCCTGTTTTAGGCAATTAGATACATGTATTCATTCAAGCTAATCAATCTAGTTTGTTTTCACTAGTTTCGTACAGTTTGATTACGACTCAATCTCAGCCAGTATGAACATTTACAGGGACTCCATTACAAGACAAAACTTCAATGCACCATGGAAATTAAACATAAAAAAGGAAACATGCTAACAGTGGCGGATCCAGGAATTTATTAATAGTTGGTCACTACCGACTAGGTTGCACAGAGAATACAGGTACATGTACGGGTACAGGTACGGGTACGCGCATCCATATAGGATAATCCATGAATTTAAAAAAAAACTACTTCAAATAAAATCAATTTATGACTAATAATAGTTCATATTACAATAAAATAGTACCTAAAAATTGTTACAATTGTTCTCGACGAGTTTTCATGTTTTGATACTGATTTAGTAAAAAAAACTTGAGATATTCGGTTGCGTATTCTTTCTTTTCATTCTGAAATTTAAATTATAATTTTTAATTAGATACAACAATTCAATTTGTTAAACATATCAATTAAATTCACTTAAACGATGCAAATTTAATCTCATATCAACGCATTATGCATATATACCAAATAATTTCACATTAGAGGGAATCCTATCCATCTCCAACTAATTCCACCAGCACATAAAACACATAAAACCAAAGGCTCATTCATGGCCTCTCCGAAACCTTCACATGATAGGTCCAATGCTAAAAATCCTAAAACAAGGGTTTTAGTGCATTACCTGAACACAATCAATCAAACCTTCAAAGCTAATCCAATGTTCATAACGTCATAGTCATCATTCACCAATTAGCCTTTGTATTATAAAGGCTTGTAGCTCGTTGCATTATATGATTGGATTGCTAGCGATGTCATGGAATTATTTCCTGGAAAAAACAAAAGAATGCGTAGAAAGTATTGTCGAGATCACTCAAAAGTCGGAACCAAAGAGAACTCATTTTCATACCACGAGGCATAAAGGACTATCTTAAGCTTTCACAAAAGACATATTTGGGAAAAATCCTACTTGAAAACCAATTAAGCACAAATTCATTCAACATAAGCAACATATAAACGGAATTAACTCTTGTAGAAGAGACATGAGTTGAGTAGCCTTCTTCACCTCATCCTAATCTAATTCCTAAATCACAACACAATCGTAAATTCGTAATGAAATCCTAATGAAATCCAATTTACAAAAATACACAACTACACAATCAATTTTCAGCAACAAGCCAATAATGATTCAATGAAGAATAATTGAAGAAGCGATTAAGCGAAGATTAAGAAGGTTGAATTAGAAGAATACCTGAAAGGTGAAGTTTCTTTGCCCCGCCGCCATCAGCACGCCCTTTGCCCTTTGCTCGCCGACGAACAACAAATGAAGAAGTTCAAAAAAACGGCCGGCGAAGATTAACAAATGACGAACAACAAACTAGAAACGAGAGCAAAAACGAAACCATTCAACAAAATCGAACCCTGACCTACCAAATACCAATCGAGTCTAAAACCCTAACAAAATCAAACAAAACAAAACAATTTCAATTTTCCAAAACCCTACTTCCTTCAAAAAATAGATCTAGAAAAATGATATAAAGAATGAAAGAATTACAAAAAAAGACATAAAGAATTACAAACTCACCCGCGCTACTGGTGAAGATCTGAACGGCAAAGAGTGTCCGGCTACTGGTGAGGGTGAGGGATTCGCGGCGACTTAGGGTTTTATCGCCTCATTCTCCTGGGATTCGCGAAGGAGAAAGAGAGAGAAAGAGGAAATAGAAGGCGCGCCGGTGAAGATACAAGCGGCAAGAGTGACCGGTCCTGGCGGCAAGTGGTGGGCGGCGGCGAGGATTCGCGGCGATTTAGGGTTTTATCGCCTCATTCGCTGGGATTCGCGAAGGAGAAAGAGAGAGAAAGAGGAAAACTTGGGGTATTCGCGTGTGAGAGAAACAACGCTTCAAATGAAATTTTTTTTTTTTTTTTTTTTTAGGAATAATAGTTGGTCACGTGACCTATGGGGACCAACAGTAAATCCGCCACTGCATGCTAAGGTCCGAAACTGCAGCAGAGAGCATAGTAATGGTAGAAAATCACTGATGATCTACGGGTTCAAACAGAAATTCAAGAAAAATACATTAGGATGCAATTAGCAACAGAACCAGAAACAATTAAACAACAAAACAAAGGAGGAATACCTAAGACCTTTCCAAAATTTTGTAGTACATGAAAGCAAAAATTGACCTGAACAAGTCTAGTTTTCTCCACTTGTTATGCAGATAATGAAGCTATAACGAATTTGTCCCACTCAATTGAGCTTACATAGGCAGTAGTCCTATAAACTAACAGCAGAAATCTTAGTAATAAGCACCCAAACAACTAAAAAGCGTCATACACACACTAGAGCACCATACAGATATATTTCGTATAGATGACTCAAGTTTTCTTTACACAAACTTACAATGACAATCAAAAGGAAGTGAATACACTAGGGAATGAGATATACCAGGTGTATTCCAGCCATTGAAATCGAGATCAATACATCCGCTGCATCGTTTTTCTTGGCTTTTTAACGAAACTCAAATTATGCTTCCTGAGAGTCTTCCTTTTCAACACCGTCTTCTCAGGCAACGTGAGCCGCTTTTTCCCTTTCTTGACAACCTTCGGCTTCTTCATGAATCTAGGATCCAATTTGTACTCCTTAGCTTCTATTGGGACATCATTACGGACAGCTTCACTAAAAGAGCTTTTGCTTTTTCAACACGGCCATGAGCATACCACTTTCCAATCAATAGTTCATAAGTCTTAACCCTGGGTTTACACCCATCCGCTTTCATCTTAGCAAACACACTCGAAGCATGCTCAATTCTCTCAATCCCACAAAGAATCTTCAGAAACCCATATTAAGCCTTCTTATCAAGAGCATCACCATACCCGGCTGATCTCATCCTATCAATCATCTCATCTCCCTCCCCAACCCTCCCAGCCTGATACAAACTCCTAATGAGTACAAGATAAGTGGTAGCATCAGGATGACACCCCCACTCACCCATCCTAGAAAACAACTTCACAGCATCCTCCGTCTTACGAATCTTACACAAATTCGATAACAACACATTGAATGTCTCGGTGTTTCGCGGAACACCAGCAGCATCCATATCCACCAAAACAGTATCAGCCTCAGCCTGAAGCCTAGAAGGATCCTTCTTCCTACAAAGCTTACAAATACAATCAAGAATCGAATTAAACGCAACCGTACCAAGCTCAAACCCACCCCTATACATCTCACTAGCTAACCTCCTAGCCTCCTCAAGCTTGCCATCAACACACCACCCTCTAATCAACACATCACAAACATACTCATCAGGGAAAAACTCATTAGCAAGATTCTTAACTAACTTCTCAGCATAATTAGCATACCCATGTTCACAAAGCTTACTAACAATATAATTAAACGACTCTCTATCCCTAGCAATGCCGTAATCTTTCTCCATCCTATCGAAAAACGACACAGCTTGCGTCGCTCGTCCCATCTTATACTAAGGAGTTAGAAATGCGAAACATCTCTGGTTTTGATTATACCCGTGTCGGTGAGCCTGAAGTGAGAGCTCCTATTATTAACGGAAAAACATTTAGCAAATAAACAATAGTTGAGGCTTAGCAATAGGAAGAAAAAAAAGTTGAATTGCGATTGAAAATTCCGAGAATGGAAATCTACCATTGGGAATTTCCAAAAATAAATTTTAGTTTAAATAAGTTCGGATAAGTTTTAAAACCTTATAAAAATAAACTTCAATAAGTTTAAATAAGTTCAATTTAATTCTAAATAGGTTCAGTTTAGATAAGTTAAGGAGAATTCAGGTGAAAAGAACGCACTCTAAAAAACAATAAAGGATAATGTTTATATTTATAGAATTGATAAGGGTTACTAATAAGAATTTATAACAAAATTACGAGTTAATCACTAATATTAATGTTCAATTATATTAATGTTTATGCTTTTTAACTTATAGAGTCAAGCCTCAAAAGTATATATATCATTTTCTTATTTTAAATTAGGTTTAGCTTTAAATACATGTCCTTGAATAGTATTTGTTTAGGAATTTATGCTATAAACTAATGTTTGTTAATTACTTAATAAGGGCTGCATATATCATTTCCCTTTTAAAGATGCGCGGATTCTTAATTTTACGAACTCATGTCCAATACACTTACTAAATGGAGGTTGTTTTTTTTAATAATGATGTCAAATGTAATTTATGTAGTGGTGTTGGAATTGTAGGAACCACAAAGGGAAAGGGGAAGAGTTGCACATACTTTGCACAAGTAACGGGAGGTTGCCCCGACATGAGTAAATGCATGGCTACATGCGAGCCTTGCTACCGTGGGATTGGAGTCATACAAGCGGAGTGTGTGGCACCGGTGGAGACATCCATTTTTGGGAATGTAGGTGTTACTTTACTAAAGGAGCACCACGCCCACCACCCGGCCAGGCCCTACTTGTCCTAAGCCGCCTAATGTTTTGGCCCAACGTAAGAATAATTAAGCCCATTGGGCCGTCCTTCACCTACTCGCTGGGTTTATGATTCTGAATAGACCTTTTCTAAATCATTCATTCTCGTGATTTGTATCCAAAACTCAATTACAAGTTCCAATTTTGGATTATGAAATTACGAAACATAAAATTTTGTCCAAGTTCAAGGGAAAAATCATTTGATTCGCGATCAGATTCAAATTTGAATAGTTGGATTTTGTTGATAAATCATAAGTTTATGGAAGGGAGTAATAAGCTTGCTAACTTGATTATCTATATGATCCTAAGGTTTCTATTTACATGGTATGATATCTTGTAAACCAATGTAACCATTAGAATCCCGGACAAATACTCCTTCTAGTTTTTTTCCCCCCCTCCAGAGAACTTCTTGGTAAGAAGAATTTTCCTCTAAATTGCCCTCGCACAAGGTCACTCACCCAGAGACCCAACAAGCCCCAACCCCCCTCCCCTACATCATTGAAATTTAGCTTCCACCAAGATTTGACTTGATGCCATTGGGGGGAATGTGAAGTCATCAATTGGACATAAATTCATTCTTGGTATGGTAGTAATAGCCTCAAAAACTTTAATTCTGACCACAAGTGAATACTCCCCTTTTGGGATGTGGATTTTGAACACAGGCGATGCAGATATATTCGGAGTTTTTATTAGTTTAACTAACACAGACCATATTTTAGTGAAAAGATGTGTGTGGGTCATAGATTGAATGAAAAAGTAATTTATCGTATATTTTATTAGAAATTAATGTTGAAGCCCCAAA